>PVJO010000066.1:0-356219 GCA_004026905.1 Hystrix cristata | reverse complement strand
CCCCCAGGGCGGCCCGCACTCCCACCCCCAATCTCAGGCTCACATCCTTGATCCCAGCAGAACCATGCCAAACTGATCAGTGGATCAATTTAGTAACCACACACTCTAGATCCAGCTATCTCTTACCACATGAGGCTTTGGGGGAACATCTATTTAGTTCTCCCTTTGGGGTGGTTTGAGGGAGCCGTGTGTTGAACCCGAGGCCTCCTGCATGCTGGCCAACACTTCTCCTCTGAACTACACCCCTCCAAAGTGTACGTTTTTATAATTCTTCTGTAATTCTTCTTACAGTTTAATACTTTTTATAGTTCTTTTAATTGCTTGGCTATAATTCTTTCTATAATTCTAATTAATATAATTCTTTTTAAGTCCCTGTCACATTTAGCACAGAGTTCTTTCTGTATGACATGCTGTCTGTCGCCGCCTGATGATTGTGCTGTTTTGAAGGGTGATAAGGAATGGATCGTGGCCGACTTAGCTGGGACCTTACTGTCGGAGCCAGAGCTCTGACCTACGTAACCGTCCCCAAGGACTTCCCTGTCCTTGGATGACAGAACCTCTTACTCAGCGTGCCCTGTGTCTGTTGTGTGGCAGACACTGTGCTGGGCTCTGGGACCACGAGCAAGGTGGTCAGGATTTCCGTCCTCGCCGACCTCATGGTGTAGTTAGGCGAATGGGAATGGAGCAGTCACTAGTCAGATCTCAGACGGTTCTAGAGAAAAGGGTCCGGAGAACAGAGGTCCTCAGCGGACAGGTTGCGTCAGACCAGGTCCTCAGGTCCGTATCGCCACAAGGAAAGGACTCGCCGTTGGCTGGGGCACCCACAGGACTTTTCGGGGCTTCTCATTTTCATCGCTTTGCAAATCAGAGTTGGGTAATTTTAAACAATGTACTAAAAACCAGATACTGACTTAATAATTTCTTCTTCTTCTTTTTTTTTTTTTTGTACTGGGGATTGAACTTACGGTCTTGTGCCTGGTAGGGAAGCACTCTACCACTGAGCTGAATCTGCAACCCCTTAATAATTTCTTCTAAAAATATTTCTAATTCATTGCTACTCCTTTAGATAACAACAAGGTAATATGCACAGGTGGTTCTAAATGTTAATTTTTTTTTTTTTAGCAATTACTTTTCTACATGTCTAGTCTAAGAAAGAGATGGAAAACATTGGGGTAGAAAAAGCTGTACGAACTTGTTGCAAATAGGGAGGGGTGGGTGAATGGTAGGGAGGGGAGGGGAAGAGGGGGGATATATCATGTACAGGTACAAAATAACCATGAGATTGTGATCATTATGTATACAATGTACCAATACACGTTCTTGGTTAAAAAAAAAAAAGGTGTATGAGCAAATATGTCCACTTCAGTGTTTTATATAATTATAAAAAGTAGAAGCAACTAAAATTTAATAATAAAGCTTTATATAAACAATGTATGGTATGAGTATATATACCATTTTTTTCGAGACAGGGTCTCTTGAAGTCACTAAGTTGCCAGGCTGGGCTCAAACTTGTGATCTTCCTGCATCAGCCTCCCAGGGTGCTGGGATTAGAGATGCTAGCTCTATGGTATATTTTTAAATGAACTTTTTCAGTTACTATGAACAATGATTAGAAAAAAGTTATGTAATGAAAAAGATAATGGAAAAATTATAAATAGTTTTTTAAAGAAAAGCAGGACAAAAGTTCAAATGCCATTTGCTTATAATTTTACAACCTTTTTTATAAAAGGAAATAAAAACTACCTCCAGAAATCTATGTTAAAAATACTACCTGAAGAAGAACACAAATATTCTGTGAATTATAAAATGTTTACTATTTTTACACTCATACACTTACTCCAAAGCATAAAAGCAATATTTGTTGATTTTTGTAATTAGTTTGAAAATTATGTATTCATTTTCTGAGACTGTTGTTAACAAATTATCCCAAACTTGATGGCATAAAACAGTTCTGACAGTTGTGGGTGTCAGAGATCCAAGTCAGCCTCACCAGGTGCTGGTGGGTCACACGAGGACAGCACGTGGCACCTAGCTCGGGCGCCAGCATCTTTCTGTGGTCTGAGAGACTGTCCCTCCAGCCTTTGTTTCTGTGGTCACATCTCCTTCCTCTTCGTGGTGTCTAAAATTCCCCTGGTGCCCTCTTAGAAGGGTTACATATAGGCAATTAATTCGAGATAATCTCCTCGTCTCAAATCCTTCACCGTATTTGCTAGGTGGTTCAGTTTTGGTTTCTAACACAACATTCACATGGTGCAGGGATTTAGAGTGTGGGTATCTTTTCACAGACCGTTTCCCTGTCTACCAGGGATCATAACGCACCTACACACTGTCTAGCAAGCCTCGCAGTGTCCTGGGCCAAACAAACCTTTATTTGACCGTAAAGAAACTGATTGTTAATGAGGAGGTTTTAGGACCTAGTTTGGATACACAGTTTTGCGTGCCTTTCTGGTGCCTTTCTGGTGTCTGTCTGAGCGCACAGGACGTCTTCTTTGTCCAGGTGTCAGGGCCCTCTCGTGTCTGCTGGTTCACTCCGTCAGGAAGTGGTGGGACAGCGTGATGCAGGCCGGACTCTGCTCCTGTTTCTTCTTCACTGAGTCTCCAGCCCTCGGGGGGCCCGCAATGCCTGGGGCTTCTCCATGGCACCGTGTGAGCCCCACCGTCGCCCTGCTCGTCTGTGTCACGGACAGACGCTGGCCCGGGGCCGAGCACCTGCGGCACCCAGACGCGGAAACGGGGATGGAAAAGTGTGCTGAGCGGGGCCGCCTGCACCCAAGACTGACTCTGCAGAAAGATCCTTCCTATTTCCTGCTGGTATTCACTTTCCTTCTGTGCCTCAGAGCTCTCCAGCCTCTTTTCTCTTCCTGGTAACTACTTTGTCTTTTCCGCGGAGCACCTCTGCCGTGCTCCCCGTCTCCACTCGCTCGCCCCTTTGTCTCTGTCTCATCTGCTCCGGGGATCTTTGTTGACGGGCAGCTAACGGGGCTCAGTGATCATCCGCAGGCCTTCAGAGCCGACCGCCAGGCATTTCTGAAGCGGGAACACTTCTGAGAAGCTCTTGCTGACTTTGTCACGACTGCCCTGCTCTTTGGACCCGTCCGAGTAGTGAGGGTTAACGTCCGCCCACCGCTCCCTGGTCCTCACACACAGCCACTTTCGGATGGACCAGTGATCTGTGGCCCAGATCCCAGCCTCAGGAGGTCACATGCTTTGCAGCACTGGCCTTAAACTTTTCTAAGACCTCTCTGGTTGTCGGATGCTCCCAGTCCAGATAGGTGCTACGCAGATCCTCGTCTGATTTCCACCCTTTAGACTTCTGCGCTCTCTGCCATCATGTGTTGTGCTGGGTCTGGAGGGTGACCTGCCAGATGGGTCTGTCTTGCCAGCCTGCACGTATCCGCTGTGGGACACTATGGAGACCGGGCCTCCTGAATGGTGTTGATGTGGTGCTTTTAGGTGACTCTTATTTACCTCCAACACAGGAGGCGTTCCGGGCTGGGCCCCAGGCTTGCCCTGGCCTCAGCTGTGTGGAGGTTCACTTACTGTCTTCCACCTACCTGAGTGCTAAACCCCACACTGCCTCTGATCTCTAGCACCTGCCTCTGCCCTCGGCTCCTCTCCACTGGCTTCCAGGGTGGTCTCCCCACTCTGTCTGCAGGCTCTCCACCCTGTCAGTATGGTCATCCTCTGCTGGTGGCCATGCCTGTCTTCCAAGACTGCCGCTCTGAGGTCTCAACAAGCCCTTGGGATCCGCACCCTTTCTTGCCCCTGTTCCATGTGATGTGCTCCCAACCCCGCCCCACTGATCTTAAGCCACATGGAAGGAAGAATGAACATCATCTCGGGGTGCCCTCAGTCTATCCTCCCCGCTGGTGGCAGGGGTGTAGTTAACACTCAGAGAAATAACATTCTACAGTGCCATGATTGTAGTGTAAAGAGTTCAAGAAAAGACACAATTGCTTGTGTGTTGGTCTGTGATTTTACTATAAAATTCCAAAAATACATTTAACACGATAAGAAAACAAATCGTCATTCTTATTTTTCTGCATATTCTGGGGAAGGCTTGGAGTTGGTCATGATCAGTAACAGCCAACTCTGAAGGGGGCGTGGGCGGCTGCTTCTCATGGATGGTGGGAAGGAAGAGGTATCAGGTAAACGGCATCCCATCATGGCACTGAGGAATCAGCACAAACAGGTCCTGCCGTGGAACTGGGGTTTCTCAGGGGTGGGGCTGGGAAAGGCGTATGAAATTGGTCAGGATGTTCACATTTGACAACAAGGAACACAAAGAGATGGTTCCCGAACCCGAGATGGAGGCTAGACCCACGAGGAATATTTGCAAGCACCAAGTGAGCAATAAACAAACGTGTAGGCATCTCATTGCTGTCCCTTATGCCACATCTTTATTAGTAAGTCGCAGTGTCTCACAAAGACCTATACATTTTGTAATATATTTTGAAATTACACCGTTTACATAGACAACTAAATATTGTAGTAAAAATTTTTTTTGTGAGAGTACACATCCTAAAGATATTCCTGGAGATTAAAAAAGTGTTGTTTTAAAGGAAACCAAACAGCACCATCCCAGAGATCAGTATTTTTGAAGTGTTACCCTCACTGCCTCTATGACCATTTCTTACCTTTTTCTGTGTGTGTGTCATTGGGGATTGAACCCAGGGCCTTGCTCATGTTAGGCAAGTGCTCTAACACTGAGCTACATCCCCAACCCTTTTTATTTTTTAAAATATTTATTTGGAGACAGGGTGTTGCTAAGTTGCTCAGGCTGACCTCAAACCTGCTATCCCCCTTCCCTCACCCCCCGAGCAGCTGGGGTTACAGGCGCCGTGGCCATGCCTGGTTCTCCTCCAAAGACTTGAGATACTGAAGCTCGCCTCTCAGGCCCGCACAGGGGAAGCATTAAATACATTCAAGAACACGGGGATCCCGTGGTATTCCATCTTAAGCTGTGTAGTTGAAAGAGGATTTTTTTTTTTTTTTTTTTTTTTTACAAAACTTACTTCTGGTAGACGCTACTGTAGTTGCAAAGAGAGCTTTGCTGCTTTGCTTTTACACCGTGTGTGAAATTCTCTCTGAGTACAGGAGATAATGATAGGTTTTTAGTGCTGAATATAGATTACTTCTATGTATCCAGAATCTAAATAGCCAGAAAGCTCAACCATCTAGAAAACCAAAACAAAATAGAGCAGATAAAAGACTGACTTACAAAGGCAAACTTCCAAGAGGTGTTGTGATTGGGTTTATATCTCTCTGCATCTCTATTTTTCTAGACTCAAAATATATATTCTGCTGACAGTTCTTATTAGTGAACTGTAAGTTTCTACCACACTTCATAACTGGTTTCTAAAAAAATAACTTTAGGTTGTGTTAAGGGGTTTAATTAATGAGCTTTAATTGAAATGAGTGTAAAAATCATGGAAATTATGATGAAATAACTATTTTTCAGTGTAATTGTTGAGATAATTTCTCACTCTTAGAAATTCTCAGTTATGCAAGATAGATCATGACCATAAATTTCTCCCTCTTAGCTTTTAGTTGCCATTAAAATATGATCTCTGTTTTAAGTATTTTGCTAATTATCAAAATAATATAAAAAGATGGAGCAGAGGGGACTATATAAACTAGACAAATAACTGCATTTATTAATTTGTACAAAATATTCCAAAAATAAACTAGAGTAATGCTTAATGTATAAGGATTACTTGAGCTTTGTAAAGTTTGGCTTGCAAATTAATAATGTTCTGATTTTCTGTGCCTTATTTCTTTCAGGACAAAGTTATTTGTATTTGAAATACATAATCTTAAAAATAATTATTTACATAAACTACCAACTTTGCATTTAATATTCACTGGAGATTGCAAAGTAAATATAGCTTAAAATATTTCATACGGTGGCACTGGTAAATGCCTGGAGAGTACTTGATGGATCCAAGTTTTCAGCTATGCATGTGATATTTTAACCTTTTGACAAGGTTTTAAATCAGCTCATACGTGTGGATTTTGATTTTGAATGATTTATTTCACATATAAATGACTAGACCCTTGAAAAGGTTCAAAACAGTTCAAATCAATGGGATTTTCTTGGGCTAGTATCAAAACTCATCAGAGTAGGTCGTTATTTTTATATGGTCTATTTCTCTTTTTTCAAAGATAAAGTATGTAAAGTTAGTCTTTTAAAATAGATTCTATCAAAATCAGTGTATGAAATATATTGTGCTGTGTGAATAACATGCTGATCTCTGTTCCCGATGAACCATGAAATTTCGAATTAATTATAAATGAATTCCATTTAATCTTCTGGGTAAATGGCATCTTATGGTTTGGATAATCTTAAAAACTGAAAAGTGATCTGTTAAATAAATAAGATGTGCTAGCATTAATGCGGAAGTTAGAGTTTCTCTGACAGTTTGGGGTGTGAATCTGATCGTGCTCACATGCGTGTTGGTTAGACGCTGCTGATCTGGGCTGGAATTTGCCTGCGTGTCTGTTATTTACTATATCAGAACCAAATTACATATTGTAGCATTTTATTACTATGTTCATTACATTGTTGGGGACAATATAATTGTGTCCTGATAGAATATAAAAAAGACTATTTCTTTTCAACTGGGGGACACTTAGTTCTGTTCTATTTTGCTCTTGATTTCCCCGAATGCCAAGTAATCCCTTCTGTTTCAGTGTGCGGCGTCCAGTCTGCCCAGCCCCGAAGCCCCATCAGAGGTCCTGGACTCTGAAAGCCTTGTCTGGAGTGTGTTTACTTTCCACTCTTTATAAGATGAATTGCATCGGTCACTCTGGTGGAGCTGTGATCAAATTAGTCAGATTGAAATCAATATGATCGATTCTGCTCCTCGTTTTTGGGAGAGGAGCTGCCTGTCCAGCAAAATACTAAGGAATGACCTTAATATTTTTTCTTCTTGGTTCAAATAAATCTAGAAGGGTCTTATAACTTCAGTCACATGCCTGTTCCTGGCGGGCTGTACTCACGACATACCGTAAATAGGGCTTCATCTGTAGTGGAAAGTCAGAGTTAATAAGATACTCAAATAAATTTGCCTTGGACCCTCCTCGGCTGTCGTGTGGCAGGTCGTGTGTGTGTTTTTTGCTCGGTCCTTCCCAAACCTGAGATGTTTGGTTTCATAATGTATTTCTAGTAAAATGCCAAGTATTCAGGAACACCCCGTTTCACACTGGAGAGAAAAACAGAAGAGGTTGAGTAGGAATTCTCCAGGGACAAGAGGGCCGCAGAACGCCATTTCGTGAAGCGCTCTCGCCACCTAGCGCCGGTTTCCAGGAAACGGGATGTGACGCCTCCGCATTTATGTCACACTCAGGGGCTGTCATCAGATCCGGGCCTGCCAGTGCCGTTACAGTTCAGGGTCTGTCAGCTCTTCATTTATAATGCAGAATATTAAGAGGTCCGCTGCTTTTACATAAAAGCTCACGCTGCGCCGGAAGCCTGAAGTCTAATGGCCTTTGAGCTGTGTGAATGTTTATTAACAGTGTAAGCTGAACTTGACCTGCTCGTTTTAAAGACACCCTGATGGGCCCGAGTTATAGAGGCCTTGTAACCAGATGGGTGATTATTCTTCTCTTTCTTCAAAACTTTAGAATAAACTAAAGACTGATTTTTACATGCGTACGTGTGTGGATATATAAATCACAGTTGCATCCTATACATACAGTTGAAGTTCTAATTTTTAGTCTTTACACAGGAAGATCAACTCTTATTCCCAGCACCCAGGGTGACCAAGAGGTAATTGACGTCTAACTTAGGCTCTTTAAGGGAATGTATCCTACCTGGAGGTGTGGCCAATTATTTAATTGCCTCTACCCCTGTCTTTTGGTGTTTTAATTCTAGTTTTCTAGTAAAAACGCACAGGGAAACATTTATCTGCTAAAGTCTTATTAAGAGGTGCAATCCTAGGTCAGCAAAGCTGAAAGAAAACTGGAAGTGGGGCAGGGAAGGACAGGAATAAAGTGCTGTTACAGACTGGGCAGTGTGTTGTGGGTTTGGCCATTGTTTGACGGGTAAATTCCTTTGGGAATATCGCCTATCCAGGCTTGTAGAATCATGGATCTTGGTGGGAAGGGAAAGGATCGGGAAAATGATTTTCTGCTGAGCTCTTACTCAACTTTGCCCCAGGAGACATTGGCTCCCTGTCCTTTCAGGACTTCTAGCTGACCCCAGAGAAGCCTGAGGCCAGTCCCACAGGGCAATGTGTCACTTGTGTCCCAACATGGTGGAAGGACACTCAGCCCTGGAAACAGCACCCTGGTTCCTGAGTCAGGGGGTGCGCAAGTGGCTGTGGCCAGCCCTCGCCTCGCTCTGGAATCAGATGAAAAAATTGGCCCTGGCAGAGAACGAAGGGCGGCCCAGGGTCTCCCCGAACACATGCAGAAGGTGCAGGAGGTGGCAGATGGGGCCAGTGAAGCTGGGAGGCGTTTGAACAGGGCCCACCACATCCCAACCATTACATGATGGGCACCTCTCATGGTACCCAGATCTCACAGGCACATGAGACGCCCTTGGCTCTGCCTCCGGAGGGGAAGGACTGTCCTGTACTTCAGGGTGGGCATCTGCTGGGTTCTCCCAAGATGACTGGAAGTGTTAGCAAATCAAGCTTCAACTCGCTGCCGTAGTTGCTTCTCACTCCAATTGGTAAGCGGCTCTTTGGCTAAGCTGGGTTACTCTCCTGGGACTTAATCCGTGACAGGTCTCAGCTGGTAGTTTCTTTGCCCTCACCAAACTGCCTGTTGCGCTTGCCCATTCACTCCTTCTGCCGGGCACTAAGAGAGGCCCACGGCGCCCTGGGTTTCAGACTGTCACTTCCACACTGCAGGAGCAGGTTGTAGTCCCTGCAGTGATTAAGGTCAATTCTTCAGTCAGTAGAGTGACTCTTTTATTGATCTGGTACTCTATTGGCACGAGGAGGCCAAAGTGTCCAGGAAATACTAAAGCTTCCCCAGGTCAGCCAAAGGCTGAATCTTCCCAGGCAGAAATGCCCTGGAATGGAAGTCAACACTCCAACTCAGCAGAGCCTACGATTTTAGGAACAGCCGCGTAAATTCAGAAGTGAGTCACTGGAAGTGTGGCCCGAAGAGCCAATCTTCCCTCGGCCGCTGGTTTCCGAACACACATTCCAGCCACTGAGGGCACCTGAGTGTGCTTAGGACCTCTTGTGTGTGGAGCCGATGGGACAGTCTCCCACCTGCAAGCGCTTCCCCAGATTTCAGGGCCTCAGTTCAGATTTCTGGGCTGTTCCTCTGCACTGTCTGGCCAGCTACTGCCGGGTGATCACGTGTAACGTAGGACAGGTGGACACCAGGGCTTGCTGTTAAGCTCCTTTGCCAACATTAGGTCCCTTATTCTGAGCAGCGTGGTGTACAGCGTCAGGTCAATGGGCAGACATGCTGACAGGTACCTGTGGGTGTCCCGTCCACGCCGTTGTTGAGAATGTCTTTGGTGATGACCTGGGGAGCAGCAACGCGGCTTTGACGCCTCCTCTGGCAGCCACACGTTCTCCATCAGCAGTCATGTCCCTTAACCGCGATTTCCAGTTCTGTTTTCTTAAGGCTCCCCAACAACCAGCCAAACCATTAATCTCTGCTTATGGATCAGTGCAGTGACAGTGGGAATAAGAGGAAAATAACTTCAGAGCAGAAGGTGTATACATTCCCATCACAGCGACATAAACATTGTCAGGTCTGGACTTGTTCTATACACAGAATCCCTCGAACGCATGAATATAACAGGGCCCAAAGCACGCTCCTGTGTGGTATTCACAACTCAAATACCACAAATGGCAGTGTCAATAGTAATGTGACTTTGGCAGAAGAGTGAATGACATAAAAAAATAAAACTGATCTTTCCTTGATTGAGTGCATATTAAAATTGTGCAAAAATGCTTTTTAAAAAATAAAACATAGCTTGGTTCTGAATCTGATAAATAGGTTTTTGTCTACATGAGCACTCAGGGGAAATTAAAGTCTGTGGGATGTGGAGCAAACTTTCCTGTACCGTGGAGGACACTTGGTATTTTTGTCCCCTGCTAGTTAAAACATAACAGCATCCTCTAATCTTAGGACAACCAAAAGAGTCCTTGACTGCTCAAGGCCTTCTTTAATATGTGCACACTGCTTTCCACCTGCACAGTCTCTATTTAGAGCCCTTCTATTTATGATTGTGTGTTTTTCTCCAGCTACTGCTCAACTCTTACAGCGTGGGTTTTGAATAGATAGAAAGTTGTGTGTAATTGTCTGGTGTTTATACTCTATCTAAGTGCATACACAGAAGAAGGGGGCATTTGGTGGAGAGTCAGGGTTGGAGAGTGGCTGTCACGCGGGCCTGTGGGAGGAGCCACCCTGGAGGAGGATCACGCAGAGGCAAAGGTGACAGAGGCTGTGGCTTGGAGCATCTCTGTGGGTGGGGAGTGGATGGAGGCGCTTCAGGACATGGCTACAGGAAAGGGCGGCAGTGGCGGGAAACTGCGATTCTTGGAACTGGACCCTGGAAGCGGCACGGTTATTTGCACTTTGGGGCTACACCATGGAAAGGTAGCCTGGTACGAAATGGGGTTAAGATAACGGATGGCAAGGAGAGGCCGGGGGGACTGTCTACTTAGATGCGAAAAGGCGCCGAGTGATTTCAGGAGCAGAGCTGGAGAGAACAAAAGTAAGCCGGGATGGCCGACTCCTCAGTGAAGGAGAAGGGGCTGCAGGAGAACCAGCGTAATTCACCGAGCAGCATGGTAGGAGTGATAGTCTGCCGATTGCGCTGCAGAGCAGCTGGTGGTCATGGGAGGTGGAGTGACAGGTGTCTGGAGGTGGCTATGAGGAGCGAGAGAGAGATTTCACAGCTGCAGGCGCAGAATGACCTGACATGTGCATGATGAAGGGGTCACTGAATACCGGAGACAGCCAGTATTCAGAAAAACAATACGAAGTCAGTCAAATAATACGAGTATGACCCGGACGTGGATTCCTCTCACCTGGCCTGCAATGTCAGGAGCTGCAGCTCCCGAAGCTGCTCAGCCTGACAGCTCAAAGACCTCGAATGAACGAACGGACTTTCCATTATCGCTAGACTTCAGGTTACTGGGTGTTTGTTGTTGGGTGTGTAGCTGACCTTCCGGCGCACAATGAGAAGATGAGACTGTGTCTGCGGCTGCCCTGGCTGCCGAGTGTCCTCGGTGTTGCTCCTCCCGGGTCCGTGTTGGAAGGAACAGGTCTTCCCTGCCACCGGCACGTCCTGCAGTCCGGGCCCCTTGGACTTCTGCCAGCGCGGGGGAACTGGGGTCCCTGAACACAAGCGGGCATCCGGGGCAGGCTGCGGCGGGCCTGGCCGCGGGAAAGGTCCAGGCTTGGTGACCGGCCACCGTGCCAGAGCATCGTGGTGCTGTAGAGCCCCCGCAGCCTTGTTCACTAATCCGGGACGGACTGTGTTAATAAATGTCGGCCACTCGTTTCTGGGACCAGTGCTGCGAGGCCACAGTGATTATCCTCCCACCATAATGTTAAGTTTTATTGGTTAATATTGATTTAGGAGTTTTAAATCTTTAATTATAAGATTGCTGTATATCTTCTTAAATTACTAGCGACTGACTTTATATGAAGCTCATCTCCCCTTCATGGGACGGATAAACTAGTTTTCTATATCTTTATGGTGTAGAATGTTTTATTTAGCATGAAAATGATCTATTTCATGACTTGTGAAATTCTAGGAACAAGGATGTGTTTTCTATTTTCTATTTTTCCATTTCAAATCTAGGGATTTTACCTAAATTTTATATTTACTAGTATACACATGCGTAATATACTCTCACTTATAATTTGGTCTATGCTAAGTATTTGGCTCAATTTTCCTATTTGGCTTGTATTATACTTTTATTAATCTAGATTTATTTGCAAGTCGTTTGCCGTTCTATTTTTTTATTTCCAAAACATTTTTTCAAACTGTTCTATTCAGGTTTTTTTCTGTATTATTCAGTTCTATTGGAATCTTTATTATTTCCCTTCACCTATTTCCCAGGGAACAATTTAACATATTTTAAAAATAAATTATTGCATTGGATGCTTTATTAGTTTAGCCTCTCTATTTATCTCTTAGTAAATCAGTACTTTGTATTATGAACTTCTTTTAAATATAATTCTAGATGTATCCTGTGTTTACATATATTCTTTTTGTTACTAAATAGCTATAGATCATTGTTATTTTTCTCCCTATCGGGTAAAATAGTATTTTGCAAGAGAGAATGAGTGGTTTTTAGATTATCTTATGGTTGAAATGATAAAATTGAAAATATCACTTATATCTAAATTTATCATTTGCCATAATCTGTATGAATTTTACTTTAATACTGTGCTGATATTCACTGTGTATATATGTGGCAAATATTACAGCTATTACAGGAATTGTTGAGCAAGGCATATTTTCTGACAGCAGGCTACAGTGTTGGTGAATAAACGGTCATAATTACATTGGTGATAGTGGTCAGATATTTTGTGTTCTTGTTTATAAAAGTTACATATTGGTTATGTAATAATGTCTTTCACAATAATCGCTTATGTGGTAGTTTTCATTTGACTGTCTGAGAGTTTTCCTTGACTTTTTCTATTTGAATATTGCTATTTATGTCATTGCTAATATAAAATGACTGTTATTCTACTTTGTCTTCCACCTCAAATTTCTCTGGTATAACATTGCTAATTCTGCCTTACTTTAAACATGTTTTCCTGATTTTTAAAAATTTATCCTTTTATTTTCAAATTACTTTCATTTGGTAGTCTTGTAAACAGCAAACGATTGTATTGGAGTTTTTAATTCAAACTGAGTCTTTGCCTCATACATAGCAAGTACTTGCTGAGAAAGGAATATTTTGAAATGACGTATAACTTTCGACGTCCTTGTTTGTCTTCTCTTTCGTTCTAGGTGGGCCATGGAGCATGAAGGCAGTAGCAAGCCAGGCCAGTGGGAATGTTTCCGAGCCGAAAACCCTCCGCTGGAACAAACTCACCCACTGGCGGCTGCACAGGCAGTAGGGCTTAGCCTAAGACGGATGCTCAAGACCTGCTCTCAGGCCTGGTAGGTGATCAGCCTTCTGAAAATCTCCATGCATCTTTGGGATTGCAGTTGTCCAGGGAAAACTACAACCACCTCCTGATTCTGTAGCTTATTAGAAAGATGTTTTTACTTTGTTCATTATGGAAACAAATTTATTTCCTGTGGCCCACCAAATTCTACTTTATCTGTTGTGAAATTCAGTTCTTAGGTACATACCTGTTCAAAATATTACAATTCTCTGGTGAACTTGAAATTTTATCATTATGTAGAAGCTCTCTGAAACTCTAATGAAAGTCTAAGTCATCCAATACTGATAAAAATATCCCAGCCCTGTTTTCTCTTGGTTATTACCTGCTTAGTATATCTTCTTTCCATCCATTCACTTTCTTTTTTGTATAATTCTCTCAAGAGAGTCCCCACTAGTCAGCATGTAGTTAATTTAAGAAAATTTTCTGACAAGCTTTATCTCTAAATTAAAGCATTTAGGCCTTTCTGTTTATTATGATAACAAATATGTATTTGGATTATTATTTGCCTTCTGCTTGTCCCGCCTCTTTTGATTTGTCCCTCAGCCCCATTCTTGTGTTCTTTTAGGCTGATTGTTTTCATTATATTTCTCCCATCTACTAGTTACACCCTCTATTTCCATTCTTTTTATTATTGTTGTTGTTATTGTCCTGAATATTTTATCCTGCGTACATAATCAAAATGCAAGGTTAATATATTTCCTCTTCTGTCAAGTGATCAAGAATAATAGAATATTTAACATCAGTCTTATGACTTGTGATAAATGCTATTATTGCTGTATTTTGTGTTTTGTCTTTTAAAAAAATCTCCACAAGGTAGACATTGTTGTGGGCAAATGCCATGGTTTGGATTTACTCCAGAAGTTTCATCTTTCTTATTATCATTTGTTCTTTTATCCTGGTCCCTTTCCTTCCACCTCATCTACCCTCCGTTTAGTTATTAGCAAGTGCTTTCAGTCTTCACTCACCTGAAAAGTGTTCCTTTTGCCGTCATCTGCGGCAGGTAGTCTCCCTTAGTGAACTGAAGATTCCCACCCTGACTTCTGCCTTCCGCTGTGACGGGGAAGGCGGCCTACATCCGCAGAGCTGCCCCTCTGCAGCTCCTCATCCTCCTCTCTGGCCGCTGTTAACTCTTCTCTGTTCTGTGCTGCTCTATAGTATCACCACGATATATCTCAAAGAGGCTTCTTTTCATTTATCCTGACTCGGAGCCTCAGATTCTCTGGAGTTGGTGAGTCTGGATTGATCTCTCGCATCATTTCCAGAAAGTTATTACCTATCGTTTCTTCAAACATTCTCTCCCCTGCACATCATCTCCAGTCTCTACAGACCCTGATTATGTGCATGCTAGAACGACTCATTCTCACCTCATCTTTGCCTCCGTGTCTCCTAGCAATTTATGTTTTCCATTCCTCCCTCCCCTGAGGATCAAACGCAGAGTCTTGCATTGCTAAGCAAGTGCTCTACCCCTGAGCTGCATTCCCTGCCCTTCTTATGGTCTTTTTATCATACATTTTTCCATGATATATGTAGACATTTTCCTCCCATGTTATTAAGGTTTCCTTCATCTCTGCCTCATGTTTTAAACTCCATACAGTCGTCAACCTGTGGTATGAGTTCTCCATGAAGATCGTTTTTCTTATCTCTCTGGGGAAAACACTTGAGGTGTCTATTTTACATGCAATTACCTGGAAGGACATTGTTTCTGATTTGCCCTTTCACGGAAATTTAATCTGTAATGATTCTTATTTTATGAGGAACAAGTGTTGTCTCTTGGGCTTTCCATGTTGGCAGGGTCTGGCTTTGCCTCCTGTGTCCTTTCTGTGTAAGATGGCAGAAATAGATGCCCAAGGTCATTGGAGTTTAGCAGATTCCCTCGAGATCAAAGTCAGCTTCAGCATCCTAATTACTTCTCTGTGTCTCCCTGTGTCTTACCTTATTATTAGGTCAATTATCCATTCCATGGGATTTTCAGGAATAGTTTATCCTGATTATTTGAGTTATTTGTAAGACAGAGTCAATACACTTACCTATTTTGTTATATGTTCTGGTCGCCACAATTTTTTTTCTTTACTTATAAATCCTCATTTCCTGGGCCTCTTTGCTGATTAAATCAGAGCCTCAGCATGTTAGCAGAAGGACACATGCCACCTGAAACCTGGAAGTCATTGTTTAGACGTCCAAGACTTCTTTATATTTAGAATGATTTAGGCACAATATTCTAGAAAGCGGAGTTTGCTGAAAGAATGGGAGTCTTTCAAGGTAACAGAGGCCATGAGGTGGGCAGCCTGAGCTGGTGGCTGGATGAACTCATGCGTCTGAGGGCCAACAGGGAGCCCAGGGTGCAAGTGGCCTGGAGAGACCAGCAGGGCCAGCGTGCACCAAGAAAATCAGACTGGCTTGCACTGATAGTCAGTTTTCCTTCGGAGGATCAGAAAGGACAGAGGGTGAAACCCAGAGAGCATTCCTAATGGCTCATAAGATGCTGGCAGGGTGCCCTGAGAGACACCCTCTCCTCATCCTGAGGGACCTCCGAGGGTCCAGGACCGCAGAGGTATCTACATGTAGACCACAGAGCCCTTTCACCAAAGGTGCACGGCTCATTGATCTTTCATCCGAATTTAGGAACCATCTTGGGGAAGGAAAGGGGAGGAGTACCTCCCCAAAAGGAAATAAAAGTGCTGGTTAAGAAATGTGAACATTTAATGTGATTGGATATGTATCCAAGAGGATGGAAATGAAAACAGAAGAGAAGAGGTTGCTTGAAACTGCCAGAAATGGGGACACTCTGACAGGAATTATGAGGTTTCCCTGCCACCTGATGGATGGGCAGACAGGGATGGACCACCATCCCTTGTATGGGAAAAGAGAAAATTATTCTAATCACAGACTTCACAGACAGCGTGCTTATTTTGATGGCGGTGTAAAAGATAAAGTAATACAATGAGTTAAGGAATTTAAACGACGGATGGTAATTACATTAGAAAACCTAAGTTAACCAGGTTTGTTTTAATAAGTACTTCAGAAAAGAACACATTTATTCACGGTGTGGGATTTGACAACTAATGATCTTAGGAATTGTTATGGAATATTTCAACCTTCTCCATTCAAAGAAAACAGTAGCTTTTGGGTGGTGTGGATAAGTTACTGTCCCCAGCAGAACTCTTGCAAATGGCAGGAAAGGACCAGGCCACTAAATGAGCTAAAATCAGACAAACAGATCATGTTTTCAAAATGACTCAGTCTCAGCCTCCTGCTATTTCTTGGAATGTTTGAGGCAGGGGAGAAAATACTCAAGAAACATGGAACTCAAATCACCCTCATACAAATTAAATACAATCTATTTCATTTCAAGTCTGGATCCATCTTATTAGAAGGAGCCATGTTTTCTTCCACTCTCATTTTCACATAACTTATATTTAGCAAAAAGAATATTTTATTTCAGTTAATAATTAAATACAATTAATATTTTGGTTGGGAAGACTTTCCATATAAATAAACTATGATTAAGAAATGCGGTCTTCATATTGTGGGATTCAGAATACTTTGGGCACTGTAAGTGCATGTATTAATTTCAATCCAGAGTTAATCTCCCAGCTTTACTACTTCGCTGACTATTATTTATCATACATTCAGACTACACAGACATAACAAGGGAGGCTGAGGTATGGCCCCTAGATGCACGAAGCTTACAGTTCAAGAAGTTCAGACTATGAGCTGAAAAGGAAGAAAAGAAATGGGGGTTGGTGGGTGATGGAGTTAATGAATAGAGAATGAAAGGAAGGAGAAGAAACTCACACAAAAGTTGGGTGTCCCCGAAATCGAAGCTCATTCGAGCCCATTCTCTCAGTCATGTGATCAGTGTAGCGAAGGGCCAGCCAGGCTGATTGTGGGAAGGAGCCGACATTTAAGTCAAAGCTGAATTTAGGAAACCATCCAAGTCACACTATCAGCAAGAACCCAATTCTCCTGCTAATTCTTTGACAAGAACTTTCCAAAACAGAGTGAAGACTAAGGGACGGTTTAAGGACACCTGAGTGATGTGGAAGTAGGAAACTGGCACTATAGTGTCTGTGACTGCACCGATGCCCCAAGCTGTTTGGGCATCAAACAGTTTCACTCGCGGTAGTGAAAGTAGGTCTGAGAGCTGATTTCATGCTGGTAGCACTTTCAAATATTATTCATCCTGAAAGGCAATCAGTGCTGTTTTTATTAATAAATAGTATTGCATAGAAGAGGATATCATTATTTTAAAATATGTTAAATCCTCTGAAAACGGAGGGTTAATGACTTCTCTAAGTTCATTAGAATAATTTAGAGTGACTCCAGTTATTTTCTTACACTTTGGGGGAAAAGTTATGAATTGGGTAGTTGCATTTCTAAACTCTTAATGGTAAAAAGCAATGAATGTTCACATTCAAGCATGAAATCATTGAAAAAAGTGGGTTTAAAGAGACTTAAGAGTTTGAAATATACTACTGGATGGTAATTTCTCAATTGCTGAATTAAAAGATGCCTATTTGGATGGGCCCCTGACAGACAAAAGAATGTTAAAGTCAGCATTTCATTGATCTCTTAAGAGGTGATGTTACCCAGCGGTCTGCGGGGACAGGCGACATGCCCCTAGGAGCCTCTGAGGACCAGGATGGCCTTACAGGGAGAGCACTGAGCCTCAGTACCAGTGACACAGCTACTGTGTGAAATTTTTTTCTAATTCTAGAAAGTATCTTGAGGAGAGAAAGGGTGAGAGAAGTACATCTTTGGAAGCAAACAATGAACTTGTTAAGGAGACGTGGGAGCGCTCAGAGAGAAAAGCGAAGATGTACTTGTTTGCCAGTTTATTAATAACAGATAAAGTGGGGCGAACATAATGAAGAAATGAATGCCACTGGTTAAGAGCTGGCTTCCAAAACAGACACCTGCTATCTGTGCTTTGCAAAGAGAGAGGTAAGAAAAGAACAAGGAGAATTATCACTTGAAGGAAGTCCCACAACCCCTCAAGGGTCGCCTGACTCCACAGCTGTGCCAAGGAATGATGTGAATCCAGAGAAAACCAATAAAGAAATGATGGGGACAGAGGAGTTCCAACTGAGAAAATGGAGGGGGAGAAACAGTGCTCTTGCAGCTCAATTACCCATGTTCTGTTGTCCTTCATTATACCGAAACTCTGTTTCTCCATTTCCTTAAAGGCTAAAGTAAAAGGACCTGAACCCTCAAGACAAGAATTAAAGCAAAGGAAAGAATTCTGGAAGGGGAAGAATAGACACTTGTAGCTTCTAAATTTGGAAAGCACAGAAAGGCAGGCCAATTTTTCACAGGTTTCCATGGCATCTCACACTGAATAGAGAAGACTTCTGGGCGTCCTTCCTTCAAATGGAGACGCAGGAGGCCAGTCGTAGACCGCAGGGTGTCACTGGTGCTAAAGCCTGGGGCCACAGAGACTCCCACTTGCCAAGAGCTGAGTTGGAAGTAAGAGAGGTTACAGAAGGTTCTCTGGACGTTTGCTTCCATGCTTCTAAAGAAAAGGGGAAATATTAACTACTTCACACCAAGATTTCAGTGTGAGAGAACTTAGCAATGAGATTTTCTCCCCTGGTTCTCCCACCTGCCCGACCCTTACTTCATGATCGTTTAGGGTTGACACTATAGTGTAAAAGTTGATTCGCTTTGAATTGATTAACATTTTTGTGGTAGAATAGTTACAGATCGGCTGAAGCTTACTTCCCGAAGGTTACACAACCCCAGCCTACCTACTACCTCTCACAGCAAGTAGAACTTTGGTACAATGAGGCAGTTTCATCGAATGAAAATAGACAATGAATTTGTCATAACCTTTGGATTTTTTTTCAGTAACCATGGTAAGGGAAAGCAACCTTCTACTGCTCTGTTCATAGAGAATAGACATTTATTTAAATAAATATTTTACAGAATGCCCTTTGCAATTTAATTTCCATACAGATGAAAAATTCTCAAAGAAGGTGAGGAATAAAATCAAACTTTTTGATTCAAATTTGGCTTATCTAGGAGTGTGATAAGTTAACTTTATTTGCTACTGTATTAACATGCTTGCTAGAAAAAATTATAAGGAAAAGCAATTTACTCCTCAGATTTGGAAGTGTTTATTTGTACTGTTTTTCTTCTAATTAAACACAATTGTTATTTACTCACTTATCTGACAAACTGGCACCTCCTAATTAGATGTTATTTCAGAATATTTAATCTTCATAACCTTCATATTCTGTTTAGAATTTTTTGAAAAAACACTTCTTTGCAGTGTAATTGTGGGAGTCTAAGGACTGTTTAGGAAATGTAAGTTAATATAATTGTACTTGTGTTATACTGCTTTTGAAAAAAAAGTTCTTCGTCCATAAAGTGCAGGCCACGTGTGTCGGTCTGTCTCGCCACACAGCTACCCACCCACATTGCTGGTACTAGCTAGATTCTCCCCCGACTCCAGGCCCCAGAGCTGTTTCCCCCACCAGTGTATTTTCCCCTTCTTTGGGGGCCTGGCTACCTGTGTCCCTCAGGACGCCGTTCCCAGTTTTAGTCATGCAGATTGTGATGTCTCAGCCCTGTTCCTCAAGAATCAGAACCTGAGGCCTGTGGTTTATGGGTGACTGCCGTACTGCACAGTCTCACAGCAGGGGCCGGGGACAGGCAGGGAAGGAGGGACAACCCAGGTGACTCAGCTCCAAGAGCCCACAGACAGAGTTGTGGGGCTGTGTGTTTGCCCAGGGTGATACCACCAGAGCGGGAAGTTGGAGATTCGCACACAGGCCGCCAGCTTGTGTCGATGATGAGGGTGAAGAGGGAAACAGAGGCAGAGACAGGGACTCAGGGTGAGTGGGAAGGAGGGAAGAGGAGGAAGGCTTCCTTGAGGGGATATTGGAGTAAAGACCTGAAGACCAAGTGAATCTCCAGGAGAAGAGAAGGCAAACAGTGCAGAGAGGTGGAGGAGCTGGTGCTCTGGGGAGCAATAGGGGGCTGGGAAAGCAGCTAGCAAGAGGCTGGAGCAAGGGAGCAGACTCGGTCTGATCCTGACTCGGGCTGACCCTGACCTGGGCCTCGGAGTGCTGGGGCTCAGGAGTGGGGTCTTCTCTCTCAGGGATGTGCAGGATCATGGTGATAACAGAGAATGGGGATTGAGCACAAGTGGGAGAAGCAGCTGGGAGGGTTCTGTGGTCCTGGGTTGGAAAATCATGTCTTGGTCAGGTGAGCAGTGTGAAGGAGACGAGAAGGAGCTAGGCCATGATCCAGCCTGGGAACGGAGACAGGTTTTCTTCTAATCTAATAGATGAAATTAGAAATAAATAAGTACATAAATTATTAGAAAAGGCTCCATATTGGGAAACATAAAAGGATACTTAAATAACCTGTGAGACAAAGAAGTCGTAATGAAAATGTTATTATTGACAAGGAAATACTTAGAATGAAAGCAAAATATGTTGGATATGAAAGTATCCTGCTTTTTCTTTTCTTTTTATTGCTACATGTATTCTCTTTAAATTGAAGGATTACTCAATGGATTTTAAATACATAAAATGCACTAATTTTAAGTGTGTTTTAAAATATATGCATCCATATCAGTTTACAACAGTAAAACTACCACCCATGTCAAGATACTGAACAAAAATCTTGCCTATGAAGGCCACATAAAATCTGTTAAGTATGAAATATTTTGTAATATCCTTATTTCTGTCTAATAAAAATGTTGCTCTCCATTTCTATGACTTATAGAGTTTCCATTACCTTTAAAACATTTTAACCTTCGTTTTACACAAATGTGAGTATCTCAGATCAGAGATTGATGTTTTTACTCAATTTGGATCTTATTAATTGGGATCTTAGCTTGTTTATAGTGGTATTTTGGGTTATGAACTTGATTCTGGTTGCAAACCAAGTTGGATGAGAACCAAAGCAAATTCAATGTTTAGGTTCAATGTTGACCTTGTGGGGAAATTTGATTTGGTTCACCTGTATCTCTGTCAATATCTTTTATGCTAATTTTAACACTTCCTTGGTGTTTTTCTTTTGCAGCTTTTTCTTGGTTTTTCACTTGTTTTAAATTCCAGAAATCTGAAACGTACATAACCTATTTCTATCCCCAACTCAATGACAAATTGACTTAGAAGGACGCCCTTCTGATGTGGTAAGTACTGGTTTTCTCAATCAGTATTTCAAACATATCCACACCTTTCTGACCACTGCTTCAGAGATTTTCTCCTTACATCATGAGTATTAACATTATGAACTTGCTTTTTTTTTTGGGAAAAAGTGTACCATTTTCCAATTTTGTCAGATTAACATTTAGACTGTCTTTACTGCACTTGTCCTACCCACAGTGACAAAGCACTTTTATCTAACAAAAGTTTGGCTTGACAACATGCATCTTTATCAATAATATTACATGGCAAAAATAAAACAGCATTTATTTGCCCAATACATTAAATATTTGGCATGTGCTTTTACAGTTTAAAACTACATACACTGAAATTTTAGATCTAGCTTACAAATCTATTTTGCATTTAGGGTTACTACCCTATGGTAACAATTCTGGGCTTCATAGTTCTTAACTAGTTTTAATGGTTATCATCAAATCCTTCATATGATTGTTTCTCAACTCTTTTTAATTTTTCTGATGGCTGAAGTAAATCATTCAGCAAATTTTTCAGGCAAGGTTCTTGGTCAGTATACTTTCTTAACCCTTCGGTATCTGAGCACATCTTCCAGTTGCTTCATATAGAAAGACTAAATTAGCAGGGTGTATAATTCTTGTCTAATAAATTTTTGCCCAATTATTGGAAGATTAAAGGTATAAGCAATGTGTTTACTTTTTAAATCTAGAAATGACTCATTCTATTTATTATTATTACCTTTTTGTCTTTTCTTTCTGAAGGAGACTGATTGACCGATAGAAGGACTGCCAGTTCCAAAGAGTCCTCCCATGAAGAAACCACTCATGAGACCCCGGAACAGGGTGTCCCTGTGCGACTTGGAGTCCGCAGGAACCAGACAAGAGAGAGGAGATCCTGTTCTACAGCCGGACCAGGGCTCACATTTGGCAGAAAAATGCTGTAAGAACGACTTGTTCATCATTATTATGAAACACATCTTCTAGTTGCTACAGATTTTTGTTTTCTCCATTATGAATGTTTTCTAGAGGAACTATGTATTTATTTAGAAAGAGGGCTCCCATGTCAATATTTAAAGATGAAAATAGATAGATGTAAATGGATAAAATAGATAGATAGATATAAATATCAATCTCATTCCTATGTCAGGACCTGAATTTGATCTCTGATGATTTAAGTTAAGCATTGGAGAAAATAATGAGTTAAAAATGAGTGCCTCTGATTTTAAAACGTCTTGTGATCAGTATTTATTTTGAATTAGCACTTATGCTTGAGTTTTATTAATGTATCTTGAAGTAACTGAATTATAAATGGCTTCTTAACTGTAACTGTGTAAATCCTCACTTGAGTTATTATCATTCAGTTATTTTTATTTATATCTTTGGAATATTTAATGAACAAATATAGTTCTCATAAATGTAACTTTAAATAATTTATATTTCCTCTGGATAATATTTTTAAAGTTTATCTTCCTAGAAAAACACTGGTCTACACTTTAAGCTTGCCTTATATTGGACTAAAATCTTTCCAAACAGCCACTATTTCTCTAACATTAGAGATAATTCACCTACTATATTTTTATTACATTTTATGACAAAAGGAATCATAGATCCTTGAAAAGCTTTGATGTAAAGAATGAGTTAAACACATTGTTTCTCATACAATTACTAGTGATATTACCTCTTGACCTTTCTTTTGAGATATTAGGATATTTGGGGCTGCTGATAATAGTTTAATATTACTTTCTTCACAATGATTAAATATACTTCATACATCGCTGAACAGTGAGTAACATTCGGATTGGCTGTCCACTGAACTGCCTGTAAAGATGATAAAGTAAAAAATTAATCTTGAGGGTAAAGTCAAGCCTGAAATTGAAATCTTTGACGCATACATTTCATAATTAGCTCATTCTGCTAGATGTAATATGGGAGGCTGATGCCCTTAAAGAAGTGTATGGCTTTTTTTCTAAATACCCTAAGTTGACACATAATTTCTGCCCCTTCCTATATTTACTTTATTTTCTTATTCTGTATCTTTAATTGTGGCTCAATGATATACTCAGATACCATCTTATCTCATTGATGTTTCTAGTGCATGGTTCAGGCAGGGAATCAGACACTGGACACCTATTCTGCAGATAGCCTTTCACGTCCTGTTGTCCCCGTGATGCACTCACAGGACCATGCATCCCCATCCGTCAGGTCTTCAGACATTAGAGAGCCTCCTCCTTTACCACGTGAGTTAATTGCTTCCAAATAATTAAAATACACCAGCACACACCTGACACCAAAACTCTACTAAATAAATACACGTTAGTCTTTCCGTGTTGACTCACAACGTGCTCTATATGATCATCAGCAGCATCCTCCTCAGGCCACCCCCACCTGTATGTTAATGCCGGACAACAAAAGGATTAGATGGAAAGCTACTTGATAACACTGCGGGATGGCCGTGTCACCACCTCCGGAAGGGACCCACCACTCCTTCCACCATCTGTGTCGGTGGCCTTCTGGTTGCCCAAGGTGGAATCCCTGGCCTGCCACTTTCAGTAGATCCAAGCTACCTGCCTTCCAGAAGAAACAAATCCTACTGACATGTATGGAGACATCCCTCCGATTAACCTGAAGCATATTTCTGAAAAGTAAGAGTTGGGCTGATTAGCGACTTTACGAACATGGTCACGCTAGAATGACGAAGCAGAAACCTGTTTCGGCCAGATCCTTCAGTGATCTAATGTTTCACTGCAGACAGTGTTCAGGCTTCGTTGCTGTTGCTGGTTTCTCTATCTACAAAGCCCAAGGGAGAGGGAATAGCATCATTATTCCATCGTTGATTGTTACTCTCAGGAAGTGATTGGACCTTGTCAATTAGTCTTCTAATAGCTGTCAGGACCAAATAAATTGACTCATAAGCTTTGGGTGTCACAGGCAAATTTCATCTTTCAGAAGTGTAAGTTAATCAAAGACAATTTTATAAATGATAATTTAAGGAATTCTAAGAAGAGAAGCCCAATATAAGGCTCTAAAGTAAACTTTGTACTTTAGATAATTTCACTATGAATGTGTTAATTACTAACAAATTACCATCCCTGGACTCACTCAAGCTGTTTAAAACAGTTTTTCTCTTGCCATAATTCCCATGAACACTCTGCCAGGCCTGCTGTCCACCAGCTGCCCGGCCTGCACGCCCCACGCCTCCCACTCTGTAGGGGGAAGGCCCCTGAGAACTGGGCCTCATTCCTAGATGCTGGCGGCCCTTCCGCTACTGTGACCTCCATCCATGTTGCCTGCTGTGTCTCCGTCCTCAGGTGGGGAGCGTAGTGGTCGACGCCCCTTTCGTCGTGTAGGGCTGTGCGCTTGGGCGTAGACATGAGCAGCGCGTCCTGGTTAATCCAGCTGGTAAAGTGTTAGCGTCAGACTGGCCACGTGACTGGCGACCCGCCGCAGCCTCAAATCAATGCTTGTTAAAGGGCCGAATAATATTTGGTCACTAAGTTTTTCATTTAATAAAATACAGAGAGTCTAAAAATGCACAGACTAGTTTTCCAACTTAAAAATTTGAAAAATGTGTATTCCAAGTAAGCATCTATCTTTATGATGAGCATTATTTATTTTTCTGTTTAGAAATGTTTAGGTATGGATTAATAATAGAATAATATAAGAATAAAACATTACAGAGAAAATGACTGTAATCTCTGAATTTTTTTCAGAGTTGACAAATTTAAGAGTGTTCAGCATTATGAGAGGATTAGAATATTGCAGTTCTGTTTTCTTACATAAATTGCTTATAATATAATGCTTATATAATAACTGGTATTATTTAATATGTAATATAAAGGATAATATTTGTGTCAGTTTTTAAAACCCCACTTTTTAAAAAGGAGCAGATTATTTTAAGGGAAGTCATGATACATTAGGACCTCATAATATTTTAACATCCTGAAAAATGTAAAGAGATACTTAACAGTGTACACTAATATGATCAAATCTTGGGTCATTTGTTTTAGAAATGCTGACACAGAAAGGAAAGCCAAAATCTAGGTCACTAAATGTTCTGAAATCAAAGTAAACCAGATTGAATTTCAGTATCGTTTGGAAGGGTAAATATTCAATATTCTAAATGCAAAGGTATTTTTCTATTCAAATGCCTGAATGATTATATACAACAGATAATACAAAATACATTTGTACCTGCTTAACAAAAAGTTGTAATATAATGATTGGAGTCTTTAATCTGTGAAATATACAAACTATGCGAGTTTATACTAATTAATAAAAAAAAATCCCCCTCCCCAAAATCCAAGTTCTGGAAGGTTCCCCTGGTTTTCCACATTTCAACCCTGTAAATATAAATTAATCTTATTTTAGAAGTCCTCAATTTGACAGCACCTGTCTTGGGTTTGTATTTGCTTTGTGTTGGATCTGGGGCCCGAGTGGTGTTGAAATTCAGTCTTCCGAGAACTGTCTACACCTAGTTCTCCTTCCCCCAGCACAGGGAAGTGTCACACGGCCGCCCGTCCTGTTACCTGGGTGAGTCCGGCGACCTTCCTCCTAGTCTTTGCCCTCCTGGGAGGCTCGCTCGGCCTCTGGGCCTCGGTGTCTTCATGTGCTGGGTCTGAGATCTGGTCGTTCTGTGACGATGCTGTCTCGGGAAGCCACAGGATGCAGAGACCAGCCGGATGCGGCGGGAGCTCAGCCTCCCATGAGGTGGCCAGCTCCGAAATCGGGGGAGGCAGGAGACGCGAGATGCTTGCGGGGCTCAGCCTGTTTTCCTAACGCGTGGCTGACTGTTTAAGTGCAGGTGCTTCACGGATGTTAACGCGTTAATCTGTCGAATATCGACAGCACGGATTCGAAACTGGAAATACTCATGTACGACCTGAGGAAAACTGTCCTCTCGTATAGGACTTCAGATGCCCACCATTCTTTTCCCCCGCTCTGGCAATCACCCTAACGCGGCAAGCCGCAGAAGTACTGCTAACAGCCAGCATTGCTGAGGCCTTCTCAGGTGTCGGGGCCCTGGGCGCTCGGCCCGTTTTGTGTTCTGTACGACCCACTGAGATGGACGTAAAACTGAAGGAAGAAATCAGAGAAATCCGAGTTCTTAACAAATTGTAACGTCCGAACCCTGAAGGATTGTCTTACTTTCTTGTCACTGGGACACAACTTCATGGAGGGAGGTTTATTTTGGGTTTCAGTCCATGGTTGGCTGGCTCCAAGGCAGAAACAGCATGACTGAGGGGCCTGGAGGAGGGACAGATGCCCAGCCAGGAAGCAGACTGAGAAGGCAGGCGCTGGGGACACACCCCAGGGGCCACCTCCCACCAGGTTCCACTTTCTAAGAGCACGTTGATCTGTCGAACTCAACTGTGGAGGGATCCGCTGAGGAGTGCAGAGCCCCCGCGATCCCATCACGCGGGAACACGTGAGCATTTGGGGACACGTTGTCCATCTAAGTAGCAACAGAGATCGATCTTTGGGGCCTACAAGTAGTTGTTCAATGATTTCTTACTAAACAGTAATGCCAATTTTTCAGCAAAAAGTGTATCTAGTTTTCTGAACACTCTGAGAGAACTTGAGCGCTCTTCACGGACTCTGAGGCAGCAGTTTGGAGAAACGCTGTCTCCCGCCCGTGTGTGTACCGTCAGAATGTGCCTGGAAGGTGCTGCAGGTGAGGACCCTGTAGAAAGTCCCAAACCGAGCACCAGGGCCTACCGCAGGCCACGCACAGCACGGAGCCCAGCGGGTCTTGACACGAGCGCCTCCAGGTGTTTTTTTTTAATGCTTTTGTTTATATGGGTTGCTGTGATTACTCACTATATTTCTTTCAGACAGAATTTAAAGTAGATTTAGTAAAACAACAATAACATACAATATATACAACAATATATATGATACATACAACACACACAAAACATACTTATTGTATGAAAACATAGTAATTCAAGATAAATTTTTTTGTTTTTTTTGGTGCTGGGGGTCGAACTCAGGGCCTTGAGCTTGCAAGGCAAGCACTCTAACCACTGAGCTAAATCCCCCGCCCCATGAGAAAGTTAATCTAAAGATACATACAGATGAGGCTGCAAGAACAGAGAGGAGAAGATGGAGCCAGAGTAAGGAGTGAGTCTCTATTTGCTAGAAATTAACTTGCCACTCTCTGAACAGGCAGCATGAAGATGGAAACATGGGAATCGCAGGAGTTATGTGCCCATAACAGAACAAGAAACTTGTTCAAGAAGAGGAAATTTTCAAGAATGTTTTTCCTGGGTCCTCCTACAAAGCATGTGTGTGTAATGGACAGAAAAAGCAGTGTGGGTTCCACATGCTGAGTCTTTCGCAGTGTGTCATTTTTCATCTCCTCTTTAAAGAGATGCATGTTCCTTTAAGAACTTGTTGGAAATATATATAATAAAAGTCAAGATGAGAAAGTCTCATGCATACTTGGCTTACTCAGCAATATCTGCACAGGCATGTTGTGTTTGTACCGCAAGTCCGTCCACACTGCGGACCATCAATATCTTCCCGTGAAGAGTCGCTAGGAAATGTTGTAGGCTTTGGAGAGCAGGTGGTCTCTGCTGAAAGAAACATGGCTTTTGCCCCTGTGGCATTAAGACAAACATAGGCTCCCTGTAGATGAGGGGCCATGGCCGTGTTCCAATAAAACTTTGTTTACAAAAATAAGCAACAGGCCAGGCTTGGGCTGTAGCCTTAACTTACCAATTTCTGATCTAGCCGACCTTTCTGTTCTTCTTTTCTTTTCCCTTCCTTCTTCTCCTTTTTAAAAATAAGATTATTTTTAAGGCTTTTTTAGTTTTCAATAATTATAAACTCACTGGAGTTCAGAGACAATGTGAAGTATTTTTTTACTTAGTACCATGGACCACAGTTGAACCGTTTGCCTGTAGTAGAATATTTTGTTGGTCGTAGTGGTTTCCAGCTTGCCTGTTACTTGTAGGCTGCTGCACACCCGTACGCACGGGTTCCTCTCACAGACCCCTTTCTTTGCTGCCTTGTAGGTGTGCGTTTCCCACGGAGAGCGCTGGATCACTCCTGACCTGTCCACTGTGAAGCAGAAGCAGTGACTCTCCAGGGACCTCCCATCCGATGTCCCCAGGCCCAGACGTTCTGCAGCTCGTGGAGGGTAAGAGCTGGGGTTACTTCTTGCTGATCTGGGCAGCCGCAGTAAAGCACTCCGCGAGGCTGTTCTTCTGTTGAAATCTACGTTTGTTCAAACAGGTCGTGTTTCAGCTCCGCACCTTGCTACTTAGCTCTTTACATTAATTTATATATTTCACAGGGTAGCATATTGTAGTTCACACCTCAGTAGATGTGCACTCCCCACCCATGATTTCTTTATTTTGTTTTTTAATAGAGCCATCCTCTCTGTGAACCTCATGCACTCCCACTGGGGGAGAAAAGTACAAGTGAGTTTAAATTTTGTCTCACCCATTAATTGTACTAGTATATTCAGGGAGGGCATTCAGATTTCTCTGTCTCCAGAGCAGTGGTGGTGAAACTTTTAGAGACCGAGTGCCAAACTGCACCCCTAAACCTCACTTATTTATCACAAGGTGCAGATACTATAATTAAACCTGAATACTGAGGTTTTAGTTTAGAAAAAACAACTCTTTTGTCTTAAAAGAAAACCATACTAAAATGCGTGCCATAGTTTTGCCACCGCTGCTCCAGAGCGCCCTCGAGTTCCTGTCCAGGAAACAGGGGAGAGCATGGGGTGCTGACCCAGCTTCCTGGGTCTTGGGGCCCATTCTAGGCTGGGGTGACTTGTGGGTGGGGCCCTTCCTGCTGGCCCAGCCCTGGCTGCCCCTCGGAGTGACCCAGCAGCCGTCTCCAGGCCTTTGCTGCAGAGCCACCCACCTTCCTGGTGACCACTTCCGCAGACTCCCCAGGGAGACTCGCCAAACCCAGGTCATGACTGCCCTCCCAGGGATGCACCCCGACTCCCCAGGCTGTGCCCTGGAGGGGAGTGACAAGGACACTGGAGATGTGGCCCTGTCACAGCGTCCCACTCGGTGGGCAGTGTGGTCTCTGTTTCCTGGGTGAAGTCTGTGGGGAAAGCAGCGTGACTGGTGCTGCTTTTCTGGCTTTCTGTGCCTTCTGCCTCAAACCCTTTGGGCCCAGAAATGGCGGATTCTTCCAGGTCAGCCCTGACATCGACCCCCGATATCCTGGGGGGAGCTACAGGCCTTGGAAAAGCCGCAGCTGCAGCACCCTGACACCATGGCTGCTGTCTTGTGCTGTCTGAAGGTCAAAACTGTCTTCAGATGTTTGCTTCCTTGTGTAGCATCCCTAATGTCCACGTGCCCCTCTTCCTTCCCTTACGTGGAGAAAGGAAAAAGGAAAAACGGCTACCTATCACATATATGGAACACCATGAAGTAAAGCTTTGTCAAGGCCTTGGGACTTTCACCGATAAGATGGAGTCCCTGATCTAGGGACAAATATATAAATGATGTAGCACACTTGAATATAGAATAATTGCTGGGTATGGTGGTGCACACCTGTGATCCCAGCACCTGGGAGGCTGAGGCAGGAGGATCGCCATGAGCTCCAGGGCAGCCTGGGCTATGTAGTGAGACCCTGTCTCAAAAAACAATAAGAATGTAGACTAATGAACTTATTTTTGGAAGACTCATTTTTAGAGCTTTCAACTAAGACTATTTTGAGAGGAGGGAATCTACAAATGGGAAGCTAGAGCCAACTTCTAAGTGTGAAGAGCAGCCTGCGAATGGCGGGGTGAAGTTTCTTGCGTTTGTGTCTGCAGGCTCCTGGGCTCTGCCAGCAACTCACACCTCGTGAGTTGTACTCTTGTCTCCAGCTCCTGTTTTAGACGTGCAGAGTGGTGCTGTGTCCGCACGCGAGCTCGAAACCGTGTCGCGTCAGGCGACGAGCTCGCATTTCCTTAGTTCTCTGGCAGAAGTACAGAACTAGAGTTTCCACGGTCGACCGTGGCCAGGATCTACTTTCTGCAGTGTTGGTTGTGATGTTATTATTTTCAGAAAACCAGAATCTCAGCATTGTAGACGTGTACTTGAGGAATTAATCGTATTTTGTTTCCATAAACATGGGCTGAGGGATAATTGAGCTTCTTGCTGAAGTAGCTTCCACTAAGATACATGTTAACGTGCAGCTGTCGCTGGGAACCAGGCCGAGCAGTGTCTGTCTCCTCCATGTCCTCCTCCTGAGCCCTCTAGTTCCATGTGTGGACCGGGATCTTTCTCACACAGTCTTTCCCATGCTGTTCCTCGATGGGAATGTGTTGCAGACAAAACACTTAGCCAGGGATGCCAGGCCCCCCCAGACTGTCCAGGGCCCCCCTTCCCCTCCAGCTTCCCCTCCTGCCCCTGAGCTGTCGCCCTGATGTGACACCTTCTGTTCATTCCTGGTGCGGGACTATGAGGCACACTGACTTCCTTCCTACCTGAAGTACGTGTCCTTGCACCGGGCTGCTGTGTAGACGGGCTTTCTGCCTGGAGTCCAGGATGGCTGTGACTGCCCACAGCAATATCCTCCTGCCACTTCCCCAACCCGGGAACTCTGTGAGGACGAGGACCCTGTCACATGGGCTCTGGAAAGCACACAGAGCTGGCTCTAATCCTTACTTACTAAATGAATAATGGAACGAGCAGGCCTGTTTCCAAATCATAAAACCAAAAATACCCGGGCATTTCGCACTGCAATAATTGTGGAAACTTGTTTATTACTCTTACCAGCTGTTTTCGAAGCCTTGGTTTCTAGCCTCAGTTGTAAAAATATTAACTTTCACCCTAAGAGGCGAATTTCCCGATTTTGAGGAGTGATTCGTGGGGCCCTGAGTGTCCTGACTCTAACGACACCCGGCAGGCGTTCTGCTGGGAGAGACTGGCCCTCTGCGGGCTCTTGCATGCCTGCCTTTGTCCCCTGCTGAAGAGCGCCGCAGTGCAGCACGGTGGGAAAGGAACAGACAACCTCCGCACTGACGCTTGGTGGGCGAAGGCTGTGGGAACTGAGCGTGGGGGACTCTCTTCTCCTCACCAGGTCGCAGGGACAGCCCCTCCCAGTCTCATCTGGTACCACTGTCCTGTCTCTCATCACGCACCTGTCACAGCTGTGCCTTTCTGGTCCCCAGTGGGCCACCGTACTCTTAACTCGGTGCTTTTCCATCGGTTCTCTTCTCTGCTGGAATGGTCCCCCTCTAGATCATCACGTAGCTGGCTCCTTCCCACTGTCCGGAACCAAACATTGCTCTCGGAGGAGCCTCTTCTGACTACATTGATAAGGTAGATCCCACCACTGCCATGGAGTTCCATGACAAAGTTCTGTTCTGCTTCTGTGTTTATTCATTTATGGGTCCGTTATCTCTCTTCTTCCCACTAGAAGGTGAACTCCATGAGCCCTGAGAACGGGCCTGTTTTGATCATCATGGTATTAGATGTTCAATAAATATGGATAAAGGGGTGAATAACTAATGGGTGATTCACACTAGGAATGAACGAATGAACAAATGGATGAATAAAACAAGATGGGTTTAGAAATAACTGGGAATTGACTATACTTCCTTCGCCCCGAGGTTCAAGAGCTGATAGAGAAAAATCCAAGAAGGAAGTTAAACACTTGTGCATAAGGGAAGAATCTTGGTCCACACTTTGCTAAGTCTGTTAAAACCAAGGATGCCTTTTTCTTCCCTCCTTTTCTTTCTTTTTTTCTTGTTTCCCTTCAAAGAATTGGAGTCGGTGGAAAGCGGAGGTTTTCGTCTCCGGCGCCAGATGGCAGTGTCGTCTTTCGGCGTCCGGGAGACGGCTGAAGCTGCTGCAAATGCCCGGGCTCCGAGCCGGCAGCCTTTGCCCCGCAGTCCCAGATCCACGCAGCGACGGGGCTGCTCTGTTTGCAAAGTGCAGTTCAGCCCTGCCAGCCCGGGAGTTGTCCCGAAGATTCTGGTCGTTGGGTAAAGCTCGCGGTTCCATCGGATTGTCGCCAGCACCTTGGCGGTCGGTGTGCCTGAGGACGTCATTCATTACGTGCGCCTTCTCGGCGCTGTGCCCAAGTGTTGACTGCAGTCGCGCCCTGTGCCTGGATCCCACGCGGGCCAAGGTGCCCTCCCGGGCGGCCGGAACTTAGTGTATCTGGATGAGAGCCGCAGTGGATGCGCTGTGCCCAGATCTGTCTTCATGCGAAGCGGAAGGCTGGCTGGATCATTCACACTGTGACTGTTTATTCCCACGTTGCAGTGTATTAGTCTCTATTAAAGGCTGGCACGAGTGTGCACATGCAGTTCGCGTCTGTCAGAATTTCTCTGCTGAGAGGAAAAGTTACGTTAACCAAGACTTCCTAACACTGCTGAGTAAACTTGGTGGACACCGCCATCTACAGCGCGCTGTTCTGGAGTTCGGACCCACGTCCCGGGTGGCGATGGAGGCGCATTACAGGCTCATTACGAATTTCTCCAACTGCCGAGTGGTCTTCATCGCCATGGTTTTTGAAATATAATACGTGGCCCCACTTTCCGAGTAGATGTAACAAAGATGGATGCTGTTTATTATGTCATAGGAGAGTTTTATTTATAGACTGATGTGAAAAGATCTAAATTATGTACTAGTAAGATGTGGATTTCTTATGTTTGGTTCCTTTATGGAAATATGATTTATAGGACCACCAACACCCTGGTCAAGCTCCACCCTGGAGAGAAGTCTAAGAGCACAAATGAGAATTCTTAGACTCGTGCTTGTTTCTGGACCCGACAGACTCACACGTGAGAGCCCCTCACGATGGTGCCTGTCACGGGCTGCTCAGGCACACCCAGCAGGATGCCGTCTGTGGCTTTGATGAAGGTGACAGTCTTGTAGAGGAACGTGCGGAGCCACAAAAGAAACCCTGGTACAGAGTTGCAAAGGATGGCAGGGCGAGGTCCTGCTTGGTTTTAGATTCTCTCATTTGGGTGCAAATTAAAATTTTCACTGCTGTTCGCTATGGTTTATACCGACACACACATGTTTATCTTGTGTTTTTGACTAACGTAAGATAAATATATGGGAAGGTCCTTCTCCCTTTAGTTCACTTTGTACAATGGGATGTAAATTCATGGCCATTGGTGTGTCTTTCTTACTAATCTTGCCCACATTTGACTCCTGAGAACCTAGCAAGGTATCTCCATGTTTGTTGAAAGAATGTGTGGGTAAACTTAGGAGTAAGCAGGGAAGGTGCCCTGATGTCTGTAAAAACGGAGTAAAATGCAACTTCTTGCTTTTAAATTTACTTTTTCTGATCCATGTCCAGTGAAATAGCAGGAATCTATAGTAGTCTCTCACCCTAGCCTGGCCCTAAGGTACCAAGTCATTATCGCTGGGCAGGGACTTTTCTACCATTCCTTTTGCCATTCAGTCCTTTGGGTCTTGCCTTATGTCTTGGTTACTTTTCTTGTTGCTGAGACAAAATACCTGGCACCCAAAGTCGAAGGAGGAAAGATTTATTTCAGTTCAAAATTTGTAGAGGTTTTAGTCCATAGTTGGCTGGCTCCCAGTCAGGGTGGCCTGGCAGAGGGGCAGTGCAGAGGAGAAACAGTCCATGGCAAGCAGGCAGGAGACAGTGAAGCCCCAAGCAAGCCTCCTTTACCCTTTTATCTCACCCAGGATACAAGCCTTTGAGAGGTCCCGCCTGCACCCAGGATGGGGCTTCCCATTACCCACACCCATAACTATGATAAACCAATTAGTGGACTAGTCCAGTACCACACACCCTTAATCCCTGTATCACACCCTTAATCCACATCCACACATTCTAGATCCAGCTATTTCACCCCCACCTATGAGCGCATGGGGCTTTGGGGGGACATCTGGCTACAAGCCAGACCACCTTGCTTTTTAATGTTGGGCTCCTATTTACAATAGAAAATATGCAGCAAGTCTGCTCTCTTAAACAATCATCAGCAAAGCCTCCTAAGTGAGATTATGAGAGTGAGAACAAGGCCTTGCTGGGGGCGCCCTGTCTAGGCTGGCAGTGCCGGAAGCGAGTAAGGAGACTCTGGAAGGGGTAGAAGGGTGCCAAGGACCCGCCCGCCTGGCTTCCTGACACACAGAACGGTCTGGTCAACCTCCAGGATAACACCAATAATCATTTGGTCTTTCACTGGAAATATTAGAGTCCTCAGGGATCAACGTCCCCCAAACAACCCAAAATTATAGAAGAAAAAATACAGCGCTATGGAATTTGAAACTAAAAGATACCTTTAAAACCTTTTGGTCTTAGTCTCTTGGTTACAGAACAAGGTAATCTGAGGCTCAAAAGATTAAGTGAGCCGTGAGTTCTCACATCATGGGCTGGTGGAAGAGGCGCTGGGACTGTGCTGGCCGTCTCGGGGGCACGGGGCGTGTCTTCACCTTGCTCTTTGCCCGTCCAGGGCTCCGTGTACAAGTGGATGAGCTCCAGCTTCATGCCGGCTTCTGTTGAGCGCAAGGGCCAGCCCACGGCGCGGTTCAACAGGGAAAGTAAAGGGCATTGTGATGGCCGAGCGTGGCGCCGAAGCACGGGAGAAGCAAGTCCCTCTGGTCCGGGCGGCAGAGCAGAGAGGCAGAGAGACGCTCACTGCTGACACCGGAGGAGGTTGCCCGTCTGGGGGTGAGAGTGAGTGGCATGAACACGCGGACGCAAACCCAGCTGCACGCGAGGGCCCCAGACGCACCCTGTAGATGCGAGCTCTTTGCAGGGCAGCTTTATGGATGCTGACACGGATTTCACAAGGCTGGACATCCGTCTGGCTGGCACCCGCGGAAGAGAACCTCGTGAGGGTAACAGTGCCGGTCATGTTAGAGGTACGAGTGTCACTTCGGGTTCTGTTGTGGGGTTTACTATGTTTTCTAGTACTTTGGAAATTCTGTACTATGAGGATGAAATTTGTACATTGAGCAGAAATTTGAATTGGTATCTGGAATTTTTTAAGCCTTTAAAGGAAAATATGTTACTTTTATAATGGATCCTTTCCTGCATTCTCCCCTTCCCCCCATTTCCAAAATTGTTAAATTTTACATTCAAGAAAAGTCATATTTTCCTTGGTAGGAAGGCCACCCTGGTCTCTGATGTAACCATGCTGGTAGAAGTGAGGAATTGGCTTTTCTATGCAGACGAAAGCCTCGAGTGTTCTTCTTATTTTTGCTTTTAAAGGATGCAAGAAAAAGAACTTTAAGATTTTAGTGCAATAATTTTTTTTCAGTGAAAAAGGTTTTGTGTTAGTTCCAATTAAGGCCACCATAAAAAATTCAAAGAACATTTTGGGCTTTGGGAAAACTTTTAGAAGACGAATTTAAGGGAAAAATATAAAACACCCAAAACCATCAATTATAGTAGCCAATATTAATTGTTCTGTACCTTATGATATTCTATGCATCTTATATGCATTAGCTCATTTAATTCCACATCATGAACCATTGTCATTTAACAGATGAGTAAACTGAGGCACTGAGTTGTGAATCTGCCTAATTGTTCTGACTGTTTCTCACTGAGAGTGGGTAGGGCAAGGAGAGCATGTCAGTTCAGGAATATCGGGAGTAGAAATCACACCGTGGCTGAAACAGGGAAAGCAGAACACAAAGAATTCTTAAACGATGGTAAAATAGTAACATTATATATACTATGTACATTGTATTGGATATTTTTTATTAGTCCATGTTTGCAGCACATAATATTTATCATAAGAAGTTGTACATGTATGTCTTAGCTACTTTCTCGTTGCTGAGACAAAATACTTGTCACGGCTTATATCTAGAGTCCCCCAGAGCCTCATGTGGTCATAGGTGGAGCTTTTTGGAGGTGGCTGGATGTAGGGAATGTGATGTGGGATCAAGGGTGTGATGCTGGGATTGAATCATGGTGTGATGATAGGAGTAAGGCTGCCCTACCCAGTGTGTGAGTGTTACCCACCCTAAGGGTGGGTAGCCTGCATAAAATATAAGGGACAGGAAGGAGAGTTGCTGGGATTTCTTGTGGTTTGCTGCTTACTGCTTGCTGCTTTTGCTGCCTTCTGCCCACTATGAACTATGAACTGCTTCTCCTCTGCCAGGCCCCTCCGCCCTGCCACCCTGTCTTGGAGCCAGCTGACTATGACTGAAACCTCTGCAAATTAGAGCTAAAATAAACCTTTCCTCATTTAACTTCAGACATAGGGTGTAACTTTTGTCTTAGCAGCAAGGAAAAGTAACTAAGACAATACCCAACACTCACAGACGACGAAAGGTTTGTTACAGCTCATAGCTAGTAGAGGCTTCACTTCACAGTTGGCTGGCCTCAAGGCAGGGTGGCGTGGTAAAGGAGAAGCAGTTTATGGCAGGAAGAAGGCATCAAATAGTGAAGCAGTGAGGCAGCGAGTGGTGACAGCAACCCTCTTCCTGTCCCTTGTATTGTATCCAGGCTACATGCTTTGAAGGTGGATGCCACTCACACCCGGGGTGGGCCTTCCCGACATCCACACCCAGAACTATGCCAGACCGATCAGGGAACTGATTTACTAACACACACGTACACTCCATCCCCACATCACACTCTCTAGATCCCACCACCCTGAAAAGCCCCACCTGTGACCACAGGAGGCTTTGAGGGGACAGCTAGACACAGCCTAACAATGTACATAACACATCTTAACCCTTTTCATTCCCTTCCTCTCCCCACCCTCCCCTCTACCTCCTTCTCTTAGTTCCTTTCTCATTGGCAAGGGGATAGATCTTTGGACACTGAAACCCATTTGTTCTGGTAAGCTGGGGAGATATGAAGAAACTTGGAGTTAGGCTAAGAGCAGTAACCTGTAGAAAATTCCATTTATATTAAGCATAATCTTTTTAACCGCTCTATATTTTTTGGGTGTTGGTTTTGGTTTGTTTTGTCATGGGTTTTTGAGACAGGGTATCACTACATAGCTCAGGCTGACCTTGAACTCAGGGTGACCCTCCTGCCTCAGCCTTCTAAGTGCTGAGAGTACAGGAGTGTGCCATCATGCCTGGCTTTAACCTCTATATTTTACCCAGGGAGTAAGTTGGAGTATATATAACATATGCTCTCTCTGTGTCACATACAATATGTATCATATAATATCATAGCTCATCTAACATGACCCTTCCTCAGAATGTAGACTGTGTTAAATCAAGTCTAGGAGACACAGCCATATTTAAGCATTACATTCTTTTCTGTCTTCAGCACAGACCACAGAGATATAAAACCTCACACAGCACAAGTTTTGTACTTCATTTGGCTTTCAAAGTTGTAGATGCAGATGTGTGTATTGTATTCTATGATATATGTGTCACCCGGGGCTGAGGGAGAATTCCCAGGGAACAGCCACCTGGAACCAAGACCTTTCCCAAGCTGGGTTTGGGGCACTGGTGGCAGAGAGGTGGCAGAGGTGGCGCTGGTGAGCCCGGCCAGGCTGGTGTGTGGTGGCTGAGCAAGGGGAAGAAGCCTCTGGAACTAGTGTGGTGTACGTGGCTGATGGCACCCTGGCACGCAAGGGGAAGGGGTGCTCGTCCTGCAGAGACCGGAAGTGTTGAGGGGGCAGCCAGCAGGCAAGGAGCCATGTTCTGGTCAGGCCTGGCCTGGAGCCGAGTTTCCCCGGCCATCCTCACCCCGCCTGCTGACCTGAGAGCTGGAGAGCCCCTTCTCTGGCCATGTTTTTCCAGCAGAAGACGTAAGGTCGGGCTCATAGGTGGGAGCTAAAGGGCTCCGTCTGTTGTGGCAGAGGCCACATGGTGACAGGTGGACAGCTGATGTGGCTGTGCTATTTGTGATGTGACTCAATTTATTGTCCTCAGGACCTTCCACCTGGCGAGTGACCTAGACCTGGTGCTGGCCATGGCTATGACTGAGGCTGGACAGGAAGCTCACAACTAATGGGTCCTCGTTCAGATGAGAAGTAGTCAGGTAGAGACTGACCAGGCATTGTGGGCCCTGAGTAAATGGAAGGAAAGCTCCAGGCCTCTTCATGTGGAGCAAACAGTAGTTGTCATCGAATGCTGTCTTGAATGTCACTGTTAAAATATTTATAATGTTCCTCCTAGATTTCGAATTGCACATATTCATGTGTCTCTTAATTTAGTTTAATACAGCAGATGGCGATTGTGGGCTTGCTGTTCGTCAGGCACTACGCTGGTTACTGGAATCAAATCCAACAGCAAGTATGCTCGGTAGAATTCACGGCGTGGTCAGTGTGTGGGGTGGACATGGTCAGGTGGATGGCTGTTCCGTGCTCCCCAATTCCACTGGGAACACACACAGGCCCCTTACCTGGGGACCAGGCAGAGGAGCGGGCAAGGCAGGTCTTTCTGGAGCATGTGTCAAGTCTACTAAGCAATCTATTTGCAATACACTTTTAATACAGTTTTGCAAATGCCAAGAGCAGCCAAGTTTTGGAGATCCAGAGAAATCTGATTTCATCTGAGTTTTGGACAAGGACCCAAGAAGTTCTTTTTCATGTTTGCCTGACATTCTAACCCAAACCACTTATGAATTGATATGTTTTCCCTTGAGAGGAATAGAGCAAGTTTAGGAATGTTCTTGCTTTATATTTATTTTCTGTAATCACCACAGTTTTTTCCATCTTTTTTGTTGAACAGAATATATTGTGTCCAAATAACATTTGTTTCCCTCCCACCCCCATGTTTTGAAAAGCAGTGAAGAAACTTGTTTGGCAGGCCTTAAATTCAAAATTGGGACATAGTGATCTGAACCAGTACCAAAACTTAATTAAGTCTTCTGTCCTCATAGTAAATAAGGACTAGAAATTTATTTTAGGAGACACAGTGTACGTAGCATTGCCTCTTCAGCACACTGCACAATGAGATCAAACCTCACATGGATGTAAATTTAGGACCTTAATCAGTTTCATAAAAGCATAGAGATGGATGTCTTCCCCCAGGGCTCTCATTTTCAAAGAAATAAATATAATCTCAAGGCAATCTGAATTACCTTTCAAGATTTTTTCTTTGCCAGTGTTTCATTTTTATTTATTGAAGCAATCCACTGGTGAGAAAATATTAAAGTTCATGTAAAAATAATCAAAATGAGGCATGTTAGGGTAATGCGACAAGACTTTTTTTGTTACTTGAAAATATAGCCTTTGGTTTTCCAGACCTCTGAGGAGGCTGTATTGCCTCACCCATTAAATCAGCGCCGAAGACTAATTTATTTTCTTCTTCAGTATTGCTCTCACTTGAGAAAGTGGGTGTTATAAATTATAAAGTTCCTTGAGGTGTCTTGATGTGTTTATTTAGGACCAATTTACTGTTTTAATTTCTGGTAAATTGAAACTATTTCTCAACTAATACTTGAGTCAAGTTTTATGATTAGAATAAATATTTTGTTCCCATTACATATTTAACTGAATGTATTTAGAAAAAACATCCTTAAATATAGTGAAACCTAAAATATCAACAAGGTATTATTTTCTCACTTACTATGTTAGTGTATCAGTAAATACACTCAGGAGAGATTGTCCATTTTTGGCAAGAACACGAGGAAAGTGTTGTTTGCATTTCTACAAATTGTTTCTACGAATTGTTTCATCTACAATTTGTAGAAATGCTAAGTAAAATCATTTCTCTAGAAAGGCTTTTGATGAAATAGATCATAATCTTTAAAAATGATCATATTTTATCAGGAACTCTACTTCTAGAAACTTGTCCTAAAGAAATTATCATGGACTTATGCAAAGATTTATTTACATTATTATTTAATGCTATTTTACCTACTACAGGGAAATTTTAATAAACAACTTATATTTTTATCTACTTAAGATTGATAAAATAAAATATCCTTAGATGAAGTGAATATATTCTTCGAAAATGTTAGAAAAAGTTTCATGGAATATTATTAAATTAAAAAAAAGAATGCAATTATCAAACTGTACATATTTTGTGATTCTATTTTTGTGTATCAAAGAATGCATATGGCATATGTGTAAGCATAAAACGATGTATATAACCACCAAAATATCAACAGTAGTTATCAGTGCATAGTGGGATTATGACTAATTATCTGCATTTTCTGAATTTAATTTTCTCCCCTTTTTATTAGTATATATTTGCAATACACAGTAAATACACTCATCGAGGGGAAGTTGGTGCACGTACACATCACACCCTGGATCTTTTTACTTCCTTGTCCATCCCCCTTTGCCCGTCTTCTCCCCTCCTTTTAAACAAACAACTCTTTGGTTCATTGATCCTCTGTATTTTTTTAGTCTCAATTTCATTAGTTTCCATCTGACCTTTCCTTCTCTTATTTCAGATTTGGGTTGTTCTTGTTTTCCTAGGACCTTTAGAAGCATCCTTAGGTTGTTTCTTTGGGCTCATTCTATTCCTGTGTGGGCCTTCCCAACTGGAACCTTCCCTCTTATAACTGCTTTCATCGTGCCCCAGAAGTTTTGGCAAGTCACGTTCCTATCATCATTTGATTCTAGGAACTTTTTATTTTTTTCCTGATTTCTTCTGTGATCCACTGATTATTCAGTAATATATTAGTCAGTCTCCACGTTTCTCAAAGTTTCTGGGTCTTCTTCTGCTGTTGATTTCTAGTTTCATTCTGCAATGATCTGATAGTATGCAGGGGATTATTTCAGCTCTTTTGTATTTATTCGAGCAGGCTTGGCTGAAGATACGGTCTATTTTGGAAAGAGTTCTGTTGCCCTTTCTGAATGCAGTGAAAAGCATGACTGCTATAACCATCTCATATACTCATCTGCCCATTTAACTCCATATTTTGTTTGATTTTTCAGAAATACAAGCCGTACAACAATGGGACTGACAATCAAAAGTGGCATTGCACGGAAAAGAGAACAACTTCCGTGGCCTTCTGTAGAACCGCCCTGGACAAGGAACTCACACCAGCAGATTCTTCTGGTATCTGTACGTCATGCGTCATCAAAGAAGAAAGCATTGCTCAACCAGTGAGTAGTTTCTTCTTTCAAAAGATAAAGGAAAAACAGGGTAAAATAGAGTAATTTAATAAAGCAAAGAACTTTTGTTTTTTTGGAAAAGCTTATGGTCACAGGAGTTGAATACCGATTTTTTTTTTTTTTTCTGTTCTGGTGCTGGGGATCGGATCTAGCTTTCCCGCTGAGCTGCGCCCCCAGCTCTCAACACTGGTTTTTGGTTGAAATCACTTAGACCCTGTGATTCTAGTTAGGAAAAAATGAGCAAAATCATGAAGAATGAGATAAATTCGATCATAGAGAAGTACTTTACAGTTTTATTGCAGAAATTTTCTTGCACATTCTGAAATAGAGACTAGTACGTCGACTTTCATTTACTCGCCACATGAATTCAACTCTTATCATGATTTTGTCACATATGCCAGTCCCTCCTTTAAATGAAGCAGACACTTCATGCCCGTATTACAACTAACATATCAACAATAACTTTTTGTCTTGTAATATCCTATTCTTAATCGAATCACCCAGGTTGTCCTAAGAATTCTTTTTATAGTTTGCTGATTCGCATCAAGATTCAAATAAGGTCCCCAGGTGACATGGTTGCAAATGTGGTCCATTATTGAAAAGAAAGTCCCGGAATTTGTCGTTTCCTTCCTTTGACTTGTTTCTCTGTCCCCATAACTCTTATAGATTTGTACACTGTGGTTGCAATTACATGTTTGTTTAATATTTTTTGGCAGAATCTTTGTAAGTTTTCCTGGGTTTCTCATATTCATCCCTATACAGGAAAACACAGGTTTTCCATTTTTTAGTGATAATTATTGTTAGTAGACCCATGATTCCAATCACGTAAAAATTTCTCCAACGACTTTTCACCTAATATCACGATTTTGTTTAAAAGAGTCAATTTTGTCTAATTATAGTGTTTTCTTTACATTTATTAGGTGAACTTTTAATATAAGGAAGAACATTACCTCATTAACTAGATATTTGACCACCCAAAATTATGGCTTGTAAGGAAAGGCAGGCTCAGTGCATAATCCTTCCTATACATCTCCCTTGTGGCAGTATTAGCAAACTAGAAGAAACCATCGTGGCTTAAACCAACAGCTTTTCTTGGATGTGTGGGCTGGTGATTTGGGTGAGCTTAGGGGGCACTTCTGCTGATGTTGTGGGGTTACTAGGGCAGCTGGGTTCTTCTGGTGGCTCTTCAGTAGTTGAGTAGCTCAAAGAGGACTGGGTGGATGGTCAACGACCATCTCCTTCGTGCGCCTGGTGATGGGCTGGCTGCTGGTGGGCCTTGATTCTCCAGCCTCTAGGGTTCTGGAGAAGCTCAGCTTAGGTTTGTTCACACTGTGGTCTCGGAGCCCCAAGTGCAGCCCAGAGAGAGCCAGCTCCAGTGTGCATGCATGTCTTACACACCTGCTTGTCTAGCATTTGTTCCTGCTCCACTGGGCCGTGGTGGGTCATACGGCCCTGCCCATCTGCAGGGAAAGGAGATGGGGAGAAGGAACTCTTACATCTTGATTGCAAGGCAGCAAGATGCACTTCCAAAGGGCTTGCAAGCAGAACTGGATGGTGGTGGTGTGGCTTTCTCTGGGAATCTGCCATGCTTTGTGATAGGTGGTTATCAGTTATAAATAGTGTCTCAACAAGTTGAGTTTAGTGATTATGTGCTTGAGGTTTTGTTTGTTTTTACTTAAACTGATGGCATCATTATAAATTCATGGGATGTTATATATTCAAACGAATACAAAACGTTTCCATTATCATTCTTTTTGCTAGCCCCAGCTGCCCCACTTCAGCCAGTCAGTTTTTGGTTCCGTCCTTTTACTCTTGAGTGGCTTGTTCTTTCCCGGGCACAAGAAGATGACTCTTGTTTATGTTGTAAGTTTTGTTCTCTAGATCTGTGGCTGGCCATTCCTTCAAGGGTCCTTGATTCTGGACCCAGATTGTGCTTATTGACATTTAAATCGTCATTGCAGAGTTTGGAAATAATGGTTAACCCTAATTTTTAGGGAGTAAAATAATGCATTTGTGTTGCAGCTTCAAATGTAGCATTTGGTAGTGCTAAAGGTGCTTTATTTATGTTGTGATGTGATCTAGGCGAACACCGTAATTCAGACGCACCAGCGTAGAAGCGGTTTCCTCTCCTGTTTTAGGGGTACTATTATTTCTCAGCTGGTGGAGGGGAAAGCAATGCTCCGCCTGGCTTGCTGAGGAGCCGAGAAAGCAGAGAAGGAACTGAAGCGGCTGCCCTGGGGTTCCTTTCCTCCTCTGTGCTCTGGCTCCGAGGCCCCGGAGCCCAGACCCCTTCAAGGTCATCCGTGGGGCTGAGGTGTGTGATGAGCTGAGCCCTGCTGAGGCGGCTGTCTGACAGCAGGGAATTCCAGGCGTCTGTTCTCCGCCCGCCTGCAGGTCTCCTCCTGCTGGGCACCTCTGCAGCCCGCCCGAGCCCTCTGCCCGTGGGCATTTGAAGACGGTGTCTATTAATAGTTTCTTCCTCCCTTTGAAGTTCACCTGTGGGTGCTGCTGCCCCATTAATCTGCAGACACCATTCTTTGTTCCCCACGTGGCTTCCAGGTGAGGGAGTAGTGCACATCTTTACTTGGTGAGGCGAATTTTTGTGCCTGTATCCACAGAGTGAACTCCCTTTTTACCAGCATGGAGTGTTTCAGGGGAGTTTGGTATGTGGCTGTTAAAAAGTGTGCAGGTTGGCTGCCTGGATTCACAGGTCCGTGTCTAATGCTGTCTAGAACTCCTGGAGCAGGAATAGTGGGAAAAGTAAGCTCTACCCCTTCCCTGTGGCCTTAGTTTAAAATGGTGCCACTTAGGAAATCCTTCCCTTCAAGTTTTGAAGTGCAAAGAATCGAGGGAAATTATACATTGGAAAAGAAGGCGCGCTTCGGGAAAGGTGGGCAACCTTCCGGCTCGTGTGTCCTTGGGGCTCACTGCTCCTTCTCAGACCCCTCCTGACCCACTTCGGGCTGGACAGGAACAGGCTGAAGGAAACTCCCCGAAGTAACTGTGAAGGGAAAGGAATCCACCTCTCGGAGGCCGGCCTCTTTGTCTTTGAGCAGCTGGTGGCGAGGACTCCTGGAGTCCCAGCGTCAGGGCGGGAGGTTTTCCCTCAGGGTGGTACTCCGGGGAGGGATAACGCTCCCCTCCAGTCCTGGGTCCTCAGCATCTCCACCTCAGGCTGGCATCCTCCTTGGTTTTTGTTTTTAAGTGCATGTTTGCAGTACATAATGTTTAGACTCGCATCATACAGAGCTGGTACACACTGGGGTGAGGGCTGTGTCCACAGCCAGCCAGCAGTCTGAGCTGCGGAGACCGAGATCCTGATGGCCTTAAGGGCACCCTGTGTGATCGTATCTTTTTTGGGGGGTATAAACTTAGAAAATGAGAATCCAGAATATGGTTTTTTAATATGGTAATTATTAAATATTAAAACAAAATTTAATAATGGGATAATACAGTAATAGCTATAGTTAATTCATGGTGTATCATTATCTTCAAAGTAACTGCTCAGAGTACAAGACACAAACATAAAAGATACTTTTACAAAGAAGAAGCAACACAACTTTCTTTTCTGTGAACTGGGAGAATCAAGTAGTACAGTGGCTTTCAGACTGGCTCCAGAGCAAAGAGGCAAATAAGAGGAAAAGCAGGGCTGCGTGGTTCTCCTCAGTCTTATAGTGGACAGAGTGCCTTTTTTTCCTCCCTGGATTCCCCATCAGCTTCCACCGGACAGCATCCATCAATCGAGCGGCCTTAGAGACAGCCAGCCTCATTTGTCACCCACAGCACCTTAGCCTTTGCCTGTCTGCAGGGCACTTCATTTCATTTCCAAAGTGGAGGCAGACGGGGGCTTGTGTTAGCAGAAACCCTGCGGTCTGCCTTGAGGGCCTCATCGTCTTAGTGAGCAAGAAAACCCAGATGGAGCCTGGCTCTGTCCTCCTCCTGTTTGGTGATCACCTTGTTCACACATTCAGACCAATACCTTTAGTAACGTAAGTTTTTTTTTTTTTTCAGTTTTTCTTCTTAGTCCGTGTTTGTAGTACCTGAGGGTTACATGCATCATGGGGTGTTGGCACATGCACATAGCACATCTTGGTTCTTTTTCATCTTTAGTGACATATCTTACAGATCATGTTAAATATGATATTAAGCTGCTCGCAGACTTCTTTGTATACACACATACACACACATACTCACTCACCTCTTTGGCTGAAACAATTTGGTTTTTAATCAAGATAATGTTCAATGGTCTGAACAAGTTCTGAAGCTAGTGATTCAAAGAGTCATTCAGGGAACCCAGGCTGGCTTTGATGGTCTTGGGCCAAAGGATGACGCGCTCAGTCTATTTTCCCATCTGGAAGATGGAGCTAACAATGACCCTTGTCAGTTCTTGCTTTGAAAGTTAACTGTTCATTTATTTTAAGGCACCATCAATATGAAGCATTGCAACAATTTTATACCTTATAAAGCAGCATAATGGAAAGTACATTCTTAGGCTGAACATTTCTTCGAAAATACTGTGATGCTAAACTCTATTAATACACATCAGCTGCTGCATTGAATTTTTAGATTAGGTTTTTCACAGCAGGATTGGACTAATATGAGATTGGGTAGGAAAATCTAATATGAAAAATTATCTGTAATCAAAAAGCAAGGTCAGTGATAACTTGGATTTGTATTCTCTCAAAGGATTTTCTCAGATTTCTAAAATGACAAGCTCTTCCATATTATTCCCAGTTCTGTTGCTATTTCATGCCAGTTCTTTACAGCCCATATTGTCTAGCTTCTTACACAGTGCACAGGGCAATTTGGCCTTTACCAGTGCTGCCTCCAAGATTTACACCAGAGACGGAGCCCAGATCCTTACCGCGAGTGATTTGGTTTTATGGGAGATAGATTAATTCTTTAAATGGAGAGACTCTGCAAAGCAAAACAAAAACACTGATGGAACAGAGCAGATGACTAGGAAAGGCGTGGAAGGCTGGCCCCAGCACAGAGGCATTCGTTGGTTCTACCTGTGTCTGAGCATGAAAAATCTGAATTTGAGTCTTCCATGGAGTCACTTCTAGAATCTTAAAGCTGGAGCCAGCTACTGTGGTACTAAAAGTATCCATGAGATTCTCATTTTGTTTTGCCTTGCAAAAAAAAGAAACAAAAATTAATGTAAATTTTGACTTTAGCATTGAAATAATAATTATGTAGAATTAATAAAGTGTGTTTGGCAGGTTAGCTACTTTATGAAAGAGAAATGTCTTTTGTTCTCAAATTCAGAGCTGAAACCAACCAGATACTTCTTAAGAAACTGTTGCTAGGTCAACTGCTACCCCCAGTTACATCACTAAACCCCACTTACCTTGTTTATAACAGAAGAATGGTAATAGGGCCTACTCAGAGTATCATTGTGAGCTGAAGTAGCATCTTAGTAAAATGCTCAGCACACAGTAACTTCTCCAGCTTACTGTTAGCTATATCACAAATTACCTCTATATGAAGACCATTGATTGACTTTCTCTCATATTTCATGACCAGAATAAAAGCATCTTCTGAGAATTTATCTCTATATGTAGGCCATATTAATCTGGAAATTGTGTTTTCCTCTTTGCTTTGACTACTAGGAAGCTAAGAGCCTATATTGAATTTATCTCTAGTGGATTTTTGAAAAAGTGGTGTTTATTTCTGTGTAATAATAAAAATAATACCTAACATTTATTGGATGTTTGTAAAAATAAATAGAACAAACATTATTTTCCTAATTTTTTCTTAGAATGAGATAAATATTACTATTCATATAAATAGGAAGAAACTAAGGCACTTTGGCTTTAGTCTATCTACTTATTTTCCCCTTTACTCAAAAAAACAAAAACCTCTCATTATTCTCATTTCAAAGTAAACCACTTCATATTTCCTTCAGAACCAGATCATCATAAGAAAAGAATGAAAGTATATGTTAATAATGACATTAATTTGAATTCTTTGGTTGCCTAAGAAACTTCTGATTAAGTTTATGTATTGACCTCTCCTTTGGTATTGGCTGTTTCACTAACGTCATTAAAACAGAATGAAATATTTTGAATAAACAAATGAATTTGGAAAGCATATATTTTTTATTTTGCAATCTTTTTTTATTAGTGTGTGTTTGCAGTAAATCCTGATGATGTTCATCACAGGGAGTTGGTACAGGTACACAATACATCTTCATCATTTTAATTCTTTTTTTAAATGTATTCATTATTCATCAAAAATGATAAATATGTCATTTATTTCCAGAAAATTTGGGAAGGAGAGTGAAACATGAATTATTTCCATAGTCTGGGAAGACTAGCGGCTTGGATGGTGTAGACAAGGCGCTGCTCACCGTGGCCCTCAGAACTCTGGGGCTGTCTGGGTGTCTTGCGGAGAACCACTTGTCCCTCCAGGTGGTAAGGTTTTGTTTTGGCTTTTTTTCAAACAAGTATATGAATGCAGGAAGAAATAAATTATACATCAGTGGAAGAAAATGAATTAATTGTGTATCTTGTCAACATAGTAGCATCGTGTATATGCAGAGAACACCCATTAACATGCACAGAAGGATGCTCTGTCTTGTATGTGCACCTTGCCTGGTTTTTCCTCACTGGAATGGAGCATCCTGCATGGAAAAATGTCTAATTTAGTTGATAAAGTGGTCCTTGGTCTATAAGACTGAGAATAATGGTGTACATTAGAAAATAACAGATGAGTTTAATTCACACTGAGGACGACCTGTCTGCACGTTTTCATTTTTAAGAATTGCACCCTTTAGGCAGTAGGTGGAGGTTTAAAAAATGAATGGTTCTGAGCCAGGCTTTCCTCACCTCCAAAGAGTTTGTAGACATGGAAAATGAAAGATGACCATTGCCTATGGTGAATCTGAGTAAGGAAATGGTATCCTTCTCCCTCTCTCTCGCTCCATCCTTTCCATGAAGAGCAGTGCAAGTCCTGTCATTGTTCACGTGACGTTTCCTTTAATGACTCTTACCTTTTAATTACTGGTTGCTAATTGAATGTATTTCTTGAAGACAAAACCTCTTTATAAATTATCAGTGTGCATGATCAATTACTGTCGACAAAAGAATGCAAGATAAAATATCATGTATTTTTATTCTGGCTTTGCAGAAAGCGGAAAAGATGGAGAAACAGAAGTGGCAACAAAAGAACAAACTTTTGGCTGATCTAGAGGCCATGAAACACAAAATGAGACAATCGAAAGGTCAGTACGCATAAGCCTGGCACCAACTTGTTCAGTTCTAGGTGTAACTTCATTTTATTGAGAACTCTTTTCTGCCATTAAATACCAGGTGTTTAACCAATAAAAATACTATGTTACATAAGTCCATTGAGCAAAACTCAAAGCCTGATGATCTGTCTTTTGGGTACTGATTTCATACTTGTAAATTTCATATTAAAAGAAATAGCACATCTGACACACACACACACACACACACACACACACACTCACCCTTATTGTTTTGCTGGGGATCGAACTCAGGGCCTTGTTCTTGGGAGCTAAGCACTCTAACCACTGAGATAAATCCCCAGTCTATTGTTTTTTAAATAATTCCTGAGTTAACATTTTATGGGTTTTGGAATCAGTTTTTAGACAAAAACCTTGCCTAGGGTCCCGAACTTAGAGTATTCCCAGTCCTTGCATCAGAGGCGATTCTTTGGAGAGAAGCAATATCCTATGGACTTGAAGTGGAAAGGAGCCTGTATATTCTGAGCTCAGATGTGCCTAGCAGAACTTCAGCTCCTGAGTCTGGGTAAGGTCTCGTGTCAAAAACATGTGAAGGGCTGGGGATTTAGCTCAGTGATTAGAGCGCTTGCCTTGCAAGCACAAGGGCCTGAGTTCGATCCCCGGCACCACAAAAAAAACAAAACAAAACAAAACAAAATGTGAATATTGGTTTAGTAAACATAAATAATCCTGAACACAGAAGACAGAATTCTGGTTTGAAAAGTGCGTTACCCATTTCTCACCAAAGGACTGTGGGCTGGGTATACGTGGAAAGCATCTGTTACTACTCCTGACCTCTACTGCTTCCGCTGCTGCTAGACTTTTTCACTTGACTATTCCATGGACACACCTGAACCTAAGCATCGAGTCGCTCCTGCACCAGGGCCACAGTGTGTCCTCCGACAGAGGGTCCCTACCACCGTCGACCCAGCTGTTCGTCCTTATTTTTATTTTTACATGTTTGTGGTACATAATGATTACGTCCATTGTGGGGAGTTGATGCATGTGCATAACACATCTTCATTCCTTTTCCATCTCCTGCCTCTCTCCTCCCTCCATCACTTGGTTCCCTTACCATCTGTAAAAGACCTATCACCCTATTTCCTATTGTCTTTTATTTTATTCTTTATTTGTATCTTGGGTTTCGCATATAAGAGAAACCTTGCAACACTTAAACTTGTGTTTCTGATTTACTTCACTTAATGGTGTGGTCTCAAAGTGCATGGGAATGTGTAGGAAAATGTTCCTACAAATGACTCAAGCTTATCCTTCTTTATGGCAGAATAGTACCGCATAGCATGCAAATATCACATTTTCTTTATTCATCTGCTGGCGGACCTATAGGCTGATTCCAAGATTTAGCCATTGTGAGCTGTGCTGGCGTAAACACAGTGTGTGTGGATTACTGCAATGTGATGTTTTTCACTCTTTGGAAAGAGAGCAAGGCACGGAAACCCGGGAGTTATGCTTGGGGTCTTCCTCTCTACCATCCTGGAGCATATACTGCTTTTGAATCTCTTGCTTTCAAATGAATTCTAGCCCTGTGGTCCCCGCCGCCATTACCCACGTTCGCGCTCACACCACCCTCTCTGGGATTCTGGGGTCACTCTGCTAACACGTCTCCTCGCCTCCTCTCCTGCCGGCAGCCTCCGTTGCCGAGACGCCAGTGACATTCTGGAGCCGGGCCGACCACACGGAAGTACAAGGTGTCCTGGTCCTCCAGCTTTGACCCTCCCAAGGCTCCCTACCGTCCTCGGGACGAAGTTGAAACCCCTCAGTGTGCTCTGCATGCAGCTCTCACCGGGCGCTTCTCTCTCTCCCCGTTGCCCTCACTCTGTCCTTTTGGACTTCCCTTTAGTGCCCTTGACGTACTGTGTGGCTTCCTGCCTGGGCTTTGGCACAACTCGGTGTTCCGTCTCCGTGCTCTTCGGTCCTTCTCCTCCTCGTACGAGTTTTGGCTTCCTTGTTGCCCCTTCCCGGGACCCTTCTCCCACATCCCACGCTGGAACAACTGGTTCCCACACCCCGGACCTCACTAGCACAGTCGCCTGTTCTTCCGACCACCTCCCTTCCGTCAGATCACAAATCCTGCCTGCTGCTGACTTGCTCTGTGAGTGGCTGTACGGTGACAGACTTAAATTTCAACTGTTCACTCCGTATCCAGTTCAGTCGGGAGAAAGCAACATACTGAAAATAGCACCTGGCAGAACTAAATTCACTTTTACTGAATTCTGAGTTTATATCGTGTCTTGGGCTTTTTTGCAATTAGGTATCAAAAAGCTGGAAATTAATTTAGGGTCATCCCCAACCTCACTGTGGAAAACCGTCTATGGTCGGTCAGTTGGTCTGCATTGTGGATTCAAAGGAACACTAATGTCCTTTCTCTGGGGATCTAATACAGACAGGTGGGTTTCTGCCCTCAAATATGAATCCAACACATCTTTATAAAAGTTTTGAGGATGCTTTCTTTGAGGAAGGCCTTTTTCTAACTGTCGAGATTATAAGGTAAGTAAAAAACCAAGTCTCAGCTCAGGCAACGGCAGTGCCTATTGGAGTCTGAGCTTCTTGGAGGTTGCATGAAAGAGGAGGCATGAGAGGTGTGACTGTCTGTGGAGCTGTTTCCTAATGTCGCAGCCCTCTGTAGTACAAGGAATATAGTGTGCGGGACGCTGTGCCAGGCTGATTGTACTTCTCATTTGTAAGCATACTCACTGGTCTTATTCATCATACCAGCAATTATTTTGTGGAGTTTTCATGATTAACAAATGTCAGTATTTACAACCTGGTTAGACTATAATAGATTCTCCAGTATTCGTGTAAGGCTCCTGAGGAGGTACTCTGTTTTCCCGCTTGGCGTCTTTAGTAAAGAAAACTCGGGAATGGAGAGGAGGTTGTGGAAAGACCATGTTAGATTATTCTGTTTGGTGGGAAGCTAAGTGGACTTGCTAACTCAGACCCCAAGCAGGGTGGCCTGGCCCTTCTAGGAGGTCTGGACCAAGGGTGCCTCCCAGCAAGGGAAGGGATGGAGGGACCACTGTCCATCCAGCAGAAAGCACAGCAGGGTGCCCATGTTCTCCAGCTACTCAGAAGAAAGGGATGAAAACAGGCCGAGAGCCCGTAGGTTATTTTTCAGAGTTTCCAGTCAGAGAAATCATCTGCACAATCGGCGGGTGCTCTATCCACTTGAAATGAAACATTAGAATAGGAAGAGCCCAGGCAGAGCGACACACCTGTAGTCCCAGCACTTGGGAAGCTGAGGCAGGAAGATCACTTCAGCCCATGAGTTCGATGCTACTGGGCAATATATTGAGACCCTGTCTCACACCACCAACAACAAAAAGAGTAGAGAAGAGATGTGCCCCATTAATGGTTATCTATTATCTCTACTCTCTCCTAACCCCACGTGTAATAAAATAGGGAACGTGAAAAAATATAGTAAGAAAATAAAATATAATCTATTCAGTGCGCTTTGCCTGGCTTTGATTTTTGTTATTCCATCTACATAAATAATAGTTGATTATGAAAACCTTCCCCCAAGCTGAAACCGCTTGTGATATCATTAGGTAGCTTTAAAAAAATTATAGTGCAAATGCACCCTTGTTCTTAAGACCATTAGAAGCCAGTTGAGAAAAATTTTAAAAATGCACAATGTTTTTTCCTGTTTTCTGTATTCAATCCCGGGCGATCGACAGTGTAAATGATAAGCTATTGCCGCACCTTCTTTAGCAGAACAAAATCCTCACGTTCAAAATGCATTATAAATGAACTATTGGTTGGTGTATGTTCCGTGAGAACGTATCATCCTCAACTATGTTGCCGCATTCTGAGTTAAGTTGCCTGAAAGCTGCACTCGGGGTAGGTCCGTGCTGAGTGCTGAGGCGCCGCCGTGGGCCTTTCTGCAGCACTCGGCTCTCGGCGGGTCTCGGCGGACTGACCCGCCTGCTGCTCCGGGAGCGGCACAGGCGGCGCTTAGTCTGGCTGCTGGGTCTCTTTCCATGTTCTCCAGCGGTGAGAGCACAAGTTCTTTATCCTCCGGAGACACGGAGCTGCTTTTTGAGACTTGTTTGTAGCCACAGTCTGAAAGCCCGCCCCGTCGGAGCAGCTCGCCAACAAAACTAAACTTGAGACTCAAGTGTGCTGCAGTGGTACTGTTGTTTAATCAGCCTTGATTGGTGTTAATTTCTGGTAGAAGCCTCCCCTGACATCTCGGGCAAAGTTAGCAACTCTTGCTACTTGCTTTTTTTTTCTTAGTTGTTGTTCTTGTTGGAACGGGGGCTTGAATCCAGAGCCTTTGCACTGAGCCACATTCTCGGTCCTTTTTTTTTTTCTTTTTTTTTGAGACAGGGTCTCACTAATTTACTAAAACACCGAGGCTTGAACTTTGATCCTCCTGCCTCAGCCTTCCAGAGCGCTGGGATCAGTACACAAGTGTGGAGTATTTCTTTAACAAGGAAAACAAAACAAAACAATTTCCTAAGTGTGACTTTTTAAACCTCTTTTAGAATGCTTTTGAGAGAACAGAGGTATGTTCTTTAGGACTCCAGAGCTCAAAGACTCTCACTCTTTAATAAGCATTTAAAAGTACAATGTTGAATTTTAAAATGATGCTATTATGTTATATCTCAGCCTCTGGGCCATGAGGACCACGTCCACATATGCCAAGCACCGAACTGGCATTTGGCACCAGCCATCTAAGAGGCGGCCAGCGCCCCTGGAAGCCTGTTTTGTTGAATGGAGACAGAAATTATGACCTCGGCGAGACGGAAGAGGGCCGGGTGGATCTGTACAGAGGCAATTACAGCAAGTGCGGACAGCAGGGCCTTCTGCTCCGGCGCTCACGGCTCCTGAGGGCCGGCTCAATATGTAAAAGAGCAAGGGGCAAAATCCTAATTGCAACGGAGACATTCAAGGGAGGAATTGAAAAAGGGGCTTCAGTCAGGCCAGCCTGACATAGAGAGTTGAAAAGAGAAAGGTCAGTTCCTGAGAGCGGCCAGGATAGAGATGAGGGAAACTTTTTTGGCTTTGTGAAGTTTTTCATCAAAATGATATGTTCCTATCTAATAAGGTTTCTCAAATTTGTAAAATATATTCAGTCCAAATCTTAGATGTGTGTCTCAGTTAAGGTTACTAGAAAAAAGAGAGATGTCGCAGCCAGATCGCCCTCACATCCATAGAAAAAAGAGATTGACTTCGGTAGCAATGTGACTGCTGGCCAAGCCAAGACGGCTCAGGCCCTGGCCGGGGAGGGTGTGCACGCTGAAGGAGGGCTGAAGAGGGTGAGGGGTTGCTGTGCAAGAAGACGGCAGCTGAGGATGTGAGGCTGGGCATGCGCCCCTACATGTTTCTCCGTTTTGTTTTGTTTTTTTGGTGCTGGGAATCGAACTCAGGGCGTTGTACTTTCAAGGCAAGCACTCTAACCACCGAGCTAAATCCCCAGCCCCTGTTTCCCCGTTAAAGCAAAAACGACGCAATTCTAAAACCAACAAAACTTATCTGTTACAGGCAGAGAAGTCTCTCGGTAGGAGACACACAGAAGGCCAGAAATATGTCTCTCTTCATTTCTCAACTTACAAGTGAAAGTTAAGCATTTTGCCAAAATGAATGCCTTGTTTTTGTCACTATTATTTATTAGTGTGTGTTTGCAGCACGTGATGTTCACACTCAGGGAGTAGCCACAGGCACTTAACACACCTCGAATCTTTTTATTCCCTTCCTCCCTTCTCCCCCCTGTCGCCAGAGCCCTTTCTCATTTGCAAAGCATCTACTTCCCTATTTTCTACCACTCTTCATTTTCTTTTTAAAATTATTTATACTTTGGGCTTCTGATATAAGAGAAGTTACGCAATATTGAAGCTTGTGTGTCTGATTCATTTACTTAACATCATGATCTTAGGCTGTGTCTATTTTCCTGCAGATGACTCAAATTTGTCCTTCTTTATGGCAGAGTAGTACTCCATTGTATATAAATGTCACAGTTCCTTTATCCATTCATCTGTTGGTAGAAATGTAGGCTGCTTCCATGATGTAGCTATTGCGAATTGTGCTGCTGTCAACATCGGGGTGCAATGGTAGTTAATGTCTTAGGGGGTTCACTGAAGCAAGGGCACTTAGCAAAACCTGTGAGGGAAGAGGCCAATGTGCTTAAATGTTACGTCCTAAATTCTTTTCAATGTAATTTATAGTTGCAGGGCATTCTGGCTTTCGTCACATTCCTTAGGCCCAGTAGCAGGTGTCCACGCATGGTGTTCACTGGACTGTTCTCGACAGGCACAGCCTTCAGACATCTGGCCTGCTGCGGCCCCAGCGGCTTTCTCCAGTGCCAGGACACGGAGAGCAGTCACCCCTCTGTCTAGGTGGGTGTATATTAGCAAAGATGTAACTTTGGAGAAATTCAAAAGGACACTATTATTAAAGAAAATTAAATTATTAGGAAGTGAATTACCTGGCATTCCTATAATAAAATACTACATTTTTGTCTTAGGAAGGCACCATAAAGTTATTATTATGTTATAGGTAAGATGCATAAACTGAAACCATTTGAAATAGTTGGGGTCCTATTTGCATTTTCACATTCAGCTCAGAAGAGATGCAAGTATAGAAAGGAAGGCAGAAAGCAGGGGCACAGGATTTATCAGGGTGCCCAGCACTGTTCCAAAACATGCTAGCAATATTCTTTCAGCACCATCCCTCACCTGTGATGAGGCTCTGGCCTTTGGATTCTTCATGTTCGCTGTTCCCATCGCCATCATTACCCACACCCCAGCTCTTGGCGGCCCTCACTGTGTGGGCACTTAGGGAACAAACCAGTGGCGAGGTTCTTGTTCTTAGTAAGCATGAGTTGACAGCGTTTGGTGTTTCCTAAGTTCAGAGACCAGTCAACCAAATGCAGTGGCTCAAATCTGTGATTTCAGCTGGTCAGAGGCTGAGGCAGGAGGATTGCAAGTCTAAAACCAGCCTGGGCAACTTAGCAAGATTCAAAAAAATTTCTAGAAGGGTCAGGGATGTACCTCATGCTGTCTGAGTTCAGTCCCCAATAGCAGGGAAAAAAAGCCAGGCTTCCTGTGGTAAAAAAGTTTCATCACTGGAACTGCAAATACGAACACACTGGGAATGACCACAGCAGTTGGATGGAAAGCACACACACAGTCCAGGCTTTCATAGTCTGGGCCAGGGTTCTGTTGCCCAGGCCCTACCCTCCTTGCCACACTGTGTTCCTTGGGCCTGTCTGATGAACAAAGCTGAATGTGCTTCAGGTGAGCTGGCCGAAAGGGTGTCCAGACTAGAGAGAGAGACACAGGCTGCCTCCCCAGAAACAAGGCTGTCACCGACAAAAACTGAAGGGAACTGAGAAACCAGAAATGCACATATCACTGTTCCTCCGTCCTGCTGTGGGCTCTGTGGACCTTAGACAAGTCTGTGTGGACACCGATTCCTCTCCTAGGAAGTAGGTTCCCGCAGTGTCTTCATGGTGGACAGATTAGTGGTTTCCTCAATTGTCCAACTTCTTTCCAGGGAATCATGTACCTTCTAGGAAATCTGAATGAAGGTGAAGTCTAACTTAGTGGTCTTTAGATATTTATTTTATTGTTTTTCCAGAAATGAAATTAGAAATGATCATTTAGTAGAAATCTAAATTCTCAAAATGCTTCTAAAAAGAATACAGAGAAGTACTATGTATGTACTTATCAAGAGACATTTGACTAATCATGCCACACATGATTTTTCTGTGACCTACTGGTTAAACTAATAAGGCAGCCTGCGAGTTTCAAGATGAAACACATTATAATAACTTATTTTGTGTCACTTATTGCTAAAAGAAAACGCATGTGGAAGTTAGTCTCAAAGAATCACACTAGGTTTTTGAAAAAATGAGTTTGATTTGGCAAAACAAGCCAGATGCTATTAGAATGGCTTCTTTCACACAGACTCCCCCCACAAAATTTTTTTTTTCTTTTTTGAGACAAGGTCTCAAACTTGCAGCCCAGGATCACTATGCAGCCAGGCTGACCTTGAACTTGCTTTGCTCCTCCTGCCTCAGCCTCCTGAATGCTAGGTTTACAGGTGTGCACCACCACATCCAGCTACAAGATCCCAACAAAATGAAAAACAGTGTTTATGTCATTTGCTACAAAATCTGAACACTATTCTCACTTCTCTAGTTTTTATGCTTTCAATGGGTCTGATTTTCAGAGCCCTCCCAGACTGGCTTCCATGTTGGCCTTTATAACAAGCCTGGGAGGAGCTAGTCTAACAGTGTCCACTCTGTGGAAATCCAAGGGATGTTAGGGCATCACCAATGGGATGGGCAAGTCGAGTACGTGACAAGAGCATTCAGGGTAGGAGCCCGCCGTTTCACAGGGAGTTCCAAGGTTTCCATCATCCTATGGTTTTAATTTTTGTCTGCAAACACATTAACCTTTTTTCTCAAAATGATTTTTCAAACAGTTAAAGCAGCAGATGTTGATCAGAGCAAATTATGCCAGAATCCAAAGGTGGCAGGGCTCTGAAACCGCAGAGATTGTGGTGTCATTACCTGTGAAGGGCATGGTGGCACCTGCCTATAATCCCAGCACCCAGGAGGCTGAGGCAGGAGGATCACCACAAGTTTGAGGCCAGCATAGGCTACATAGTTTAAGTCCAGCCTGAACTGCATAGCAAGTCCCTGTCTCAAAAGTCCAAAACCAAACCACACACACAAAAAAACACAACACAACACCATAACAACAACAACAACCTATTTTGGGCTGTGCCTCACTGGGATGGTTATATGTACATATTTATCATGATATGATGATTATTTTTACCTTGTAACTCCACACAGTGTCTTTTAAAGTTTATTGCCTTCCACATTTTAGATAAAGTGGCATTTGATACCTTAAATCTGTTCTTGGAGAGACAATCAATTGAGACAAAATAATGCCAGTAAAATAGCTATTTTGGTACACTTTCTTCCAGAAGAAAAAAATGGAAACTTCTAGTTATTACCAAAATGTAATTTATCATGGTCAAGTAAATTATAACATTCATACATATAGTTCTTATTCACCTGTATATGTCTGTAGATAGACTATCTGAAAATAAAATAGACTCTCTGAGCACCAAATCCTAAATTTGACCCCAAGAGACATTTTCTAATTTAGTCACCCAATTTCCCAAGCCTTCATTTTAAGATCCTACATTTGCCAAATAAAACTGAAATGGCTGTTGGCTGCCAAAAGCTGCATGAATTCATCTTTCCTCCTTTAATTTCTTTTCAGTTTTATCTGTAGTAGCACAGTCCACCCCTTTACGGGGCACAGGTAGATGGCATTTGTGAGAATGATGCTGCACATACATGCAGTATTTAAAAGTCATGTGGAGTTATTTCTTAAGAAGAGATGAGGGGGAGATCCTTAGCAGTCTTAGGTATCAGTTCTACAGAGCCAGAATTTACCTGTTACTTTCTTCTGAAGAAGAGGAACTATTTTCTTTTTTTCCCTTTTTTTCTTTTAAACCAAGAACATGTATTGGTACATTTTACATATAATGGTCACATTCATCACATTTATTTTGTACCTGTACATGTTGCACCTTGGTTCTCCCCCCTCTTCCCCGTCCCTCCCCTCTGTTCCCTCCCTCCCCATTTACAGCAGGTTTATTCATAATTTTCTATATTTTCCCTTTCCCTTTTCTTTCCTTTGTTGCCTTTCTGCTTTCCCCCTTCTCTCTTTCTAGTACTCCTCTCCTTTGTGTATTATCTTCTGAGGAACTATTTTCTTAAGAAATAGCAGCAGCAAATCAGAACTGGGCTCCATTCCTGGTGGGAATAGTTTAAGGCCAGCCTGAACTGCAGAACAATTCCAAGAAGCTCTCCTACCTTTTCTTCCCCTGAAGTCTCAGCTCTTCCTGGATATAAATTGCAGCCAGGGGTGTGTGCAGTGCCTCAGCTGGGCTGGCTCCTGGGTCCCCCACTTTCAGGTGCTGCAGAAAGGCAATGTGCCATTTCTAGGGAAGGGGCCTCTGGCAATCGCTGCAGAAGCCCCCCCCCCCGTTTATTCCCATGCTGAACATCAGCAGAGCTGTGTGAATAGAGCCCCAGTGCTCCAACATTACAAAAAGCCAAGCACACAGGTGAGATTTCCCGTGTTCCAGCAGCAACAGTTTGGCTTTTACAGACATTTGTTGTGCAGTGTTAGAGATGGGAAGGCACTTGTGCCACACAGGAGACAAAGCCTGCACAGCACTGCCTGTTGCTCCTGCTTTTTTTTTTTTTTGTTAACAAGCAAATGGAAACAGTAAGGGCAAAAGAAAGTGCTCCCAGTTGGGGAGGGAGCCAACAGGACTCCTCCCAGCTGGGCCTCTCCACAGAATGACCTGATCGCAACCTCCATAAAGACAACTTTTTTTTCTGCCAAATTCCTTGAAAACAAAGACATTTCTGTAGGTGCAAAAGTACCTATCATTTCACTGCCAGGGACAAGTTGATTTGCTATGAAAATGGCATAATTTCACCCTGGATCAAATGTGCAAATTCTTGCGAAGTTTTCCTGGTTGCATGTGAATGTGCCCGAAGCGAAAATTGGTAATATCACACAGCGCCGTGCAGAGCACCAGGAGACAGAAGGCAAAAGTCTTCGGTGAACTTTCCCATTACTAGTAAATGGGATTTTAGATGTAATATAACAGTCATCAACACATCACATTTTACCAGCAAGCCAGCGACACTTACTTTGTAGATGACAGCTTGCTCGGGGTACCTGACGGCTCACGGCCTCTTGTAACTTAGACTCAGCACAGCCCTGCTCTTGGCGGATTTTTGACCTTCCTCTTTGGTTGGCTGGAAGGAGAATGGGGAGTAGTTAGGACCGTAGGATAAGACTGACTAGTGCGATTTTGTGCAGCCCTCCTGAGCTAATAAGCCCAGTCATTTCCTCTGGGGACATGTTTATCAAATCTGAATCAGCCTCACATATATATAAGTCAGATTTCAATATTTTTCTATCAATTGAAAGCCATTTATTATTAAATACTAAAGCAACCATCCCCAAGTTCATAGCTTTCTCCAGAAATTTATTTCCTGCTGGTTCACAAACAGCCTTAAGGTGATCCAGATGTTAATCGACAGTGTACCGCTTGTGATTGTCCTCAGGCGAGCTGGCATTTTCTGCCCACTGAGAGCTTTTGTGGCCTGCTGACGTGTGGGGGTAAAGTTGCCTGTTTCTAATCAAGTTAAGTAAAATCAATCTGCCTGAAAGTTTGACAAACACTTTGAGACTAACTGACAGTATTTATAAATAAGCATTTTAGCTGAGTACTTATGGCAGGTTTGTGAAACAGAACACACTGTTAATTCAAAATGCAAAGGGAGCTTTTAATGGGCATTATCCTGAATGTCCATTGTTTTCTTGATTGTTCCCAATAACTGAAGCATTGTTTTGTGAATCAAGAAGACAAAGGGAAAAACCATCCAACAACAAAAGACACATTTGTTTTATTTTGCTGGAGAATCACTTAGAAACTTTGGCCAGTGGCTGTGGCAGCATGTGTGTGTGTGTGTGTGTGTGTGTGTGTGTGTGTGTGTGTGTGTGTGTGTGGTCACCTTCAACAATAGCCCAGGTGGGTGTCATCCAGAGATCTGTGACTCTCCATCCCGGCAGTTGTGGGGACATCGTTTAGAAAGGGGGGTCACACAAGTCTTTGTTATTGTAGATCGTCACAAAATCAGATGCCAAAGCCAGCTAAGTGGACTTTGGACACAACAGTGAGTCTGTTTTCCTTAACCCAGAGGCTCCACTGGGCTGCTGGTTCTGAGCCCAGCTCATCCTCTCTATGGCTAAGGAGACAAAAGGAGAGCAGAGGTTCTGTTCTCCACACAGTAAACTAGAATTCTGTACAAATGGTTTGGCTGGACACCAATCAACAACCGCAGTCAAGACCCACAGAGACCACTCCGGCCAGAACTGATGGCAGTAAATGGACTTAACAGGGAGCCAGTGATGCTCAGTGGATGCTGCCGCCAGATATACTGTTTTCTAGTTCTGCAACTCTGAGCACGAAGCTGCTGATCATAGTCTGCCCTGCCCCACCACACCATGTGTGCGCACGGAAACAAGCAGAAAGAAGTGCTTTTGCCACAGATCTGCTAGCTGGGAGGAAAGGGGGGAAAGCAGGGAAACCATATTAACAGAGCCACGAAAATGGCAATGCTGCATGGGTCAGCTGTCACTCATTGTCTGCAAATATTGCTGCCTGAAGGGTGTCACAAGGATGTTGCCTGTGTGGGGGAGACGGGCTGGGGGTGGTCCGTCAAGCTGCGTGTCCTCTGGGGTCCCTGTCTGTCAGCCCTAGAGCAGAGAGTGCCATCTTGAGAATGAGATTGGGCTCTAGCCCGTGTGCAGGCGCTCGGCAGTGCCAGTGCAGTTGGCGCCCCACAAGAGCCGGGCGGTGCCACTGTCCCGAAAGAACCCCGCAGACTGTGCTGGGGAGGCTCAGAGCAGAGCGGCCGACCTCCAGGGCGCCGGGGAGAGCGCTCCCTACAGCAGAACTTTCCACATGTCTCTGCTTTCATTCATGTCACTCCTTCCTCTCTCTCTTTTTCTTTTTTCTCCTTTCTGGCTTTTTGGACTTCTCTGAGAACCTTTAAATCTTATCTTCCATGAAAATAAAAACAAAATGGAACAAACCCTTCCTGGAACAGTCAGCAAGGGACACTTCCTCAATATGATTCTAAACTGTCATGTGCACAAGAACCCCTGGGGGACTTGAGGAAATGGGTAGTCAGGGCCGATGTCAGAGATCCTTATAATCTGGTTAGCTGAGGTAGGGACGGGAATCTTGCTTTTACCCAGCACATGGGAGGCAGAAGCCGGCCAAGGCTGGAGAAGAGTTTGGGGCGGTCAAGGAGAACACTGTTTACTATCCATGGGACGTGGCTGGGGAAAAGGAAGACAAAGAAGCATTTCCTGTGTGTGTGAGGGCTTGTGTCTAAGTGTCCTCATGTTTTTTAATCACCAGGCTCTTAAGAAATGATGAAAATGTTCCTGAATCAGGATTCACTTCCCCAGGATTGGCAGAAGACCCAAACAGTGGAAGGCCGAACAAGTGAGTTGGAGGCGTGGAAGGCCCCATGTTAATTAAGCTGCCTTTAGTGCTGATAAAATCTGTTTTAAAGGTCACGGGAGTAATGACAGTATGATGGTACATATACCAAGGAACAGAGTCATTTTGGGGGTGGGGACATAACCAGGTTCCTGGAGTTTTCTTATACATTTTTATATGTACAAAGAGGGAGACCATCAGGACAAGGACAGGATCCTCCTTGCCACAGTGGCCCTTTCTCCACTGAGGGAGCTCCTTGGCCTGCAGAGGCTGGACTGTCTGCTCTGTGTCCCTGCCCTGGTTACTGTGGGGATGGGAGCCATCTGCAGCCCTGGCTGACAGTGCCAAAGTCCACAGGATATTAGTTGAGCTTGAAGTGTTCAAGAATACTTCTTGAAGAAGAAGTGTTCAAGAATACTTCTTGAAGAAGAAGTATTCAAGGTAATGGAATCTATATAACTTGAGACAGGAACTTTCCTTAGAAGACAGGAAATATGAAGAAAATTAATTTTTAAGACTCCATTCATGTATATAGCCGGGCACACTTCTGTACCCCCCCATATATCTGTATATATCCAGGCACTCGCCATTCTAGTGAATGTCAAGCATACACAGTGAACATAACGCATGTGACCTCGCTGCCAGTGTAACTCGTGTGTTGGCGGGGGATATTCAGAAAACACATAAAACAATTAAAATAGTAAACATCGTGTTAAGTTTTATGAAGGGAATCAAGCAGAGCTAGAGGATAACTGGGCGCACTTAAAGCGTGACATACCCAAAGCCTTCCGTGAGAGAAGGAGGTGCTGCCTGGCTGTGACCGGCCACCGACTCACGTCTGACTCTGCACTCCACTTCCCCTTGGCGTGGGGCAGCACAGGCCACGAGTAACCAACCAGCCTGAAAGAAATAAGAAAAGACCACCATTCGCAATAGCATCAAGAGATTAAATATTTATGAAATAACCTAAATAAGGAAGTCAAAGACCTCTGCCATGAAAACTATGGTACTCTGGAAAAGGAAATTGAAGAGGAAATCAGAAAATGGAAAGATTTTCTGTTATTGGACAGGCAGAACCAATAGAGTCAGAATGGCCATATTGCCCAAACTGGTACGAAGATTTAACACAATCCCAATCAAAATACCAATAATGGTCCTTGCAGAACTAGAGAAAACAACCCTGAAATTCATGTAGAACCAGAGAAGACCCAGAAAAGCAAAAGCAATCCTGGGCAACAAGAGCAAAGCGGGAAGCACCACAAACCTGGATTTGAAGTTACATTACAAGGTAGCGTGATAAAAACCAGAGTGGTACTGGCACAAAAACAAACACACGAATCAATGGGACAAAATGCAGAAACATTCAGCTATCTGATCTTTGACAAAAGAGTCAAAAACATACACTGGAGGAAACATAGTCTCTAATAAATGGTGTTGGGAAAACTGGCTGTCCATATGCAGAAGACCGAATCTATACTCATGTCTCTCATTGTGTACTAGGCTAAAATCAAAATGGATCAAAGATCTAAAGTTTAAAATGGACACAATCTGCTGGAAGATAAAATAGGTGAAATTCTTAAAAGCCACAGGCCTAGGCAAGGACTTTCTGAACAGAAATCTAATCACATAGGAAATAACACCAAAAATCAACAGATGGGATCATACCTCGTTAAAAAGCTTCCGAAGAACAAAGGAAACAACAGAGTGAAGAGACAACCTGCAGAATGGCAAAAGCTTTTGCCAACTATTTCTCAGAGGGAGGACTAATATGTAGAATATATAAAGAATTTAAGAAAATTGGACCTCCCCAAAATAAAAGACCCAATCAAAAATGGGCAAATGAAATTAATAGACACTTCTCAGAAGTAGTATAAGTGGCCAATAGAGTCACAAAAATTGTTCATCATCTCTGGCCACTGGAGAAATGCAAATTAAATCTAAGGATGGTTATCATCAAGAAATCAAATAATAACAAATGCTAGTGAGGCTGTGGGGAAAAAGACCCTTCTACATTATTGGTGTGAACGTAAGCTAATACAACCACTATGGAAATCATTATAGAGATTCCTCAAAAACCTTAAACTGGAAATCTCTTTCAATCTAGATATTCCCCTTCCTCTTCCCAAAAGAGCTAAAGACATCATATTACAGTGATCCATGGTACCCATGTTTATAGCAGCACAATTCATAACAGCCTAATCTTGGAAACAGCTTATATCCATTGATAGATAAATGGATAAAGAAAATGCGGTATTCATACACCATGGAGTACTACTCTGCCATAAAGATGGATAAATTTGAGTCATTTGTAGGAAAATAGAGGCACCTTGAGACCATAATGTTAAGTGAAATAAATCAGACACATGAGCTTCACTATCACACAGTTTCTCTTATAAATAAAAGTATAAATAAAGAGCAAAATAAAAGATAGATAATAGGAAATGGGGAGCTAGGTCTTTCTCATAAGGGAAAGGATTAAGAGATGGAGGGAGGACAGAGAGGAGGAGGGGAAGAGGTTGAAAAACAGAACTAAGACATGTAGTGTACACCTACCCACTCCCTGTGGGGTGGATACTCGTACTGATAAGAAATACAAACTGGCACCAGTGGGCCCCTGCTGCCAACAGATAAGGAAGCCTCCACCCTGTGATTCCCAGAGTCTTCTGGGCACGGCGTCCCTCGGCTCTGCCGGCTCGGGGGGCAGCCGTCTGCTCGGACGGCTGTGCTGTCCATCCGTCCTAGCCTTTGAGCCCCCTTCCTTGTCTCCCCTGGACTCTTGTCTGCCTCAGTGGTACCACTTGCCGCAGTGGTCTGCTCTGCAAACCCAGCGCTGTCTCAGACTTGGATCTCCAGGGCTTGTAGTTTCCTGTTTCATGGCAGGCATTCATGGAATTGTGTTGAATGAATGTGCAGTTTAGAGTAACTAAAAAGGTTTTTGTTTTGTTTAACTATGCAATGAAGGTACCTATTTTTTTAAGGTGATATATTGAATCAATATTCAGCATTTTATAAAACTCCCGTCTCTCATACGTGGTATCACATCTGCCCACAGAGTATTATTACACTGTCTTAGAACGCAAGTCTGCCCTTCTGACTAACTCGCTGTAGACTGACTGTATTTCCTGAAAGGCAATCGAGAGCCACGCTGCTCACCATCCCTTCCTCACCGGCCGTGACTTTCAAAACACCCCGAAGGCTGGCGGGGTGGCAGGCGCCCCTCCCACCGGAGCCCCGCAGCCCCCCAGCCCCTCTGCCTCGGGACCTGGCTGAGGAGGGCAGGCGTGTCACCACCTCGCAGGAGCTGGGTGATTTGTGGCCGAGCAGGGAGAGGCTGCGCTCTGAACTGCAGGCCCCGCGGTGCACCAGGCTAAGGGAAGATGAATGGCGTCAGAAGACAGACATCTGAATGTTTCCTATTAAATTAGTCCCACAGAGCACCCAGAATTCTCGTCCCATAAATCACGAGGTAAAGTAAACTCACTCCCAGGTTTGATCGCTGCCACTTCGGCCTGTGGTGTCATAGATAATCCGAGAACAGTTAGGCGTTTGTCTGAAATAGTAATCATTTTCAGCATATTCACTCGGGGTTGTGCGCTGACCCGGACCGCCTTCTGCTGCCAGAAACAGCAAGTGAGCGGGGTCGGCGAGGGGGAGACCCCCGAAGAGGGTCGGCTCCCTGCACCCTGGGCTGCTGCAATGCTGCGGGGAGCCCTCCCTGAGGAGCCAGCCACTCCCTCAGAAGAGGGGGGTTAGGAGCGCTGGTGTGTCTCCCCTTCACTAAACGCAGCCAGGCGCCGTTTTGAAAGCCACCTTCACCTTGTCTTGGTTTCGGCATCACAGACCTAGGAAGGTCTGGATCCTACTGAAGCCGCGTTTCTTTTGCATGACGGAAGTTAGTTCTGAGACTATTTCACATAGCCTTGGATCTATCCTCGGTCCGCCCTTCCTGAGCTGACACTGTGGTCACTAGAAGGAGCACTGAACTGCTTCGGGGACCACCCACTCCAGGGCTCACTAGCGAGGGACGGCCTGGGCGGCGGCTTCCTCTTCCAGAAAACGTGAAGGGACGATTTACAGTCTCTCCACTTACATCCTGCATGTTGTCTGTCTCATTCAGCACTCACAAGTGCCTTATTGTTGGGAAGTAAATTCTTCCTCCAATGTTTTCACCTTTTACAAGTGCAGAAGCTGAGCTTTGGAGGAGGGAGCGATCTCGCCCACGGCCACCGCCATCCGCTGAGTGGCAGAGCTGGAGTCTGTACCCAGCTCCACGTAACCTCAAAGCGTGTCGGCCTTCCACCCTTCTAGCGAGCCCTGTGTGTGTTTCCAATGCTGTGCACCGTCAGATGTTATTATTAGTCCTTCTAAAAGCGAGTTCGCAGGCTGTCTTCAAGGTCTCACTGTATGCTTCGGTTGCAGCCTCCTCGGATAATTTCCTTGATGGCCGGCCCAGGATGGAAGGCTGCATGCCACCTACGGAGAGCTGTCACCCGCTCGTCAGGACACAGGACACCAGCAGGGGTCTCACTTGTCCCTCCAGTGTGGCATCGGTCTGTGTATTTGTCAGGGTTGCTTTCTTAGTATGCTTTACATTCTTAGAACAGCTGAGACGTAGTAATTACTCTATTTCTTACCGTTCTGGAGCGTGGGAAGTCCAAGACCAAGATCAAAGCCCGGAGCCCAGCGACGGTCTTTTTACTCTGTCTTGACATGGCCGAGGTGGAAGGGTGGGGGAAGGGGAACCCCGCTCCCAAGCCCTCCGGAGAGCAGCAGTAATTCATCCCTGGGAGGGTAGTGCCCTCGTGAATAACCTGCCCCCAAAAGGCCCACTTCCCAACACTAGTGGGGATTAAGTTTCAGACACACGAACTCTGGAGGACACATTCAGACCGTGACATCTGCCGTAACAGAACACCACAGAACGGCTGGCTAAGACAGCAGGAATGTACTAACTCATGGTTCCGGAGACCAGAAGTCCAGGATCTGGGTGTCAGCAGGGTTCATTTCTCCGGAGGCCTCCGAGAAGACTTCCCTGTGCCTCGCCTTAGCTTCTGAGGATTTGCTGTTGCAGCGGTCTGAAGTTTCTGTCCCCATCTTGGCCCCTCAATTCATGTGCCGAAACCAGGTCACCAGTGTGGTATGAAGAAGCAGAAGGGTCTTTGGAAGGTGAACTTAGATTAGTGACTTTATCAAAGAGGCGTCAGTGGCCTTGGCCTTTCCACTGCGGGAAGACACAGCAAGGCACCGTTCGTGAAGCCGGTCCTCACTAGACACGAAACCTGAGCTCCGGGCCCTGGAACTGTGGGACTGCATTTCTGCTGTTTCCAAGCCGCCAGTCTAAGCTAAGTCTTTCCAGTGGCCTGGACAGATAAAAAGAGCTAGCAGTATTTGCCATTCTTCTGCTTGTACAAACTTCACCCTGATTTCTGCCTTCATTTGCATTTTGCATTCTCCTTGTGTGCCTAGTTCAAATTTTCCCATTTTTATCAGGATATAGTTATATTGGATTAGAGGCTCACCCTAGCCCAGTGTGATCCCCTCTTAACTAATTATATCTGGAATGGTCCTATTTCCAAATAAGATCACATTCTGAAGTGTTGGGGGTTAGGACTTTGGCATGTGGATTTGGGGACAGACAAAATTCCACCTTTAACACTCAGTAACGAGTTCCGTACCTCACCCTCACAAGCACTTTGGGCACAAGTGCCCTGCCATTAAAGATACAACATTCTTGATGGCTTGCCTCTCTCCCTTTTATGTCTTTCTTCTTCCTTACTAGCACTGAAGTCTGATATTAATGGAAAAACCATTAAAAAAAAACTATTATCCTATGAGGTAAAGTGAATGCACTCAACTGTAAAAGGAAGACTTATCGATCAATTTCAGTTAAACCTTGCTGGTCTGACACTTCGCAGCTAAGGAATGTGTTTTTATTGCCTGGCTAGATAGTTCACATTTCCGGTCAGTCTTAGTAAAGACCCCTTTTATAACGTTGATAAAATTTTATCACAGAGCTATGAAAACAAGATTAGATTTCATAACTCACATCAGGCCTTGAAGGGGATGCCTCGATAAATTTTACAAACCTTATCAAGCTTTAATATACCCATTCTGATAATTTTAAAACAACAATTTCTACTGAACTTCATATGTACATAAATGTGCATAGAAATCAAAGTACATATGTGTATTTACATGTGTGTCTTTATAGACACAAAATTCTCTCTCTTTCCTCTCTTTCTCCCCCTCCCCAAACCCTCACAGGAAACAAAACTTCCTCCACCTACCTGTAAACAGAAGACTGACAGATCAGTTATTTAATTTTCTAAATAACTGAAGATTTTCTGAAATTAGGCAAATGCACTTCTGAAACAGAAACTTACTCATTTTAAGACTTTAGTCCTAGTTTCCCTTCACAACTCACCAGAATTTTCAGGGGTGTGATTTGAAGAATCACCATCACTGACGAATCAAGCACAACGTTCCCATCAGCTCCTAGTAAGCCTGTAATCAGGGACCGCACGAGCCGTCATGGCTGTGTTTCTAGTGGAATCCTGCACCCATTCTCCAGGCTCTTCACTCCTCGGAGCGGCTTGTTGGAAAACAGACTGCATACATAGTAGACACATCTTTGTCTCCCCAAGCACAGCCAAAGTGCTTAGAGGGCGGAGACGCTTGGTTTCATTTACTGGCTGGGGTTTGGCGTGGGGACCACGGCATTAGACAAGGCTCGTGGGGTCGGCTTTGTAGACTTTCATTTCTGCTTGCGTTTCAGGAGGAATCGCGGTCTTCCAGTCAGATTAAATAGGGTGATAGCGAAATGGCCCTTCTTGCTTTTCAGAGGCAAGAAACACTTCTCAAAATTGTGCAAATAAAACAAATGTCACCGTATAAACTAGCATCTTACAATCTTAACATATATCTTTAGGATTCAAATACCAAATGTGAAGAAACAAACAGCAAAGACATGAAAGTATTTATAAATGAAGTGACAACATTTAGAACATCAGCAGCACCAACAGGCTGTTTCTTGTGCCTTCCTTTAAGGGTCTTTCAAAACGCAGCATACGAAATGTACCTACCTCCCAAAAACATTATCCTTATTTTAATACCACTTCATGGGGCTCACAGAGTCCCTTGAAAAATATCTATGAACTTTCAAAATAATGAAGCCTTGATAGAAGAGAGCATATATCTCATTTCCATTATCTTACCGGTCTGAAGGACACGGGGTCTGTCTCTCTTAAACAGATGATTTTGAAGCACACATGGGCTGAAGCCAATTCTATCATCCACAATTGTGGTGTATTATTTTGTTACACTCAAAGACAATAAATCATGGTAGTTTCTTAGCATCTTTGCATATGAGTTTTGCATCTAGGAATCTTAAGTGGGAAAAGAAAAAGACATACAAACTTCTGAAATAGTTGTGTTAATTCTGAGCATTCCCTGGAGAAAACCCTATTACCTGGAAGGAAGAAAGCTCATTAAGTTGACATTTCTGACGATCACAAAGCTGTTTTCCCTGCCACTCTCCTGGGCAGAGGAGTCCATGCTGTTTTCTCTCCGTCTGTCGGGAGAACAACAGACCACACTGCAGGCCTGGCAGCTGAGGACTGAAACCCAGCAAAGACTCGTGAAGACATCTCAAGCCAGCACCCGAGTCATAGCTATCTGGCTGCAGAACCCCCCGCCGTCTCACTGTGGCAGGGCCAGCGCACGTCTTTGGTCTAAGATGGAAACATCGCGAATGTTCAGATAACCTTCCGTTTTTATTCCACATTGTGTTCTCATTGTACTTCAGTTAATTTGGTTAAAGTTTAATGCACTCTTGGTCAGCAATCATGTACAAAGTGCTTTTGGGCTTTTTTAGTTATCATAAAGAACCCCCCTAAAAATGTTTACATTTTTATATGAACAGTATATTGGATTGTGAATCCATGTCTCTGTCCTTGGCTAGAGTCCACAGATGAGGTAAGAGCACTAGACTAAGAGCCAGAGAAGCCCTGCAAGGCTGTGCCAGCTATGAATTATCTACTTTGTTCCCGCAGCCTGGCATGGTGCCTGGAACACAGTAGGTGCTCATTAAATCTTTGTTGAGTGTCAGATGAAGAGCTAGGTTTCCACTCTGGCTGTGCTCCTTAGCACCCAGGAGACATCAATTTTCTCATCTGTGAAATGAGAATACTAATATTTCCCTCCAGCCCTCCAAGTTGTTTCTAATATCAGATTAGATAAAGTACAAAAAGCACTTTTCCTTCCTTTTTATTTTTAAGAAAAAGTAGTAGTCTCCATAATTAGGCATATATAAAGGAGGAAAAATAATTTTCTCTCTCTCCTTCTGGTTCTTAGTTGAGAAGGACCAATGAAAGACAGACAAGAGAAGGACAGACAAGCTTATTAACATGTATTCTTCCTCTGATGGAGTGAGGCACACTTACAAATGGAGATTTCCTTTTTAGGGGCAAATTTCTCTTACAGAAGGGTCATTTCTACCCTGTTTCTAGAACTCCACGAAGTTTCTCAAACTAATCAGCTCCAAATAAACCTTTTGCCAAAGATACATTGTCTTAGTTACTTTTTCCGCTGCTGGGACATAATACCTGATACCCACAAGTTAAAGAGGGCAATGTTTATTTTGGCTCACAGTTTGTTGACGTTGCAGCCTGTAGTCAGCTGGTTCTGAGAAGGGAAGTTGTGACAGAGGAGAAACAGTACATGGCAGGGTAGGCAGGAATCAGCAGTCTTCCTTCTTCTTTCTCTTTTTATTCCATCTAGGCTACAAGTCTGTCATAGTTTTCTTGTTGTTGAGACAAAATTCCTGACACCCAAAGTTAAAGGGGGAAAGGTTTATTTGACTTACAGTTTGTAGAGGTTTCAGTCCACAGTCAGCTGGCTCCAAGGCAGGGTGGCAGGCAGAGGGGCATATCACAGAGGAGAAACAGTCTATGGCAGGCAGAAGACAGCAAAAGCAAGCAATTTACAAACTACAAGTAACTAGCTGCAAGCCTCTTTCTGTCCCGCGTATTGTACCCAGGCTACCTGCCCTTAGGGTGGATAGCACTCACACCCTTGATACTAGTACTTTTAATCCTAGCCCCACACCATGAACTGGTCACACACTCTAGATCCAGCTACATCTGAAAAATCCCTGCCTATGAATACATGAGGCTTTGGGGGACATCTAGACACAGACCATAACAAAGTCTATTGATTGGTGCCATCTGCACACAAGGTGGGTCTTCCCACTTCAGTAACTCCACCATCTACATCCAGAACCATGTTAAACCAATGAGTAGACTAATCCAGTACACACCCCCATGATCCAGTCACTCCCAAAGTCCTCCCCTGAGTGCAAGAGGCTTTGGGGGAACATCTAGATATAAACCATAATAGGTATATTTTGGGGTGGCATATTCTATCTCCCACAGATCTCATGCAGATACAAAAGAAATAAATGCTGTATTATTATAGTAGGAAAAAGAGGACACAGACTTAGAACCAAAATAAGGCATTTTTACAAGAATTTTAATGCTGAAAAAGGAAGAGAAGAATGTTGCGCCTAAGGTCTGAGAGGTCTGATTCCCCACTGCAGGTCTTAGTGCATCCAGCTTGCGAGTTTTCTTTTACGTGCGGGCACAACCTGAGCTGCTCAGGGCGCACTAACTGATGTGGGGAATCATATTGGCTTTGGTTAGGGTGCAGAGCTCTTCTGATTCCTAACAGGGAGGGAAACGTGGACACTGTTGCTGAAAACCAAAAATAGTTTGAAGGGTGCTGATAACATGTTTATAGGGTTGTGGTTTTCCAGGAATTTGGGACTCCAGGGCTACCTCAAGTCCACAGGAGATCGGCATCCTTTATTCATACCACACGCATTTCTGGAAGCCCCGTGGCGGGCCGGGGCTCCTCCAAGTGCTGGGATGGTGGGTGGACCAGGCAGTCGTGGTTCTCTTGGACCACACTGTCACAGTGAAGGCAGTCAGTCATAAAAAGGGCCGCTAATAAATAGGTAAGAAAACTGGAGGTAAATGGCAGGAAGGAGAGAAATCTTGGAGAAAGGCACAGAAGGTGGACGTCGACGTTGAAATGCACGTAGTTACCAAAAAACTCTGTGTGAATAAGTAAGCGCGTGATGACGTAAAACATTTCATTCGCAGCACAGATCATCATGGCTGAGTCTTGGAAGCGTCCTGCAGGCCCATAAATAGATGAAGGGATGAAGAAAAGGTGGTGTTTACACACCACGGAGGACTACTCTGCCATAAAGAGGGGTAAACTGGAGTCGTTTATAGGAAAATGGATGCACCTTAGAACTATAATGTTCAGTGAAATAGATCAGACTCACAAGTTTAAATGTCACATGGTTTCTCTTACATGAGAAACCCAAATACAAATAAAGAGCAAAATAAAAGACGAATGATAGGAAATAGGGACATAGATCTTCCTCAGACGAGAAGGGGGTCGAGAGATGGGAGGTGCAGGGAGGGAGAGTAGAGAAAGGATGAAAAGAATTAATTAAGGTGTGTTATATACATGAACCAACCCCACACCGGTCATGTAAACATTACCTGTTGTAAACATGTATTAATAAGGAAGAAAATTAAAGGTTAAAAAGAATAGAATTAAAATTTAGAAAAAATGCAAATTTTAAAAGGACAAAATAAATTCTACGAGCTCAACAAAGAAGAAAAGTGATTCTGCAGACCTCTGGAGGTCGGCTGATGCGACTGTGAGAAGGAATTTTCTGGTCGAGCGCCAGCAATGTGCGGGGCTCTCTTAGGCCCATAACAGCCACTTCTTTTCAACTCTCTCACTGACCCAACGTCCCCATGACCATCAGGCCAAACTCTCGGAATACATGACCAAGCTTCACGCACTCCAGCTCCACCAACCTAAAGTGAAGGATGCTGGAAGATCGTGCGTGCGACCCACAGGCTTCCCATGCTGCAGCACCTGCCGGCACAGCGCCCGTCATAGCACTTCTCAGACACGCTGGGTGATGCCTCTCTGCTGCGGCCAGGCAAGCCCCACAGCCTGGTCTGTGGCGGGACACACCCTTCAGGGTAACTCGAATCTATGGTTCAGGCCATCATCACTTATGTTAGGCTCAGAATATACCTCTTTATTTCCTTTAGTATAGTATGTCCACAAATGCTATTGAGTTTCTATTTCTCTCTCTTAACAGCTTCAAGAGCTCACTGTCTTTACCACACTGCTCTCTTCCCTGCCCACCCCCGGAGCTGGCAGAGGGAAGACTTGCCTGGAAGGTGTGAGGACCACAGGGGCCGGGGTCAGCAGGACCAGCCAGGGAGCGTCCACGCAGTCATCTGGCCACCTAATGGCCTGTAGGTGCATTCACCTGTTCGATCCTCATAGCTGTTATTAAATCCGTTTTGCAGATTGAGAAACAGGCACTCATGTTAAGCAACTTGTCTCAAGTCCAATGGCTATGAAAGGGCAGAAACATGGACACTAAAACTCCCTGCTGCTAATCACTGTCCACTTGTTTACGCAGAAGTAGTCACTGAGCATCTATTATGTGCCAAACACTTGCTCTACTGAGGTCAGTTAGCATTAAGCAGATGAACCTTCCTTTGTGTCAAGAGAAAACAAAGTGCTCGGAGGCGGCGGGACGAGGGAAGAAGGTGAATGCAAAAGCAAAGCATGTGCACCCTCTTGTTCCTCTGATTGAACTCTGGAGAAACAGACTTTTTTTCCTACCGCTGAGCTTCTGGAATCTCTCTGCTCTCTGCTTGAACTTGAGCAAATGTAAAACTTATATTCCTCTTGTTCACGGGGCTCTCAGAATAACAAAACATTTGGTTTCAGTTAAATCCATTGACTGAGGTGTCACAGTTTGGCCTCCCCGCAGACAGGACCATCAGCCAGCGCCTCATCTGCCCTCACTGCTTGTTACGGCCACCGAGGACACTCGTCAGGAGCCTGGGCACAGCCGGGGGAGCAAGTCACGCAGGCTTAGCAGCCACACGCACACGGCGGGGTGGCGTCCCTCGAGAATCCAGAAGAGTGGATTCGTAGAGTCCAATCCAGAGCACGCGTGCATTTATTTATTTTTTGGCCTGAATCTAAATTCTAGAGACCTTAGTAACTCCTGTAATTAGACAAAGAGGCTCTGGCCCCATGATGCCCCTGTGTGTGTCACCTTCTCCCTTCTGCCAGCGGACAGGGGTTTGCTTCTGGAAGAGCTCACCATTCTCATTGCTTTTGCGCCCTTGCTCCAGAGGAGCTGGGTTTGCTTTCTCGGGGTTCGGCATTGCACCATGGCCACTTGTGCAAGGAAAGCACAGACTGGCTGTTCACGTGTGACCCGCACCCTGAGGAGCCCGGTGGATTTAGCAGGAGGAAGAGGCCAGAAACCTTTGCAACCGAGTGTGGCTGTGTCGGTGACTCAGTAGTTGATCTTAAGGACCACAGAATCAAAGGTGTTCACTCCTTTAAATCATGAACGCTATTTTTCTCATTCTGTATCCTGAAACTTTCTGTTGTCCATAGTAACATTTCATTTTCGCCTCATAGATCTTCCAGCAGGTGCTGAGGGTCATATCAAGATAAGGCAGGCAGCTTGGGGTTTGCTTCTTTCTGTTTCCTCTAGAACTAAAAAGAAAAAAAAATCATTTGATGATTTAAAATAAAGGTGAGGATACGGCACATTACTAAAATCATGTAATTTAAGTAAGAGATTGACTTTGTCTCCATATTCATTATACACATTTTCCTAGCTGTCAGACAATAGCTTTCTTGCCTACTTTCTTTTTTTTGGTATTTTTTATGAAGATATGCTCAAGAATAATTAAAGAAAGACATGTAGAGTTCAGTATACTGAATCTTTTCTTATCCAGTAGCTCTCTATGAAAAGAAAAAAAAAAATCTAAATTAACTATCTTTTCTTCCGAAAGACCTGGAAGTTGGCCCCTAGAAAGCAAGTCTAGGAGTTTGTCAAGTCAGCCCCCACACTAGGTAGGAAAACAAACACAAAGCCAAAGGAAAAACCCCAAACAACATAAAACCAAATGTTTAAGTCACACTTGTAATTGAGTTTGTTGTCACTGGAAACCTGATCCTGTCTTTCCTCTACAGAGTGGGCATCTGAGAGAAACAGAGCTGTGGCAGTGGTAGCAGACAGGAAAGTCAGCCATGTTTGCCACTGTAGCAGTGGTGGGCAGACAGGAAGGTCAGCCATGTTTGCCAAGACAAAAGTCTTTTCACTGAGAGGGTAAAATAATGAGCTGGGGTATATCTAAAAGAATTCTCATACATTCACAATGCAAAAAAATCCTGTTTTGAAATACATGTGGCTTTTAGATCGCAATGATTGAATATGTTAAGTTAAATATTTTACTTAGTAAAGAAGAAAAGGACATGTGAGCCAATAGAATGAGGAGGCTGCCTCTTTAGCCCGCCACCTTTGGGGGAGAGTGGCTAATTTGTGCAAGACCTATTCTTCTCTCTCCTTCAGAGAAAGCAAGCCTGCCTTGGGAGGAGCCTGACCAACTGCTCAGCGTTTTGCTCCTGGTCAGGATTGATTCCAGATGTGGGAGGTGAAAGCTAGAAAGAATTTGGAAAATGGAGTGGAAATGAAAAATCCCTCGGGCCATTTGGGTGTTGATGACAGATGAGGTAGGTATTTTCAGGTTTAGTAATGAACTTGCTGGGAGCTTGGAGAGTACTTAGTCTAGTAGATATTTAACAAACAGGAAAGACCCAGCAGGGATATCATGTATTGTGGACCCAAAACTGGGAAATACAGAGTCCTGATAGTTACATATAAATATGAAATGTAAGACATGGTTACCCGTAAATAAGCTCAGTTTAAGTCTTTTCCTAAAGCTGGATCGTAATTTGTAAAGACATGCTTTTTACTTCAGTGTTGCATTATTTATTATGAATTATTATTTGAAGAAATATTGAAAAAGCATTCACAACGTGAGTCAGTAAGGCAGAAAAAGAGGCAGAAGAGCAGAGTGGATATGAATATAGATTTTGGAGTGACCACACATTGTTTTAGATACTGGCTTTGCCATTTCCTAAGTTGATCTTGAGAAAATTACTCTCAGCCCCAGTTTCCAGATCTATAAAATGAATACAATATTAGTATTTATTTTAGATGAATCGTTGTGAGAATTAAATGAGGTGATGTACATAAAGCACTAAGGCCAAATCTCAGTTAATTCTCAATATATGTCACGCTCACATAACAATTTTGGTTATTTTGTAAATGAAAGTTTGGCCAGATGGTGACATATGATCCTGCATGACAGAGTTTTATCTGTAGTTGTGAAGATTTTATGCCTTAGAAGCCATTTATAGCATTAATAGAGGTCTACTATTTTCAATTTTAATATTGGTGTTCCTGTTAGCGTTCTGGGTTGCAAGCAACAAAAATCTACTAACAATGAGCACATTGGGAAGACCTCATGAAAGATAATGGGGAGTTCAAAGAATCAAAGGGCACCAGAAGATGAGCCCTGGCTATAGACGGAAGCCCAGGAAGCAGAAGGTGGAGACAGAGACCTCTGGTCCCGGGGAAGCTGGGCAGGCGGATTACTTCCCAGGACTCCCTTTGGTCCCAAGTCACTAGCCCAACGCTGGAGGCTCAGAAGAGATCATTCCTCTCAGCCAGACTGAGCTCACACCCCAAACCCTCATGGAATGAAGGGACAGGGAGGAAAAGGTCTGTAGATCAGCTCCTGGGGTTACCACCTGCCTCGGCCACACGTAAGGGAAAAATGTGTGTTGGGGGCCCAAATCCGCATCCCTCATCACTGATCCAACCTTCTCTTGTGTTTTCAGAGAATTTTCACTTTCTTTTAAGCTCCATGTTCTTGGTACCATGATCACTTTGCTCATGACATATCTCCATGTTCCAAAAGGCAAGGAAGACCTAAGGGCAGCCATTCGATTCTCCTGCGTGAATGTGAGACACAGAGTAGTGTCTGAACTTCACCTCCAACTGCTCCTCCAAGACTCAGCATGTAGACTGCTGAGCAGGTGGGAATGCAGAGGAATAAGACCACATACCCACACATGTGATCACACACATGAGAACATGCACAGAAGCACACACATGTGAATTCACACACACACAAAGGGCCGGAATGCTGAAGCCAGGAAGGCCAACGTGGTTGTTCAGGTTTGGCCAGTAGGAAGGCTGACCTTATGAGTGCCCAGCAGAAAGGCGAGTAAGAGCGAGTAAATAGGAAGGCAAGTAAAATTCAGTCTTCATTTCTGTGCTCAAGTCTCTGCCCAGAAGAGTCTCCATTTTGTGATTTTCACAAAGACACCTCCATCTTACTGGGCCCTGACATATGGTTCCTAGTCAGCCCAGAGGGAGTGGCGTTTCCTAATTTGCATAAAGGGGATTTGTGGATTAGTGATGGCCCTTGGTAAAAATCAAGCCGCCCAAAAGGAAGGGAGAAAAGAAAAATATGGTTGGCTGTCTTCCTCCACTTCTTCTCTCTAGTATTTATTTCCTCTTTTCTCCTAGAATTAGAGAACGTCAGGATTGAAGGGCTCCCAAACTACCACTTAATCCAGATAGTCAACTAATGAGTCAAGTGCCTGCCTCCTGACATAGTATCAAGGACAAATGGCCGTCCAGATTTAAACACCTCCATGGACCGAAAACTTGGGGCCACCTTCTTAGACAGCCCTTTTACTTTCTGACAGTTCTGAGGAAAATTCCTCTTTACGTTGACCTGAAATCTGTGTGCTTGTCACTTCTACTCATTCTGCTTAGTCCCACACCTGGAGTACAACGAACGAGCCTCACTCTTTCCTACAGGGAATAGGTGAAGTTCCGTGTGACACTTCTCCGAAGCTGTAACTTTATCAGTCCTCAGGCAACATGGTTTCATGATACAGCTGGTAAATTCTCATTTGTATTTCCAGAGCCCTCTTATATGTTCTCCAGAACTGATTGTAGTAGCTGAGCATCATCCAAATAAAGCTCATTACAATGATGAATAATGATCATAAAACATCAATGGTAAGTAGCTGTCTGAACTAGATTAGAAACTCACTATATGCCAGGCATTGTGATCAGCAGTGACCCAAAATATTTAGTTTAATCCTTACAGCAACTTTTTCACAGATTCTCGTATTATCTCTCCTTACAGATGAAGAAACTGAGCCTCTGAGAGGTTTATTCACTCACCAAAATTCCCGCCACTTGTAAATGGTAGCGATGGCATTTAAACCTGGGTGTTCTTAACACCAGGACTCACATTACACCCACCTCATTGTACTTCTATTAATGCATCAGTGCAGGTAAAACTGTACTAGCCTCTTTCCCACGCTTCCCCTCCTTGCCCCCTCCTCGTTCCTTCTCTTCCCTTCTTTCTCTCTGCCATTGCTGCTGATTCGTCATGTTAGTCAGCTTCTGACGAAATACTGGAGAAAGGCAACTTTGCTGAGCACAGGTTTATTTTGACTCACTGGTCAGGAGGTCTCTGTCCATGGTCACATGGCTCCATCGTTCCTGGGTAGCGGAGAGGCAAAGGATCATGGGAGGGAGCACGCGGTGTAGCAAAGCTGCTCCCCTCGTGGTGTCTGTGAAGCAAAGAGACAGCCAGCTAGGCTGTGTCTGCTGGGTTCCGCCTTCTGCTTTTGCTCCACCCTGGCCTTCATGCTACTGGATGGTGGCACCCACATTCAGGGAGGGTTTCACCCATTGGTTTGTGTCCCACATGCCAATCACCGCCGGAAGCACTCTCGCCACCCCACCCCAGAAGTGTGCTTGACTGACTTCCCAGGCGTTTCTCAATCCAGTCAAGTTGACAATCAAGATTAACTATCACACGTGTTCTCACACCTCTGCGACAAGTTGTCTGCTACTCTACGGTGCCAGGACTCTCACTGCTGATACAGTTCACTTGCAGGAAACATTCTTGGTAGGAATTATACTGCTGGATCCTAGGAATTAAAAATACAGCAAAGGGAAAGAATGCGGCAAAGAGTAGGAAGTATCATGCCTAAACGTTCATTATGAACTCTTATTTACTCAAGCGTCACGCTGCTCTTTGGACTCGTCAGCGGTTAGTGGTTCACTGGAGACTTGTTTGGGCAGCCGAGGAGCGCTGAGGACAACTGCTGCTTTAGCCAAGACAGCAGAGCAGCAGGAAGCTCAGCCTGGCCCTGCAGCCTGTCCCCATCTTTACTCGGCCCCAGGGAGGCCTTTGATTTGGGGCTTCGGTGGACTTTGGTCCCCAGGCTTTCCTTGCTGCTTTGAGCCGGGCCTTGCAGGATGTGACTCCAGTGCTCCAGGGGATGACGGCCAATTCTCGAGCCAACCTCAGGTGAGTACAAAGAATTTTCCTAAGGCTGCATGACGGCAAGCTCGTGAGATTTCTCTGAAATAGCGAACGGTTTCGACAAATTTGTTTCCATAGATGGAACAGATCTATTTTTTTTTTTTTTTTGTGGTGCCGGGGATCGAACTCAGGGCCTTGTGCTTGCAAGGCAAGCGCTCTAACCACTGAGCTAAATCCCCAGCCCCTGGAACAGATCTCTTAGTAGTTCTGGAATTCTGGAAATCAGTTGCGAATCACCATAGCACAGCTCTCCTTGGCTTTCGGGAACAGAATAGTAATCAATTATGTTAGGATTGCACCAGAGAAAACATGAGTAAAATAGCAACACAATGCTAAGTGTAAAATTAAGTGGCAAAATCCGCAGAGTTCTGATCTCTCTGCTTCTGGTGCCAGCACCCTCTCAGTGTCTCTCGTGAACGTATCTCGGTCCTCACTCTCTGTTTGGTTCACGATAGACAGTCCGTCAGCCGTCTTTGAACACCAGCTGGCCCTTCGCAGAGGTGCGTTTAGAAGCTTAATCCCGCGTGGGGTTGCGAAGCACAGTGAATCTTTAAAACGGCCATCTGTGCTTGGAAATCTGAAATACGAGTTTCTGATTTGCCTCGGATCCCACTCCCTTGGATAAAATGAGACCCTTTTTTTTTAAATCAACTTCTCTTCCCACTGTCCCAACGATAACTCAAAACCAATCCCTTTGATGTAGATATTTTCTTATGCTTTCCTTTTAAATCTCCCCTATTATAATGGTTAAAGGGGATTTCAAATTTTTGTCTCTTTTGAGCTAAACCTCTGTTGAATAAATATCTGAATTCAAATTCAGAAATTTCACTGGCTATGATTTGTTGGGCCTCAAACTGTAGGCAGGAAATGCCATGTTATAAGCCATCAAGGGTATAAGCAAGCCATCAAGGCCTACTTTAACTTTTTTATATGCAATGTGGTCCACTAGGTGGCATCTCAACACACAGAGAGTTGGGTGTATGCATTAGAGACAAATCCAATATACAGTTTTAAAAATAGGTTTTAAATTGCATCGAACTATATGGTTGTAACAGTATTGAAACTCTCAGCATTTGTGAACTGGAAAATTCAGTGGCGAAGGAACTATGTTTCTGTATTAGATAAGAGATGTTCTACTAGAATCCCACTGCGCTAGCTGATAGAGTGCTGTCCTGAAATTGCATCCGAGGATGAAGGCTGGTACCGTGGCACCCTGGAAGGTAGTTTTAGAGAGGCGTGATGGAAAGACACAAACCAGCACAAAGGGCATTAAATAAAAAAATTAATGATTATCTGGTGTCATTTAGGCCAGATCTAGAAACACAGTGAGGCCCTTTGTTTTAGTGTGTTGTGTTGCTACAATAGAACACACAGACTGGGTCATTTCTGATGCACAGAAATGTGTTCTGGGGGCCAAGAAGTCCACTGTGAGGGTGCTGGCATCTGGCAAAGGCCTTTTTGCTGTATTTTACGCAGTAGAAGGAAAGAGAGCAAGAGGGCGTATTGGAGTACAAGGAAGAGCAAGAGGAGGCCCAGTCCCACCCAAAAGGCTGCCACAGTTTGGTTCCTAAAGGCCCTTCAGAGGCCCTGCACTGAACATGGTTGTCAGCTTGAGAGGCTGTTGGGAGGCAGTGGGCACATTAGGAGACAGGTGGGCCTGGAGGAAGGAAGGGAGGTCGTTGGGGGCGGGTCCTTGAAGGGGACATGGGGACCCAGCTAGCCCCGCCCTGCTTCTTGGCTATGAATTTTCACCTTTCCTTGCTTCGGAGTTAAGCTCCATCTCCCACCTCTACTGCCAACCCGTCACTGCGGTCTTTGTACCTGTTTCAACGGGCCTGGTCTTCATGTCCTTTAACAAGCCTGGTGATAATCTTGCTTGGCTATGATGTCTCTTTTCTGTTGGGATATCTATTGGGCCAACAGTATATTTTTAACCTTCTGCCACCTTTCAGATTTTATAAAAATCACTTTAATAGCTGTGGGCTTTGTGCAATGATATTTACCATTTTTATTTAATAAAAGTCCAGCTTTTCGAAAATGTTATTCTTAAGATCCCAGATTTCTATGAAGTCTTTTCCGACTTCCTGAGCCTGGGCTGGCTGTCCCTTCCCGCGCTGCCACACCATAGCTCCCCGTCTTTCTCAGGGGTGTGTTACACAGGCCGCAAGCATCTGTGTGATGCCTGCCCCTCCCCCAGACTGTGAGCTCAACGAGGGCGGACAAGCTGATTGTCCCGCTTTCCAGTGCGGTGCCCAGCAGGGTGCTTGCAAAGTCCAACTGCTGAATAAACAAAAATGAATTTCCAGGGACGAGAAATGAACGCATCGGTCTCTGAGCTAAAAGCAAAGACATCCATACAGCATCCATTTCAAAGCTATTCTTCTCTGCATTCCCATGAATTCCAGTCTCGATTATGATGATGACTCTGGCCTTGGGCTTCAAATCACCACCAGGAGCAAATAGCATCCTAAGGCAGCCATCCAGAAACCCAAATCGAACACATTCCATTAGATTAACATTTATTGACCACCAGCAGACAAAGGAGCAGAACTCTACAGGAAATATTTAGAATTCTTCCCTTACTAGGACGTCCCCAAATGCTCTGTGTTGCATCCGAATGTCTTCTCATCAAAGTTCCTACTGAGTTGCCCAGGGATGGATGTGCGGGAAGCGGTGTCCATTGTGCTACACAAAGACAACCTTGCGAACAGGGCTGGAGCTTCCACTACTTCTGGCAAGGCGATGTTACAAATGAGTCCTTGCCGCAGAGGTCATGGCTCAGGCTCTGGCATCAGACCACTGGCTTGCCAATCAACATCCAGAGACCTCGAGCGATTTACTTACCATCTCATGGAGCAATGTTTTAAAAGGGTGAAAATAGCATCTACATTAGAGGGTCATTGGGAGGATTAAGTGAAATAGCATGAATAAATAAACTCGGCATAGTGTCTGACCCATGCAAGAGAGCATTGAGCGTTAGATATGGCACTATCGCTAGTAATCTGAACAGCTTCCCTTAGAAGTCCTTCGTGGTCACTGGCAGCCAGATGGATATCCGCAGGATCCTCCCTACCTGTCTCGACTCTGCCCTTTGGATTCTGAAACTGTGGCTGGAAATGAGTACGAGGGTGCCCCAGCCCTGTTCCAGCATCACACATTTATGCCAGAAGCCAAAGAATGATGGTCCACTTCCTTCTTTGACTAACTTTTTATCTCTATTAATTATAAAACCTGTGTCCCTTCCCTCCTTCCTTCCTTCACTCATTTACTCACTCGTTCATTCTTTCGTTCATTCATTCATTCATCTGTCCACCTGTCAGGCATCTGTCGCCAAGCAGGGGCTCTGCACACGCACAGACCTCACCTCTTGGGGGCAGAGAGGGAGGCACCTTCGCGGGTGATGTGAGGGCCGGTGGACGGGCCTGGAGTCTGGAGGACAGAAGCCGAGGCCAGGAACAGTTTCGGTCTGCATCGTAGTCCCAGCACTCTGCTGGGCCCCCAGTGGACTTGGAGCTGAAGACAGAAATATCTGGAAGAAAATTTAGAAAAACAAGACTGACAATGACAAGAATAAAAATCAAAAAACCCAGCACCACTTTCCTGTCAGAGCAAGCACGCTCTGGCTGAAGAAGAAAAATGGAGGCAGCGTGAGCTCCTCGCGCTTTGAGCGACTTCCCATTCACACCTGGGCACCTGTACTAGGAGCCCAAGTGCCTGGGTGTGTGCTGCGTGCCGGCACACAGATGTGCCGAGGAGGCCTCCCCACATTTCCCGTCCCTCCTGGACCCGGCGTCAAGCGGGAGAGGTGAGCTGCACAGACACACTGCACAGTGTGGTGCAGAAACTCTAAGGAGGGTTGTGAGAGTCAAGGAAGCGTGTGGACAGAGAGGAAGGTTCCGGGGTGGCGGCCTCTTGGCCAGGCCTTGGAAGGTGGGAAAGTCCTCAGAGATGGTGTTAGGAGGAAAAGCCGCTCAGCCGCACCACAGCAGAAGGGAAGTGTGGCGGGTTGGGGGGGTTCCCACATGAATCAGGGTGAGGTTGAGTCAGAGAAGTGCTTTTCAATCTTTGTGGAACCACAGAACTATTTTTGTTTTTGTTCGTTTGTTCTGTACTAGGATTGAGCCCAGGGCTGAGCTACTTTTCCAGCCTTTGAGAGAAAAATTATTTTGAGACAGGATTTCACTAAGTCACCCAGGCTGGGCTGAGACTTGTGCTTGTCCTGCCTCAGCCTCCCAGAGTCCTGGGCTTACAGACGTGTGCTGCCGTGCCTGGCTGCAGAAGTACCGTCGGAGCATGTGTCTGTGCAGACACAGAGCACCCTCAGAGCAGAGCTACTCCGGCCTAACTCCTGGCCGTTCTGGGGAGCCACAGAATGGTTTTAACCCTGGGCCAGAGGCTGGAGAAGGATGTCAACCCGGAAAGACAGCCAGCCTGGGGACCCTGAGAGCTGGTGGCCTGGTGGCCGGCAGGAGCAGGCTGCGTTCCTGACTAGATCAGAGCTGTCCCTCCGTGGGACTCTCCTGGTACTGGCTGGATCAGACAGAGAGACGCAACGTGCTCCGGAAGCAACAGAAGTTTGCAGAAATATAATAATAAAATGGTGTGTCATCACGCGCCCCAAGAGGGACCGAGAGGGACCAGACCCCTGTCGCAGTTCCCCAGAGGCGGCTTGGGACAGCGTTGGCTGTGGGGGCCCCAGGCCGGACTTCAGCAGGGAAGGGTGCAGGTTTCGTATTTCTAGGAAGCAAGGTCAGTGGTGATGTGGTTGAAAACACTGACCGTGGGCACAGAATCCTGTTTAAATTCCATCTTTTCCCAAAGATCCTTAGACTTGAGCATTGCTGTTCTCATCAGCAAACTGAGATGATTACGTCAGCTCCATATGATTACTGTGGAGATCAAACAAAGTCCTGTATTTGAAGACGTGAGCGTAATGCTCAGCAGCAGTTAGCGCTCAACACATGAGCATCCTGTGAGACAAACTGACCGCTCACCTGGAGGGAGGAGAAGGCCGGAAGAGGGGCTGAACAGTGTGGCTGAGCAGGCCCGACCCGGCTGGATGCACCCTTCCTTCGGCTGAGGGTCTCTGCCAGCCCAGGCCCAGCACAGGGCCCTGGGCGCGTCTCAGTTCTGTCCCCACCCGCTTTCAGTGGCGACCACTCGGGCATCTGTCTTCCCAGCGCCATTGAGCTCTGAAGCTGGCCGAGTGCACTGAGCCTCCAAAAAGGATCCCGAAGCAACAAAAGAGAGACAGGACGTTGCCCACACTGTCGGGAAGGGCGCTTTGTGGGTGCTATCAAGACAGACTGTGTAGCAAATTGGCACAGCCCCTGGGTGTATCAGGATGGGTGGACGGTGATTGAAAAGTGTCACTTGCACACTTTCGGTATCCGGCCAGCCTCCCAGCAGGCAGTGGTGTCAAGGGGTGAACTACGACAGGAAAGGTGGACTGCAGCTGGCCCGGGGCAGGTGTCAGGCAGATGGCTGGAGGGGCGCAGGAAACGCATCAGCTGATGGGCGGCTCTGAGGCAGGCTTGCTCTGCTGCCCGTGAGCAGGTCTGAGAGTGGCACCTTGTCAAGATGGCTTCTTGTGTTTCCCAATTTTAGTTCATCTTCGCATTTGAGGCCTCCTGGGTGCCCACATGGAGACGGTTTTCTGACTGCTGTCCCATCTCCCCCTGGCTGTCCCCACCCCTGGGCGAGAGTCACCAACTTCCTGGATGTCCCCACCTGGCTGGTGGCTGCCCATGTTTGCACCGCACCACAGGGCTGGTGAGTGCACCTGGCAGGAGCCTCAGGAATTGGTTCATCCCGCCCTTGGCGTGGCCGGCGAGGATGAGCTTTGATGGGATTCTGGACCTGAGACTGAGCTCCTGTGAGCTCCGCTGACAGTCAGAGGAAGAATGATGTGACAGAGGGATGTCTGACCTGTGGCCTCGGCCCATTGATGGCTTTTGTCATCACGGTGGGTGGCGGCTCTGAACAGGAGAGCATTGTCTCTCGGCCTATTGTGGACGGGCCCGCACGGTCGTCCTCACAGGATGCAACCTTTAATCAGGGCCGTGTTCTTCCACCCAGGGCCAAAGGTGGATGGGTCAGGCAGATGAAGCGAGTCAGTGACACTCCAGAGCAGGGCTGGAGAAGGAGACAGTATGAAAAAATGGTAGTAGGAGTAGAAGTAGACATCCACTCGGTGGTCACTGTGTGTTACATGCTCACAGTGGTTACTCACTTAACCCTCGCCACCACCAGGCAAAGAAGACGCTGCCTGCTTCTCGAATAAAATAATCTCACAGTTAGTGTTTTATTCTTTTTGTTTTTAGCATAAGCAAAAAGCAAGGTAGGTCTGTGATTCTGTAACTTGATCCCAAGCGATGAGTCTAGAGGCTGAAAACACTGCTGTGATTTGGTGTAACCCGCATCCATCAGGAATGGAGTTGAAAACTAAAACTGGCTTCAGAATCTCTGTTAGCCCCTCTGGAGTCAAGGACTGAGGGCATTTGTGCAGGAAGTTTCTTTCTCACTTTCTAAATATCAAGTCCTTCAAGGCTCTGGACAGGACCTACATTCCCAAAACTCCTGTTTTCCTTGAATGATTTTCTAGATTCTCATGACGCTTTCTGTGATAATCACTTTGCCAAAATTTGGCTGGGAACTCCTCAAAGCCAAGCTTCTGTTACCTTTCCTGTTTTACAGATTACAAACTTGGCTTTGTAATCTGTAAAGATTACATGAAAGAATCCATGTAAGATCATATTTCCAGCAGGTAACTGAGCTTGCACTCACAACACTGATTCAAAATCTTTGGGCATTTTCTCTATGGAATACCAGCTTCCCTGATCAAAGGCTGGAGTCTATACTACTTCCTTTATTTTTTTCATGCCCAAGTAGGGGAAGAAAAATAATGTTTTTCTTCAATCCGTGTAGCTTCTTTGTTCAAATGGCCCCTCTAACAAAAGACAGATTAACAAGAGAGAAACAAACAGAATGTATGAGCATATAGATTTTATACACATGTGGGAGACATGCAAGGAACAAACAGTAGTCAAAGAGGTGGCTTCCAATTGCAGATTATATAGCATTTTCAACAAAGCATAGGAAATTTTAGAGAAGTGACAAGACCAAGGAAAAAGACACAGAGTCTCTTTTACAGGCGTCAACTTGTGGGAAGGAAAATAGCGAACAGATAGAGTAGTGAGTAAAGCTGTTAATGTCAGTCTCTCTGGTACCACCAGCAGACAATTAAGGTCTAAAATTGTCTCCAGGCTTAGCCTCTGGCCTCCCCAGTAGACCTTCTGCCTTTGTAAATCTATATCCTGAGTTTAGGCAAAGAGAGGGAGAGAGAGAGACAGAGACAGAGAGAGAGAAAGAGGTAAGAGAGTGTTTTCCTTCATACATATATATCTTCTTATTTGCCTCCAGCTGCATAGTTCTAATAGTTCTCCATATTTCGGGGTAATATATTCTGGCCTCCCACATCCAGCAGCTCTGCCCCAGGCAATCTAGTTGGCAATAATTTTTGTTAACTTCTTCCTTTGTAAATAAGCTGTAGCATAGTTGAGACCTGTGAGAAATTGTAAGGAAAGGGGCTCTCTGTCTTACTGATGGTTTTGGAAGTACACATACACATAAATGCAGCTACTGATGGTTTGGGGGGAAGTAGTTGTCTTGGCCTTCTCTTTTACGGTAGTTGTCTTTTCTACTTGGTTAATTATTTTTTGTTGCTGTTTTCTTTAGATTCTTTGATTCTCAATGCTGTAGAAGATCAAAGTAAAAGAAACTATTTCATGTTGAAAGTGGGAAAATATGTCATATTTTTCTTTGATTAGTGCCTAGGGCAGTGTTTTGTTTTCTTTAAATCATACCAAGTCTTATTTCCAGACCCTACTACTTTGGAATGGTGCAAAAATTCAATCTTGCTAATTACTTGGTTTCTTTGCTCTTTCAAGTAACACCCCACTTGAAAGCCTCCATGGTCTGGAAAACAGAAGGGAGATGGGAGAAAATGTGGTTGAAGGACTTCTGACCTCTCATGTAAAGCAAATGGATCCCTCAGGATAATGCTGCAGCATGAGGACGAGAGAAATAAAAACTGATAAAAACTGATACTGGACAGAGATATTGCAGGAGTACATGAATTTCTAGCTCTGGGTAGCAAATGCATTTCCTAAGAATCTCGGAAGATAAGTCTACATTCTCCTAGATTTGGGCTTGAAAAACCTCAGGGTAGAAAGAGTTGAAAGTGGTCTCAGATAACTGCCCCAAGATGTCTGGCAGGATCAATGGAAATAGTATTTGGAGGACTACACTTTGAACCTCAGATTCAGAGGATTACCATGGATGTTAGTCTAAGGAACAGAAGCAAACGAAAAACAAAAAATGACTGAGCACACAAGTAAACAACCCACCATACTGAGAGTCAGTAGAAACAGCAAACTATAGAATCTGACCTGCAAAGACTACAGAGGTTGGGGATACGTGATACAGAATGTAAAATATTATTTAGTATGTTTAAAAAATAAGACAGAGGAATGCAAAGAGATAGAAATTTTGAAATAAATTGAGGAAGCACAGAAGATTACAAAAGTCCAGTAAATGTCTATTGGAGTTTGAAATTACTAATGGACAAACTGGGGAGTGTCAGTATTCAGTGTGATAAAGGCTGATATCTTCCTAGAACTTACGAAAGATGCCAGTCATCAGATTCCAGAAGTTGATGGACTTTGTACTAGAACTGCGGAATCCCAAAGATAAAGTCCAAACATGAAAATGATCCTGAAGGAATAGATGAACTACCTACAAAGACATAATCAGACTGACAGCATACTTCTTTCTAGCAGCAGTGCAAATCGAAAGATAAAAAAGCAATGTCATAAAAGTGCTGTTAAAAAATCTCTGTCATTCTAGAATTCTGTGGTCCTCCACTCTATAGACTTCCAGAATGAGGGTTGCATACAAACACTTTCAGGAAATAAACACAGTGTAGCTGTTACACTTTATATCTGGATGTCCCCCAAAGCTTCATGCGCTCAGGTGAGGTTTAGTGAGGTGACTGTATCACGGGGCATGATACTCATGAGTCTACTATCCACCAACGGGCTTACAGCTCCGTGTGATTTGGGAGGTGAGGCCTGGTTGGCCGAGCTGGGTGACTGGGGGCTGGCCCGGTGGGGTCGATGCCCCCCAGCTCCCTTGATCTCTTTCTGCTTCCCGCTGCCTTTCCACGCACCGCCTCTCTTCCGCCAGGCCCCTCTGCCCGCCGCTCCGCCTTGGAGCCAGCTGACTGTGGACTGAAACTCTACACACTGTGAGCCAGAATAAACCTGCCTCCCTTAACTTGTGGGAGTCAGTATTGAGTGTCAGTGATGAGAAAGTAACTAAGACAGGAGGCCACCCGAAGATGCTCTCTCATAAGAGACTCCCGAGAGTGTGAAAATATCCCAGAAGAAATGTCCATGATGTCAGAAATTAGTGTTGGAAAAACATACAAATACGGAGAGATCTAAGAAATCTAAGGAAAACTTTGTTTATAAAGTAATATTGGGGTTTACTCTGCTGGACTAAAACAAAGACATGGTGAAAACCCTGGAAATAGCACGTAGGTAGACGAATGGACCTAATAAGAGAATTAAAATAGTGACTTTTGTTATGGTTTAGAGTAAAATGACTTCTAAAAGTATTGTGCTCGGGGCGGGCTTTCGCAGGCTAAGTGCGTCTTGGCGGCACTGTTCTCAAAGGAGGCAGACCCGGGGGTGTGGCACGCGTGGGAAGTGTGTTCTTGTGCCTTGCTTGTCCCTTCCCTCACTGCTTCCTGGCTGCCACACGGTGAGCAGCTTCCCTCAGGACCTTCCAACATGCTGTTTCCACCTTGCAGCCAGACAGCTACGGGCTGAAGCCTCTGAGGCTGGGAGCCAAAACACGCTCTCTTCCCTGAAGTTGAGTCTCAGGTATGTCTTGACAACGGGAAAACTGACTAATACTATTATTTCGTAAAATACTTTATTTATTTGCTTATTTTATTTCTTTTTCAGTTTTCTTTTTAAGACACTCTCACTGTGTAGCCCAGGCTGGCCTCAGACTTGCAGCAATCTTCCTGCCTCAGCCTCCCAAATGCTGGGATTACAAGTGCGTACCGCCACACCTGGCATAAAAAGTTTATTTTTAAACTTACATAAAAGCTGAAGTGACACCATAGTAACTTCTGCCAGAACCATCTGGGACTCGATGGCTCCCCGCTCTGAATCTACCTGTGTGATCCTACCACCAGGAACGCTAAACTAACATGGACACATCACTACATTTAACTCTCCTGCCTATTCACATTTTCCCAGTTGTCCTAATGATATTCTTAATAGAAAAAGATCCTTCCTGTTTAGACAGTTACGTTGCCTTTATTTCCCAGCGTCTCTTTGCACTAGCACAGTGTGCCCCCACCCCCAACTCTCGTGATGGGGACGCCTGGAAGCTGCGGGCCAGTTATTCTGTGCAGCAGCTCTTGCTGGCCTTTGTTGGTGGGCCTGCAGGCTGTGAGGCAAAGTGCTTGGGCAAAAACCACTTTGAATATGATCATTATATGTACAATGTACCAATACATGTTCTTGGTTAAAAAAAAAAAAAACGCTTCAACATGATGCTGCGCCCTCCTTACCTGCTCTGAGTGACTGTCGCCTTCTAGAGACACTAACTCATCACTCGGCTAAGATGACACCTTCCCTTCCCAGGTACAGAACACTCACTGCGGAAGTTACACTCTTTTTCTTTGGTAGTTCCTAAGCACCTGATGGCAGGAATGAGGAAACAATATAAATAACCTGTTCTTTTTCCAATTTCCTTTCCTATTCCTTCCTCGCTTCCCTTCCTCCTTCCTTCTTTCCTCTTTTTCTCCTTTTTCTTTCCCCTTCTTCTCAGATGGGGTCTGGCCACATTGCTCAGGCTGGTCTCTGCCTCCTGGCTCCTCAGAGCCTCCCACGTGCTGGGGCTAGAGACATGGACACTCCTTTCTCATCAGTTTTTCTGTGTGTATGCAGGTACGTCATTTGGACTTGTAATTTCCTACTTATTATAAGGGTTGTAACCCATTACTTTCTTGATCGATTTGAGTGTTACAGTTGTCTTCAGTTTATCAGTGAGTTTCTCATCAGGCTGGCTTCTTTGTTGTTTTGAAGTGCCATTTTATGGCATGGAGAAGTTGCTCCACTGACGCGTCCTTGCTTTGGCTCTCTAGGAGGAAATGCCCATCCCTGCTGGCTCGCCCCCTCCGAGAGCTAGCTTCCTCAGTCGCGCTCCAGCCAGGTGCTAGGACTCAGGGGCCGCTCTGCAGAGAGTGCCAACCCTCGGGCTCCGACTTGGCTGCCGCCAGTGCTCCCTGTCCCCAACCCTGCTCTCGCCATGCTCCCCTCCCCACGGGACTCCCGTCCCGGCTAGGCCACCTCCTGGATTTAGAATTGAATTGCCTGGAAAAGGAAGGGAACGCATGAAAAGGGGGAAAAAAAAAGACAAGGGGAGCAGACGAAGATGAGAAAAAGGTGGGGAAATGGAAACAGAAAGAGAAAAGGAAGAACTTTGTTTTTAAATCTTGTTAAACTAAAATTGCATGTTGAAATTTTGAGAATAACTCCTAAAAGGACAGTGTAACATCCAAACTGAAATGAAAAAGGTGAAATAAGAGGAAAAAAACTAAATCAATATGAAAGAAGGCAAGGAAGGGACAAATAGAAAGTCCTACATTGGTAAGATTTAATCTAAATATTTTAGAGCTCAAAATCAATGAAAAAAGAACAATCTGCTTAGAAGATAAAGATGGTCAGATGAGTCGTACAAACAGAACCCATCCGCTTGCGTCTGCAAGAGGCTGACCCGGAAGGTCAGTGCCCCAAGAGCCAGGGAGGGCCGGGCCACGTGCCCACGGACTCCATCCTCCCCGGGAGGGGCCTGCGCCGGCCATGCGGGGGGCTGTGCTGGGCACAGTGGCCCTGCGCAAGGCCATGTGGGCAAAGTGACAAGATTTCCCCGAGGGCCGTGGAAAAAGAACCAAATGAAACTAGAATATCCTTTTTTCTACCATTAAGTTAAAAAAGCACTTGAAGAACACAGGGAGCATAATAGAAGGACAGGGACCCGTGGCAGGGTCCTGTAGGTGAAATCAACGTGCTGCCACTGCCGATGGTGGCTTCTGAGGGGCACTGGTGTCTGTCACCTTTGGTCCACGGAGGCTGAGTGTGACTGTCAGGAAAGGCCTCCCCGGCAGTGCTGGGGCATCACCTGCATGGTCCCAGCCCCTCTTCCTTGCTGTGGCTCCCATGTGTGTCAGTGGCCGCTGCCCCTGGGCTCTGCTGTCTTTGCCCCTCCCCTGTGCTTCCCCACACCATTCATGGCAACACTTTTTTCTGCTGCTAATCTGTAAATTCCCTCCTCATTCTTGATGGATCTCTCAGGTCTTCTCTCATCTGCGTGGCCCATTCCCTGAATTCAATTCCTTCTGTTTAGATATTTAAGGGGGTTTCTGTTTTCCTAATCAAACTCTATGCGACACTCCAGGCAAATAAAGGAAAAAAAAAAAGATTGTGTAATTATATTAACATTAGACAGAAGAGACTAAGGCTAAAAGCATCGGTGAGATCGAAAACATGACATAGATCCAAATTGCATGCATCTAATAATTTACCAAATATATGGAGCAGATAGCAACAAAGCTGCAAAGAAAAATGGACAAATCATCATTAGAGTGGGGGCATTTAACACACTTCCTTCAGAAATTGGTAGCTCATGCTGTCACGGAATAAGAATGTGGAAGATTTGTGAAATATAATTAGAAACTTCATTTAGCAGACACACACCACACATCATCGGCTAGAAAATACATATTTTTTCAGGCACACATGGAACCCAGATCACATTTTAGGTCATAAAGGAGGATTTAGCAAATATCAAAGAGTACCATGCAGACCACATTCCTAACTATATCACAGCAGTCAGAATCCAGTAACAAAGAGATGATTAAAATAACCTCATACATTTGGGAGAAAAACAAACCTCATGGGTAAAAGAAGAAATCAAAACTTACAACTAAGCAAAAACAGGAAAAGCTTACAACTGAATAATTTTAAAAACTTACAACTGAATAGTAATAGAAAAAGTAAAAATATTTTGATGGAATTTTAATGCCTTATAAATTGCTATACAAGAAAAGAAAAAAGATTAAAAATTAAGAACTTTGAATAAGAAGGGAAGACTAAACTTAGACAAAACATGTTAAAAATAGGAGCAGATGTTGCTACAAATAAAAGGTTGTTAAGTTTGGCTATATTAATATTAAGAAATTCCATTAACCAAAAAATACCCCAGAGTAAAAAGAACACAGGAAACACATCTTAGAAGAACACGGGCTACGTATGACAATGATAGCATGTACTAGCAGCAGCAGGGTAGTGTTCAGAGTGCCTCACAACCAATAAAACAAAGAGCTTTGTTTTATAAAAAATGGCAAGAGAAAAAAAAATTTTACAGATGAGGAAATTTGTCATGGCGCAAACGTAAGAGAAGATGGTTTACTTTATAACTAATCAGATAGTGGTAAACTAAATCCCAAATAAATCTTCCTTTGAAAATCAGAATGACAAACAGCGTATGACTGTCTCAAGTGTTGATGAGGATGTGGAATAATGGGAGCTCTACTCTCGTGGTAGGGATGTAAACAGAGACAAGTATTTACATGAATAACTTGAAATTACCTAGTAGATTTGACTGTGTGTATGCCGTGAAACCAGTCAACTCACTTTGTGGGCTTTCCTTAAATTAATGGATGCACATATATACCAGGAGACATGTACAAGAATATCTATGTAATATTTTAAAAATAGGGTTTAGTTTTTAGGGCAATTTTAGGTTCACAGCAAGATTTAACACAAGGTATAGAACACTGCCAATTCTTTTTCAGATTTTCTATGTAGATTATTGTCATCTGTGAACAAAGACATCTTTATCTCTTTTCTTCTTTCCCAATCTCTATATCTTTTATTTTCTTTTCTAGTCCGTTGCATTAGCTGGGTCTTTGAGTAGAATATTAAAAAGTAATTTGATGGGAGGAAACATCCTTGTTTTGTTCCTGATCTTAGCAGGAAAGAGTAGGGTTTCTGGCTGTGATGTATGATGCCAGATATACATTTCTGTCATGGTTCTTTGCCAAGTTGAGGCCATTTCTCCTCTATTTCAATTTTTCTGAGAGTTCTCATTATGAGGAGTTAAGGGGTTTTGTCAAATGAATTTTTGCATCTATTAGTTTGATGATGTCACCTCTCTTCTTTAGTTTACTGATGTGGTAGATTAGATTGACTAAATATTTAATGTTGGACCTACCTTGAACATGTGGGATAAATCCTACTTGGCTGTGGTAGGTGTGTGATTCTTTTTATACTTAGTTGGATTTGATTTACTAGTGTTCTGTTGAGGATTTTTCATTGTGTTCATGAGAGGTACTTGTCTGTAGTTTTCTTTTCTTGTGGTGCCTTTATCTGGTTTTGGTGCGGCCTCACAGAAGAAAGAAGTATTCCCTCTGCTGGAAAGACTATAGAGAGTATTCTGGAAAAGACTGTAGAGAACTGCTGTAATTCCTCCCTTAAATATTTTTAGAATTCATTAGTGAACCTGTCCGGCCCTGATATTTTCTGTTTTGGAAAAGTATTAATAATTTATTCCATTTCTTTTGAAACGGAGTCTTGCTAGATCGCTGTTACCAGGATGAGCTTAAATTTGTGATCCTCCTGCCTCCACCTCCTAGACTGCTGGGATCGCAGGCGTGTACCACAGGCCAGGATTGATTTAATTTCTTTAATGGATACGGGCCTACTTAAATTATCTGCTTCTTCTTCTGTGAGTTTTACCAGATTGTATTTTTGAAATAATTGGTGTCTATCTTCTAAGTCATCAAATTTGTGGACCTAACATTGTTTTAGTAATAAAAACAGTTTGAAACAGCCCATGTATCCATCAGCATTAAAATGGATAATTTTAATGGTATAGAACAAGCATAACTATATAGTGAGATACTGTACGGTAATAAAAGTATACAATCCATCCTCCTGTTTCCCAACTTGCTTGTCTTTGTCACACCCCTAAAAGGTCTTGTTAGATACTATTTTCTAACAATCTGCCTGGATGAAATTTTAATTCAACATACAAACTCTATATTTATATGCTGTTGGCATATTTGCTTTAATAGCAATAGTTTTCAGAACTTTCAGAACTAATTTTCACCCCTTGGGGACAATGTCACCCATCGAAAAAGTATGATTCACTGATCAATATGGATGAATCTGAAAAGAAAATACATATGGCTCAGAACATGCAACATTAGTATATTATTTAGGCGTGCAAATATATGTGGTAAAATTAGAAAAATAAGGTTATGATAAATATAAAATTTCTTTAGTTGCATCTGCTGGATAAGTAGGCAGAAGAATAATAGACGCGTCCCGCAGGAGGTTTTGTTCTTTTCAATATTCTCTTCCTTACGCTCTTCAGCTGGTCGGTGTATCAGGGATTCCCGTTCACAGTGTGAGCACCGGCCAGCCGAGTCCCTTCGCGGATGAGTATGTGTCACCACGAAGTTGCAACGCAATGTGGTAATTGCGACTGCACGGCTAGCTCCCAGCAGCCCACTCGAGGAGCGCAGGGTCAGCTATTGCAAGGAGCAGAGAGGCTTCCAAAGGATGCGAAGAGGCTCCTCTTGGAGGGTGCATGGGAGCTGGCCAAGCAGAAGCAGAAAAGAGCATTTTATGTGGCGGGTCGGACGCAGGAAATAGCCTGGACTTTGGCAGAACTGGAGGAATTCACTATGCTCTGGAGCTTTGAGAGTAGGGCAAATGTGAGCCACTGATGCTTGATAGGGGCAGAAAGATTAAAACTACAAACAGCCCCGGGGCATGGAAACAACACGAAAAGGCTACTGACAGGGACCGCCGAAGGCCGGCCTGTCCGAGGAGGGACCTGGAACTGGGAAACTGAGGCAGCCTGTGGTTCAGTCTACAAATTAAAGGGAAATTAGCAGTTCGAATGAAAAAAAAAAAGAAAAACTACAAACAAAAGAGCATCATTCCCATGAGCTTCTTCTTGGTGAGTTTTATCTCACACCACAAAGCCTTTCTTGCCGATAAACGGCCGGCCACCCCAGGGCTTGGAGTTCTAATCCTCGGCTAAACAAGCAGCAGTTCTGTCCTGCGTCCGCATCGCTCCGCCTCCTTCCCATTTGCCCCTGCAAAATGGTTCTTTCTGAAAGTTCAAGATTTTTAATCCTTTCGGGCAAAGCTTCACTAATTAAGGCCCAAACAACCTTAAAAAGCAAATGAGCATTTGGGGGCCCTGGGCGCCCTTCCATGGCCCTGGACCCATTGTTTTTATTTCTTAATACTCAAAAAGCCTTCTTTGTTTGACTCTGAGCTTCCATCAGCGCCTTTCGCTTCAGGCTCTTCCCTCCCTTTTGGCCGAGCTGGAGCGCAGCACAATCAGCCTCACACAATCCCACCTCAAAGCAGCCCCTCTTGCGCGGGTCACACGCTCGGATTCTTTGTAAACACCCGGCGCACACGCCTCTCCCCTGCCCAGCCGCCACTTGGAGTTGCTTCACACAGATGGTTTCCAAGACAGAGAAGACGGATGCAAAGTGCATGCTAAGTGCAAAGAGCAATGCACTTCTGATAAAAGAACACGAGATTTGGGAAGTAACCCTTGATGTACTGTGGGAGGGGATTTCAAGGAAGCCATGGTGTAGGCTTTTTGTTTTTTTCCCTCTCCAGATTCCATTCTGGGAAACAAGCACAGCACTAGAGAGAGAAGGCCCTAAAGCTGATAAGGGATCATCAGTAAACTATAAGCTTTGGTGCTTTTCTAACAAAGAGAGAAAAGAGGGAGAAGAGAGGTGCCAGAGACGGCCGGGATCCTGGGACTCCTGATCTCCCTAAGGGTTAAACGCATTACCCTTTGATCATGCCTGCTCATTTTCCTCCGTGACAGGCCTTAACTTTTTTACCTTTGATGGATAACGCTTTCATTCAAAGATTTTTCCCATTGTTGCAAGTTAAAAGTAATGGCAGTGCCCATGCTTGGCAAATCAATGAGTGGGGAGCGCGTCCATCACGGCATTGGTCTCCTGGGAAAGCGCAAGCAGGGTGTGCCGGGCAGATTAACAGAGTGCCAGACACACAGCAGCTTTGCGTCCTTCACACCCTGGTTGGATAGACCGCAGCCTCCCTAGCGGGGCTCTTGACCACCTTCTCTCCTTTCACGTCCCTTGCAGTTGTGTCTTTGAGAGCGATTGGCTAGTCCCTGCCCTTCCCCGCTCAGAAACCCTCAGTGAGATTTGTCCTGTGCTGTGACCCCTGCTCGCCACACTGGGACCACTCAGACCCAAGACTGGGGACGCTGGTCCCCGTCAGTGCAGGGCTCACGGGGCGGAGGATCGCCTTGGTCTGAACCGACTCGGGACAACAGGTGTCATCAGCTGTATGTGCCTCTGGACTCCTGAAAGCAAGCAGAAGACGGCCCACAGACCTGCTGAAGCGGGGCCCCTTTGTTTTAATGTTTAAGGTAAACCGGTCTAAGGAGACCCCCCGACCCAGGTCAGTGGAAAACCAGTAACAAGGGCCTTCCTCCCATCCTCCCTGGGACCTGCAGATTTGCAGGACCTTTCTTCTTCCTCCCCTCCTTCCTCCTCTTCTTTCTCCTCTTTGTCCTTCTTCCTTTGTACTAGGGATTGGACCCCAGGCCTTTGCACTGAGCTGCATCCCAGTCCTTTTTGTTTTTTATTTTGAGACAGGTTCTCACTAAGTCACTCTGGACTCAAACTTTCGATCGTCCCGCCTCACCCTCCCAGAGTGCAGGGACTGCAGGTGTTTGCCACCTTGCTGGCCTTTCCATTTCTTTGAGTCACTGCTGTTTTTCCTACCTCCTTTTGTGAATCCTCCCTTTCATACTGTCTCCTCACTGGAAATAGGGTTTTTCTTTTAGGATAACGTTGAGGTTAAGAGCACAGAATCTAGAGTCATTCAGAGCTGGGTAACTTTGGGCACAACACTCATTCCTCGTGCCTCTGTTTCCCTGTATGTAAAAATGGCTAACAGAAGCCCTCCTTCAGCACTGTTGACAGCATTAGGTGGGCAGAAGGCAGCTGGAGGAGGGCGAGCACAGCAGGAAAACTGTGTCTGGGAGACCAGAACTCTCCCTGCCCTTCCCGTCCAGGGGCACGGCCTTGGCCTGCTCCCTGAAGCTGCTGGTGCAAGGACAAGTCTTCCTCAAGTCTCAGCAGAGGCCCAGGTGCCTGCTGTCAGCCTGACCTTCCTCCTGTCCAGGACAGGGCCTCCAGGAGGACCTGCGGGGAGCCCCAGTGCACCAGCATCCCGCTCAGCCTCGCCTCCCCTGCTTCCTGCTCACCTTGTCCCTGGGCTGTCACTGTCTTGCAGAATGGCCCAGCACCACTCTCCACCCCGGTGTCTGACTCGGGCCTCCCTTCAGAAGCCTTCAGCATTTAGACCCCAAAGACTTCCTGGGGGCTTCCTGAGGAAGAATCATTTCAAGAAAGGAAGCTTTCCTCTCCCCCACAGCCAGAAAGGGCTTCCAGCTGCAGCTGAGGTTAAACACACACACACACACACACACACTCACTCACTCACTCACTCATGCACACCCCCCCACACTTAAGGTCCCACGTCCTTCCAGTTGTGCAGAGTGGAGGCCCAGTCCTCTCACTCACAGTCTGGGGGGAGATTCCAGACCCAGACTGCAGCAGAGGCTGTGCCCCCAAATTAGGACTGAATCCCCACCTGTAGTTTCTTAGTTGAGGGACCGGAATAGAGAAATCAGCAGGGTTTTTGAGAAAATAAAATAACTACGAATATCTCCGAATCAGAAAACTTTCCATGACCCGAAACCCAAGGCGGAGAACTTCTCCTTTGTGACTCGGGTACTCAGCCCATGTGTGGGCCCGGAGTGTGAGAGGTGAAGGGCTGCTGCTTCTCTGGAGGTGGCCTCCTGGTGACCTTACCAGCTTGCCTGCTGCAGGTGTTGAGTTTGTGTCTCTGTCCTTACTGTGGCTTATCGAGGCGTATAGCCAACATCCACACGGGTAAGCTTGGAAACTAATGAATCTTCCCTTCATCCGCCTGAGGGAGGGGCGGACAGTGGCAAAGGGCTCCCTCTTCCACTCCCAAATCTACAACAGTCAGACTGGCCTCCCTCCTGGCCCCGGCCAGTGCCGCCTCACTGGATTGAAAGACCCTCCCCAGGAGCTGAGGCCATTTCCTCCGAAAGGTTCTGAGAGTTCTCTAAAAACATCCTCGGCATGGTCTGGACACGATGAAGGAGTCTCGGTCACCCTCCTGACAGATCTGCTTAAGACGTTTCCGGAAGGCATTTTCCCGGCTCACTGCAGCAAGATACTAACCAGCCCCCACCCCGACACCGATTCCCAAGGCTTCAATCCATCCTGCATCCGACCTACAGGATAATCTGCTGCCAACATTGATCTTAGTACAGTACAGCCCTCACCTGCTGAGGGCTCTGCAGAACCTCCTTCCCTGGCTGCCTCCCATCCACCCCTTTTGGTCCAGGGCTCACGGTCCTCATCGATTATACTGTCGCTGGTGGAACATCCCCAGCCTGACCTCACGTCCCTCCTTGACATGACACCTCCGTTCCAGATAAAACAGTCTGTGGGCTGCCTGAACATCTGGGTTTCTGTGGTGTTTCATCTACCAGAAACCATGCCTGGCTCTCCTTAATTTCGTCACACTTTCCCCTTGTTCCTCATCATGTATGTACATAGTGATTATCTCTTCCCTGAAATTAACTCGGTTTTCATGCTTCCTCCAAAGACAGAGTTTCTACCCTGACATACACCATGTCACAGTCTTGTGCTCTGAGCTCATAACAGACATTACTAGTCAATCACGGCATGTTTTCCTACTGAGCTGGTCACAACATCACCACCCCAGAAATGACTTGGGTAGGGCAGGCAGCCTGTCTCCATTGCTGATCTATGTGGTGGTGTCACTGGAGCCCTAAAAGGGTGCAAATGGGACAGCTCAGCAGGGGGAGGGCTGCAAGAAGGGGGCTTATTTTTTTATTTTCCTGTGCTTTCTCCTTGAAGTCCAGGTCTCTGTGGTTGGGATGAGGAGGTCACAGTCAACAGAATCGTATTTTGCTTAAGAATGATGACTTCTCCCTACCAATGTGTCAACAGCTGCCTAGATTCCCCTCAAAGTGTCCAAAGGACTGCAGGTCAGTGCTTTCTGTATCTTATTAGCTTAAAAATTCCATGAGAAAGACGTCACCAAAGTCTCTGGGAAGTTGAAGAAAAGTTTACTATGTCTCATTGGTTCCCCCTGAGTCTCATGACCATCCCTCACCCAGTCTCTGCCGGTGAGCTTGTGTGGAGGGACACAAATGGCTGCAGCTGATCAAGGCTGAGCTTCATTCTCCGCCTTACAGCTGGGGTGATCACACAGTGAAGTGGAGGAGATCTGAAGGATGCTGGAGAGTTTTCTAAAAACTACTGTGCTGTGCCTGACACATAAAGACATCAGCTTAGGTTCTGGGGAAACAGCAGTAAATAAAGGCAAGTTTCATCTTCTGGGAGCCTATTCTTTCTTTGGGGAATACGGAAAATCAGCAAATGAGTACATAATAAACCAGGTGAAGATAAACTTCACATGAAAATAAGAAGCTGGCTAAGCGATATATAAGGGCTCTGAGGCAGTGGAAGGGGGTGTGTGATAGTACCATTTTATCAAGATAGGTGGAGATGATACTTGAAAATTAATTAAAGGCATGGAAGATGCAAACCGGAGTGAGGTAACTGGGGGAGGGGAAGAGCGTCCTGCACACACAGGGAACAGCAAGGCCAAGAGTCCTGGGCTGAGAGTGTCATTGGTGAGTTTGAGGACCATGGTGGAGGCCAGTGCAACTGGACTGGAGACAGCAAAGGAGGTGGGGGGTGATGAGGTCAGAGGCTAAGTGGCAGGAAGTAGGACAGGAAACGGATATTAGTGGGTCTTTCAGGCTGATGGGAAGGCCAGTTTTTACTGTGAATGAGATGGGAAGCCACTGGAGGGTGGCGAATCCATGGTGAGGTGACACAACTGTGGCTTAAGAGAATCAATTTTGTTTTTCTCTGCAGTTAGTGTGGGTGGGAGTAGACTGACCAGCTAGAAGCCTGCTATAATTTTTAGGTAGAAAATTATGACTTGTACCAGGGTGGCAGCAAAATAAATGGTAAGAAGTAATTGGACCTGAGAAATATTTGTAGATGGAGCATACAAGAGGCCCCAATAGACTGGATGGGGGAGTGTTGCAAAGATGTCTCCAAAGATTTGGGCCTGAGCATGATATGTTACCAAGCTGCCGCAGGGAAGACCAAGATTTAGAGTGGGGTGGTTTTGAGTATTTCAGATGCCAAGTGGAGATGGCAAGTCAATAATCAATATGCAAATCTGAAGCTCAAGGAAGTGGGATGGGTTGCAGATCTGAGCTTGGAAGCTGTTGGCATCAAGATGGAATTTAAGGTGAAGAGAAGAAATGAGGAAAGCAAAGGGGTTTGTGTAGGTAGATGAGAAAAGACATCCCTGCTGCCCTCCACAGCAAGGACTGGGCCAAGTTCCATCGACCTTGCCCCAAATGTTCGTGCTTCCCCTTCCAAGGACTGCGCAGTTAGCATGCTTTTGTCCTTTGGTTTGACTGTTTGTTGAACTCCAATTTTCCTATTTGAGTAAGACTTTTCTACTTCACTTTAAACATTGTGAATGTTTTCCATGCCTGTCTCCTGAATATTGACACTCTAGGAAGGTCAGCCTGGATGGGACAGCCAAGGAAAACGCCGAGGGAGCCAGAGAGAGAACTCGGGTTTCTCTTGGAGGGCGGGACCACCGTGCCTTGGCCTTAAGGCCGGAATGACCTGCGCTGGGGCAGAGGAGGGTGGTGGCATTGGGCGGACAGTGCCGTCCACTTTCTGTCCCTGTGTGGAGGCTCAGGTGGAGCTGGAGAAGTCTGTTCGCTCAGGAGTCCCAGCCTGGGACCCCCAAGAGCCAGCAGTTGCACCCTGTGCCTGGTGCCCAGGCAAGCTGGGGCCTCCCTCCTCCTTGGCCAGGCTCCTCTGGCCCCACCTTGGCTCCTTTGAAGGGAGGAGGTGGATAAAAGAATGGCACACCTGTTTTCACTTGACTCCAATCCCGAAATAATTCCGTAGCTCCTACAAGATTTGAAACAAATTAAATTTGAAAGGGCAGAGAGGGCAGCTTTGAATGGTTGGCTCCATGGAGCCATGTGGGTTTCTGATCCAGGAAATGGCTTAATGGAGAGATTATGCCCTCCGCCCTGGCGGCTGGGGTGGTTCGTGCTCGGCCTCCTCCAGCCTGTGGGCTGGGTGCTGAGGCCCTGTTATCTCTGCCATCAGCTTTTGCTCTCTGGACCTTGATCATGTAGAGGAGGTTATCATGGTAACAGCATGAAAGGTGGCTGTCAAGGGGGGAAGGCGCACAACACGGTTCTGGGAATCTGTGAAAAGATACTTTTTCCTTAAAGGGAGGCAGCGTCAGACACCATCCTGTCCTGCCTGCACACGGAAGGTTATTGTTAGACAGGACGTGCATCCTCCCTTTCGACAAATGCAGAGACTAAAGCCTGGAGGGGCTCTGTGACCTGCCAAGCTGCAGTATCAGAGGCTGGTGTTCCAGGCCAGGGCTCTCTTTACGCTTATCTCTCAAGTGGTCCCAGAATAAATAACAGGAAGTGTCATCAGAGGAGTCCCAGGCCTCCATCTGCCTCCAAGAGAACAGAATGCTATTCAGGACACCGCGACTGGGGAGGCAGGAATGTGACAGGAGGAAATTCTTCCCATCTGGACCAGAGACCCAGGAGGTGCGGCGATGAGAGAGACTTTCCCTCTAAGCTCTGGGTAGCAGTGGGTCCCTCCTTCTCTCAGTCCTGACCCTTTACCCGGAAACACTTATTGGGCAACCCCCAGGGGCCAGGCAGCCGGCTGCGGAGAAGGGACTGGCAAGTGGGCCTCTTACTCACAGATCTACAGCTTTGATCTTTGCTATAGACGCAGCCAGATGTGATCAGTGTGGCAGCCTTGATCCATTGCCAACCAGAGGTTTGACAGAGAAGTTGAGAAACAGGAAGTAACTGCCTTTTACGGCAGCCGTCATTAAGCCTCCTTGCCGCAGTCAGAGCTGCCCTGCCTGGGACCAAGGGTACCCGATTACGCACTCCTGTTAGCCTGGGGCTGGCCCTGGCTGATTTTAAGCCTTCCTTCATCCCCTCCGTAGAAAGAGGAGTGGGAAGCTCTGACTGCAAGGTCACTGTGACCTCTGCCTCTGGATCCTTGTAGCCGGAAACCTTTCAATCTGGCCAAAGCACAGAGACCTCTCTAATGAGGATTTGCCAAGACCTGCCGTTTGATAAGGGGTGGATTCTGCGGCTGTGTCAATTTTCCTTCTCACTGATATTTCTGTGGTCTTTGATGGCACAGATCACACACATATAGGCGTGTCTTTCATGTCCCTGAGCCCCACGGGCAGGGGTCTGCCCAGCCATCATTAATATGCACCTCGATGCAGCTAAAGGAGCAGAGGTTCCCTTTCATGTGAGCTCAGAAAGCTCACCATATATAGACGTTAAAACAGAGATTGTTCCCCAGAACCAGAGAGACCCAGAGAGTAGATTGGTCACCTGTGTGAGTGACATTTCAAAGGGAGGGCTGTTTACAGTCACCCCAAACATAAGGGAATCTCCGTGAGCATCACCCAGTCCTGTACCCTCGCCCTACTCTCTTTTCTAATCAGACACTGCACTGGGGGCACTTTTGGGGTTGCAAACAAGAGGAAACCGCAAGCAGAAAGGGAAGGCATGCGAGGCTGGAGACTAGGGTTAGAAATTGGACAGAAGGGCTGGGGATTTAGCTCAGTGATTAGAGTACTTGCCTTGCAAGCACAAGGCCCTGAGTTCAATCCCCGGCACCACAAAAAAAAAAAAAAAAAAAAAAAAAAAAAAAAAAAAGAAAGAAAAAAGAAATTGGACAGAAACCTGTGCTGCTCTTGGTTCAAGCAGCACTGACAGCTAAGCACTAGCTCTGGGATGAATCTGCACCCATCGCCCGTCTCTGGATTTTTACACAGGGAGGGAAAGGCTGTTTCGCTCCACTTGGGTGATGTGGTTGCTCTGCGGGGGTGAGAGCAGGCCCGCATGACGGGAAGGGATTCTTCCAAAGCCGCTGATAGCACCATCACTAGAGGGACTGGCTGCCAGACAGCAAAGAAGCCCATGCACAGCCAGGCAGTTTCCTTCTTAAATCTCTGCCTTCCGTATCTCTCTCGTGATGATATCTACCTTAACAGAGTTGTATCTGTGGTAAAAGAACTAGGATATGGAATCTCTTAGCTTGATGTCTAATGCTTGACTGAAGGATATTGTTAATTGCATTTGAGTTTGATTAGACTTTCTAAGCCATCTCCTCATCTTCTGTCTCCCATCCTCCGGTGTATCTTGCATATCCACTTCCAGTGAACTTTCTAAAGTGCAAATCTGTGCCATGGGTCTGCTCAGAGACACAGAGCGGCCCTGTGTAGCCTACAGAATAGGTTGAATTATTAGCCTGATGTGAGATTGCATATTCGCTCTTCACTCAACTGTTATGGTTTAGATACAGAAAACCTCCCAAAGCTTCATGCACCCAGAGGGGGAGCTTTTGGAAGGTGAGTGGATCAAGGAGGCCTCTAAATCCTCATTAGTGGATTCATCAGTTCTTGAGTTCAGCAGATGAGTGTGCTGTTAGCAGGGTGGCCTGGTTAGAGGCAGTCACTGAAGGTGTGAGCCGGGGGGTGCACCTCCTCTCCGGCCCTCCATCTAGCTCCGCTTCCTGGACACCAGGAAGTGAGCAGCTTTCCTCCCTGCTGTTTCTGCGATGGAGCCAGCCAGCCATGGACCAAAACTTCCGAAACTATGAGCCGACAGAAACCTCTCCTTCTTTAAGCGGGAGGTTCTGGGTATTTTGTTCCAGCAGGGAGAAAGTGACTAAGACAAGTACCCTGGTAAATGTTTCACCAGTGTGCTGGGGGGGAGGTGTAGGAAATGTGTGATGTGCAAGCACACATTAGTTTAAGTTTTAACGGTACAAAAAATGAGTAGCATCTACACTGCAAGTAGTAATAAGTGTATCGTACTCTCTCATAAGTTCCATCTAGCCAGTCGTGACCTGCAGAATGCTTTTGTTAATTTTCGCCAAACTCCTTTACATGCTGCCGACCCCTAGTTGCCATTGATGACAAGTGTAATGCCAACATGAAAGTCAGTTTATATTTTCTTTTAACACATAAAACTGAAGAGAAAACTCTGAAATTTCACTTGTTCATCAAACATGTGAGTCATCTTTGCTGAGTCAGAATTGCCGAACACCAGGGAGTGTTTGTTCATCTTCTGTGCAGTTAATGATGTGCCAGGTGTGGATGTATTTGCATCGTTGCTTAAGTCTAGATAATCAATAGAAAGTAAACTGAGCCCATTTTGGAGGGGTGAGCATTTGGGACATGCGCCTGCGTCTAAGACGTGTCTTCCCACCCTGGCCACTTTCAAGTGTTTCTACCTGGTACATTCACAATGGCTGCAAATACTACAGATAAAAGAAAGTCATCATTAAAATAATTAAATAATAAGTGCTGCATAATTATTGCCTTTGATATAGTTTAATTTTACATTTAGATTGCTCGTTTTTTTAAAAATGGCTGTTTGGCAACCCTCTTGAAAAATTCCCGAAATTATGATTGGCTCTTGTAAGTCAGGACGGCCCAGCCACAGCTCTCCACTCCTCAGACCTAGTGACAGGTCTAGCAACAAGCATTTAGGGACTGAAAGAATGAATTCAAGGCTCTATCTGATCAAAACAGACTTCGTCAGCCCCTTTTCCGGCCCTCTCCCGCTCTGCGCCCTCTATTCGCGTCAGCAGAGTGAGAAAGGCTGCAGGGAACATCCATTATTCACTCTCTGTCCTTTATCCTGGCAACAAAAGCTGGAAATTCCTTCTGGAATCTGCCTTCCCTGCTCTCAGTGCTTGCAGTTTACGTGGGGTCACTATCACCTTCGTCCCGGGTAGACTCGTGACAGACTAGGACGGTGACCGGAGCCAGGGGGTGTCAGCTCCAGGACATTTTCAGGAACTACTTGCAAGCAGGTAGACTTTTGCTGTGCAGAGTACTAATTTGGGAGTTGGCACTGCTGGGGACCCACCACTGAGTCTGAAACCAATAGAGAGAAAACGGAACTAAACTTGGGAGAAAGAGATTTTGAATGATATCACGGACCACGAGATTCAGCCATTCTTTCACTTCTATGAGCCTCGGTTTTCTGATCACATAAAATGGGAATCATATTAGTACTTTCTCTGTAGAGTTATTTGCAGATTGTATGCATTAAGTCATAGATAGCACCAAACAGCACCTGCACTGCTCAGTTTCATGAGCTGATCGTTCTTATTACTTAAACTGGCAGCTGAGGCGCTGCATGTGGGGATGGAGGGAAGGAGCTCAGCGCTGGTGGAAACAAGTGTCAAGTCTTTTCCTGGGCTGAGCCTGAGGACAAGTCAGCTGGCGAGGGCAGGTACTGCATCATCTGTCGCCCCCGGCTCTGCCTCTCTCCTCCATGCTCTTTGTCAGAGTCCCTGGTTGTATCAGTCTGACCTCCGGTGGGGAGCAATCATTGCAGAATACCCGCCCAACGAATGGCTGACCGTCTGGACGCCTTTTTATTGGGTGTGGATCACTGTGTCACTGCTCACCCTGAGACTTCATGGCTCTACGATAAGCGTTTGTTGATTTTCACGGTGGCCGGGGGCCAGGAATTCGGCAGCAGGGTGGCTGGGCAGCGGCTGGCTGGAGCCTCACCTGAGACGGATGCGGAAGGAAGCCGGTGCTGCTGTCCTCTCACGGCTTCCTTGGCTGGGGGCTCGCTTTGCGAGATGGCACGCGCATGGCAGGTGAATCAGTGCTGCCTCTCCACAGATTTCCTTAGCGAATGCCTTCCCCCAGAGTGAATGACCCAAGAGAATAAGGCAGAAGTTGCAGTGTTTCTTGTAACCTTGCTCCCGAACATCCTGGTTGGGTACAGAGAAGACTACGTTGTGCCTTCTCTGCCACACGGAGCCCTGGTTCACGCTGGGAAGAGGCTGCTCAAAGGTGTGAGTGAGAGAAGACAGGGGTCATGGTGGTGCCATCGTGCAACCATCCTGCCGCAGCCTGCGATGACCTAAAACCCTCCTTTTATCCTCAGCTTTGAATCACTGTAGGCGAAAACGAGATCTTTCAAGTTGCTTCGGATTTGGCTTTTGTAAGTTGAAGTCCCTGGTGTTGGTGACTCTTAGAAGCCTTGGTGCCATCACATAAAAAATACTAGTTGCTAGAAATGCAGATACGAAAGAGCGCTTTTGGAAAGATGGCCTCTACGAATACACACAGTTACCATTCCTTTGCTACCTGTTAAATTTGCACAGTGAAATTCTTTCTGAGATGAAATGAAATTAAGCTTTGCTGGTTAATCTCGCAGCCTTTCCTAATCTACTCTGTGTGGGCCAAGCCCACATCCAGAAGAGGCAGTACAGCACAGGAGGCCAGGTCTGCCCTTGGGAGAGTTGGCGGAATGCACCTTCTTTTGCCTGGTGGGTATTTTCCCTGGTAAGAGCTGGGCACACTCCCCTCTCCCGCGTCTGCAAACACTGGGCTTCCGGATGAGGCCTCACCGAATTGGAAGAGGCTCAGGTCTGACCTCCCATCATTTCTCTGGCCTTCTCCTTTTTCTCATAGGGCTGCTTATGTCCTCATTTCCTCTGATTCTGTACATGGCCAGGCCAACATATGATTTAGATTAATTTGCGGCCCACAGGAACAAGGCTAGAGCTCAGGCTTTGCAGAACTCCCCATGCAAAACTGCACCTCAAGTGCAGATCATCATCTTTTCCCTCCTCTGGTGTCGGTTGGGAATTTCAGGCAAGAAACTCCGAGGCCATCCACGTTTGAGACATACTTGGAGTTTATGCAGTATCCCTGCTTTATTTTTGCTCTGTGGCAGTAGGGATTGAACCCAGGGCCTCAAACATGCTAGGCAAGTGCTGTGCCACTGAACTACACATTCCCCTTAGTTGTGCTTCTGAAAAGCTAACCTGAAGTTGTCTTACAGACTTTTGTAATCAGCAGTTTTCAGTTGCTATGTTTTTTTGAGCCACCTCCTATGTGTCATCAGGTATGAGATGCACCATAGATGCAAAAAGCTCCTGGTCCTGGGAGAAACGTCCCTGAGTCAGCATGTGACAGTGTCTGGGACAAGTGGCTATGTCAGGGACTGACTTCTGTGAGGCTTCTCGAAGGGGATTAGCTTCTAAAGAGAGGAATATCTCACCAAAATGCAAACATGCCGATGGAAGACTCTCCAGTGCCCTCCAGCATGAGGAGAGACAGAGAGACAGGGACAGGGCAGGGCTGTGTGGTGGGATCTGAGTCAAAGGGAAGAAACCCAGATGGCAAAGGGGAGTGAGGAGCCAGGAAGGGCTGTGTCGTGGCTAAGTCAGTGGGGTTCTGCGGGCCCAAGAATTAGACTTCATACCGGAGGCCAGGGATTTTGAGATTATTTTTAAAGCAGCAAAACTCCCCCCGCCCCACCCATGAAATAGCCCGTAGAGTCCTGATATTTCACATAGATACAAGAAGCAGGGTCACTTTGGGGACAGAGCTTACAGCACCCCATGGCTGATCTCCCTACCCTGCCCTCTCAATGCACGGGGAAGCTACTGAGTCACTCTACAGAGTCCACAGGACACACAGCATAGAATCGTAGAACAATAGGAGCTGTGGCTGTGTGTGTGTGTGTGTGTGTGTGTGTGTGTGTGTGTGTGAGTTGGCATTAGCTTGGGAATGGTTTTGAGAGGAAGACTAGTTAGGGGATGACTGTGCTAATCCAAACCGGACTCCTGCGTGATCACAGAGTGTGTGTTCTGGATCTTATCTAACTCCCAGCTGAACCGGGAGTTCTGTCCCCCACCCCTCTTCAGTGTGGCCATCCAGGCCCATGTGAATATGGCCAGTGACAGGGACTCTGCCTCCTGCCAGTCAGCTCTGACTGTAGATTTTACTTCTACTCAGATAAGCATCTGCTGCCTTCCTCAGTGCTTGGGTTGGGTACAAAGGCAAACTCTCTGTCAATGGTGGCATTTGTGTGTTTCCTCAATTGGTCAGCTCAGAGTTTCTGAGGTTCCCAGCATGTGTCTGTTGTAAGGCACAAAACGAGGAAGCCCTCAGCCTCAAAGGAGGAGTTCCTCAAAATGACATCATTACCATGTAGTCAGAGGACACACTTGGGAAGCCACAGGTTCTGCCCGATTCTGGGGCTGTGGGAAGGTGGGAGAAGCCAAGAGAGACTGCATTTACTCCTCAGCATGCAAACGAGCCGAGTCTCATTTTGTGGAGAGAAGGGAGAGAAGGGAGAGATGACGGAGAAAGGAAGGGTGCCGTGTGCGGAGCAGATGGCGTGAGCGTGCACAGGGGTCTGAAAGTCTGTCTGCAGCCCCGCCTCCACCTCGCTCAGGCAGCTGGTCCTCGCATGACTTTGAGGGCAGCTGTTAGGGGCACTTTCTGGAGTCAGGCTGCTGGGTTCGTGACCTGATGCTTCCACGTATTATTCAACTTTCTCTGATTTAGTCTCCCTGTCGGTACGATGAGGCTAGTCAGAGCTGTGAAACTTCAACAGTTCATACATGGACGGCACCAGGAGCAGGGCCAGGCACATAGCAGGAGATCTGAAGACATCCCGGAGTCTCTGGCATGCTTTGAACACGGGCACTTAGGAATAGCAGATGACAGACTCCACGGGAATGTCAGAAACAGGTTTATCCGGGCATAGTGGCTGGTTGCACGCGGAAGGTGGGAGAAGGAAAAGGCCGTCTCCCAGAAGGACGAGGGCTTTGATGCCATGTGTCCATTTGGTGCAAGCTGGACCATTTGGGTCAGTGCAACGGAGCGGCTGCTGGGTCCGTCCTGGTTTCCCAAGGGCCTTTTCCCAGCGTGCCTTAGAACGAGCTCCGGAGGGAGTTATTCCTCAACTCTCAGCTGGAGTTGCTGGCACAAGGAGTGTGGATTCCAAAGAAGCCGCGGGGAGCAGAGCCTGCAGGGGTCGGCATGTCTTTGAAGTCAAAGCCCGTGGCCATCCATGTGCTTAACGGAGGCCAGGGCCATCGGGTCAAGCAAGGTCATTGCCATCCCAAGCACGAGGACAGTGTGCTCTTCTAGCCCGGCTGGCCTGCGGCCCTGGCTTGGATAGCTTAGGCCTGGGCCTTGGGCATCAAGCTCGGACTAGACAAATGTCACTCTAATACGGTAGAGTGAGCGCTGAAACTGGAGTCACTAGATGCTGGCCAGTGTGATCTGAACTAGTTACTTAAACTCTCCAAGTTTAGATCTTCTTTTCCTTACTTATAAGCTAGACCTTGCGGTAAGCCCAGGCCTGCCCTCCTGGACACATTCTGTTCCAGAGAGTGACAGTTAGGGTCCAATGAGCTCCAGGAAGAAAAGTCCTGAGAATGAGACCAGGCCGGTCCCGAGTGGGCTGTGTCTTTGTCCTCCCACCTTTACCTGTAACGTCTTCCCACCAGACACTACTGTTAACCTCTGTATGCTTTTCCTTCCTGCCATCATCTGAGTTTCACATCATTTGTCACTTCCTCAGTGCAAGCATCCCTGTCCCTAAGACGGGGCTGAATGCCCTGAGTCCTTTCGTGAAAATCCCCTCCTCTTTCATTACCATGAGTTTCTTGCCCTTGTTATTTTGGTGGTTGGGATTGAAGCCAGAGCCTTATTCGTGTTAAGCACACATTCTGCCACCAAACACCCCCACAACCCCATCGCAAGGCTTCCTAAACTCTGCCAGAATTGCCCATTAACGCTCTCAGTGATGAGGTTATGTGAGTTTCTGGAGGATGGTGGAGCGTCATAGTCCCCGTGGTCAACCAGCCTAGGACAGTGTGTGTGTACATATCTGAATGAACAGATGAGTGAATGACTAAATTGTAATGTATGTAAGTGGTTGTCACAGTGCTGTTCAGCCAACCTGTAGACTGTGACTCCCTCGTTCCAGATGCTGTATTAGTAGCTGGGAATACAGAGATGGAGGACATTCCCCAGCACGCGTGTGAGGTAGGAAAGATTAGCATGCACGTGGATGGCTCGGCAACTCAGTGGGCTGTGGGTGAGGTGCGGAGACCAGCTTTCGGGTGCTCTGTGAGACGCATCTGACACAAAGACAGGACCCAGCCTCCTGCCCTGTGGTAAAGGAGGGGCACTGCGCCCCTTGTTGCTGGTGGGGTTGGGCTCTGTGCGAATGAGCCAGGCGAGATGAGAGCTGATGTCACAGGAATATTCCTAGTGAGTTAAAACTGCTTATAGTTTGGGAAAATAACTTCAGAAAACAATTTCACTCAGCTGAGACAATGGTGGGTGTGTCAGGATGACTATGTTGCTTGTTCGGTCTGCCCCAATCTCCTCCCTCCATAAGAAACTTTCACTTTCCTGTTCCTCTTCCTAAAATAGACTCCGGGGAAGATGATGACATTGATGTTGATCTGTCTTGGAAAGAATGCCGCGGTTCCATCATCCTCCCATAGACTTGCTTTTGATTATGCAAACCTACATCAATTTTGCTATTCCTGTAACTTTTAGTAAATTTCTTCACCCATTTTTTCCATGGAGTTGGAATGAGCAGGTTCTATATTGGGATCGGGGGACCTTTGCTCTAAGGCACACTATAATTAGCTCTGAGACCTTGACAAGTCACTTAATCTCCCAAGCTGGTTCTTTATCTTCAAGCAAAGTTTTTGATTCTAGGTAGAGTTTAATCAGACCGAATGGGAGGTGTGATGTCTCATTTTCCCATAATCACCCCTCCCCACAAAGACATCTTGAAAAATATTTTATCCTCATTATTTTCCAAAGTCATTATTTTTTTTATGCTGAATTTTGGCTTAAGGTCTTATCAAGTGCCAAGCCATCATCCAGATAGCCCTGTCATGAAGGCCCTTGGTTTTGTAAGAAGACAAAGAAGAAACAGATCTCCAAATGCAAGTGTGGGAGGCACTGCCCTGGAGGAAGGGTGGATGTGTGGGACTATGAGAGCAGACAGCATCTGGGGTTGGTGCTCTTGGTAAAAATCACCATCTCTTTGAATCTCAGGAGAGCCCAAATTCAGCCCCAGATTTTAGGCAGCTGGTTGTCTGGTTCAGTAGGGTAATATTTTAAAAGAAAGACAAAGAATAAGGGACAAAAGAGACAAGGAAAAATCCAAGCAGGTAGAGAAAACAGCAACATTGGTGGGTCAGGGAGTCACACTCCTCGGCTTCCGAAGAGGTGTGGATTCTTCTCTTTCGCACTTGCCCTACCTGCTTGGAGCTGTCAAGTGACAAGCAGAATGTGAATTCAGGTCTTTAAACTCAGTGTTCTTTCTGACTGGCAGGATCAGCTGTATACTACACCCTAGAAACTCTTCTCAACATTCTGGGATTCTGTTTCCAACCTCCTTTCACGATGGCATCCCCCCTTTGTTGGCTCAAGCTTAAACCGGACCATCTTTCTTGTTTTTCCTTTTTAGAAAGATAAGTCTGTGGTCCTAGCATGGAGAGAAAGGTTGGGTATTTCTGAGTCACGACCAGGTGTTCATCCTACTGGAGTGGTTTTAACCAGACCTCTTGCTTCTGATATACCAAACTTATGCTAATTTGTGCTTCATTTGCTTAGGCTGGACAGGTAGATCTAATGAACTCTGCCTCCATTTCCAGATTGGAGCTAAATTAGGCATTAAAATATGGTCACATATGTCAAAGCACCTGCATTTAGTCATCTTGTTTTCAATTGCTAGCCTACAGTCTTGGCTCTTATCTATATTTAAAACTGACGTTGTTAAATGCATAAGCACATCTGAATTATTTATATTTAGGTTTATACAGTCTCCAGCTGCAACCGTATATTTCAATATCTTTAAATTCCACATTGCCATCTGGACTGGATTGCAGCTAAATCAATCAGATAAACGTTACCTTTCCACTACCTTTGATTTATATCAACCATTCATTTCCAAAAGCACAGCCCTGTTAAATCCAATCTACTTTCAAAAAGCTTATGAAATTAGCTCAGTTTTGAGTGTTTGATATTCTTTCTCTGAGGCTCCAGCTTTGAAAAGAGCTATTTGGATGGATAGAAAAGCAGTGTGGAACCAGCAGAGTAGGAGCTGTAGATTTCATTGATTATTGTGCAAATCTTCTGAGCCTGACTTCATCCAATTACTCGGGACTTTCCCCTAATCAAGTTATTGTGAGCTAGTTTATAGACCACAGAAACAGAATATGCAACTTTAAAAGTGTTAGGATGTTCCCCGTAATTTAATCTGACATCTCACTGAGCTGGAGGGACATTTTAGCCAAATATTCAGAAGGTGAATAGGAAGATGGAACTTTTATAATTATATTTTTGTATCCTGCTTTACACATACACATTTTTTAAACCTGGAGAACAAAGTGGGGTAATAAATCAAAGAAATTAGAGTCAATCACTTTTCAACAGAAAAGTCCAGATGTAAGATTCCTATTGATTTGTGAAAACAATAATGACCTATAATTTTGTCAGGGAATAGAGTCAATATCTCAAGGAAAGCATTAGAGTGTTTCAAATAGGAAGAAAGAAGGAAAAGAGGAAGAAGGGCAGAATCTAAAGACACAACACATTCATCCTCCAGGTGAGAGCTGGAGCCTGAATGATACAGACACATTTCCGTTACCTCTCTATAGTCACCTGCCAATAGGACCATTCTTCTCTCTGCCTGTACAGTCCCAAGCCCGTACTCATTTAGCAAGTCTAATGACTGGAACATGAAATAGCCTCCAAATGGCTCCGCCAAATGGATGTGCCGTCCATCACGTGGCGTTGGGATGGTGTCCTAAATGGATACATTTTAATCCTTCCTGAATGTTCTAAGTGGGAACAGGGAGGGAGGAGTCTGGGAGAGAGTGGTTTGCATATAATATTCTAAGCCTGTATAACTGAATACAAACCCTAAATGTAGATATGGAAAACCTGTTCTTTGTCAGTATGACTAATGCTAATTTTTCTTGTGCACAAAAAAGAATTATGTCTCTCTTTAATGGTAAATTACCATTTATTGTAAATGTGCCATATGAAGGAAGCCATAAGTCATTATTATTGACCTATTATGATTCATTCTACTTTACCCTGAATTTATAAAAATGTGCACTTCAGGATAATACACTTTTGGTTCAAATGTTCTTTTACTGGACTTGTGCCCACTAGATTTCCCAGTCACAGACCTCTGGGCTAACATTTGACTTGCAGAGTGGATCACTTATCCTGATCACTCGCTTGTGCTGCATTCTGCCCCAGGCCTTGGAGATGGTTCATCTCTGACTTACTTCTGAAAACAAAACTAAAATTTTCATACAGACTGCAGGGAACTGTTAGTCCCTAAATATGTTAGGGTGTGTGTGGTTCAACACACACCCTAACCCTAACCCAAGGAGGTAAAGCCAAGAGAGAAGCTCATTCAGCCGAATGGGATGTGAACACATGAAGAGAAGCCGGGGCAAAGTTATTCTCGAGGAAAGAGAAATTTAAAATTAGACTTGTCAGATGAAAGGAAAAACAAAAACATGCCATTAGCTCCTTGAGAGTATAACAAAACTCACTCTAGGAAAGAAAACTGAACACAAATTGTGAAGCGAAAAGTAGAGACAAAGGGAAGATTTCTTTGCTAGCTAAAGCAAAAGTTATTAAAAATATTCCAGAATATATATTATAGTAATTATCTCTCGGTGGGTGATGCAGATGGATTTTCTTCCAGCTTCTATATGCCTTGTGTGACACATTGGCAATTAATATGTACTACGTATTTAACAAAACATGTATGCTATTATATGTTTTAAAAGTATTTTTACTTTCCCTAAGAGGGCAAGTTCTGGGGACTTCTACCCAACATGCTAATTTCCTATAAATTTCTGATGACGGTACCAAGCTGAAGTCCAGTTTCTACTCGCGGGAGAAGCTCTTGACTCTGTGAACTGGTGACTGAGACGGCTCTTCTGTGATGCACCCTGCACATCCAGGGCGGCAGTGTCAGTGCTGCCGCCGACTGTCCAAAGCCCACTGTTTCCAGGCCAGCATGCGGAATGCGAAATATGTGAATGTGAATGAAAGCAGAGCGCAAGATCGAGGAGCCAGAGTGGCACGGCACGGAGAGACCCAGGCTGTAACGGCGGGATCTGGGGTTGTTTCGGTAGAGAGAGAGAGAGAGAGAGAGAGAGAGAGAGAGAGAGAGAACACCAGGCACTCAGGAAGCATAAAACATCATTTGCAAATGAAGAGTAAGACTTCCGACTACTGTCAGAGCAAAGTGGCAGTGTATTGCATCCCAAGAAGAACTAACATCAGGGTCACCAAGGACTACAAAATGTTTCCAGAAGAGTGGAGCAGAGGGTACAAAAAGGGCAGACCAGGAAAATTATTCTAAGTGTCAAAGTGTGTGTGTGCCGATTAGTAATAAATAATGTAGGAATAAAAATAGCCCTCGGCATGAAGAAGGAAGGTTTTTAGTGATTAAGGAAATCGAGAGGCTTATTGGACACGTAAAATATCAGGAAGGAAGATAATGAAAGCTTAATTGCAGATAAAAATTATAAGAGTGTCAAAAATGACCGAGAAGTGCCGAAGTCACAAATGGAATGGAAACATCAAAGCTGCGCAGATGACATACGGCTTGTGTCTTTGTTGCTGTGGGGAAAAGGAAAGAAGACAGAATCACAGTGGAAAGCAGAGCTCGTCCTTGGCTTCGAGAGCCACACGCAGGAGGGCAGGTCACCAAGTGTCAGCTGGGGCCTGGTTGCAACACGTTCACTCTTAGTCAACTTCTAAAAACTTGGATCATCTGAACATTTTGCTTCCTTTTTTAAATTTCCTCCCACACGCTATTATGCTAACCCATTCAAGATTATGGCTGTTCAACAGTTATTGAATTGACAATTTCATATGGCTCATGTAATTGGATGCTCAGAGTGACCATCGCTTAATGTTGAGACTAAGCACTTACGGACTATTTCTTAGATTCTCTACACAAAACATAATCTCAGAATTAAAGAATGATGAATCCCATCCAGCCCAAAGCTAAATCCTTAGCATACATTAATTTCTTTGAATGTGAACTTTTTTTGGAAAAATCTCCTGTACTCTTTATTGTACATTCCAGGTGCATGAACACAAAAAGTGTTTGTCACTGAATGAGACCCCCAATAAAGTTTTGCTGAATTGTGAGGTGAACTATTTCTTTCCATTAAAAAATAAATGAGCTTTTGGAGTGTCACTCACACTGCGTCCTAACCTATGACCCTGGATGTCAGGGGTGGACAATGTTAACAGTCTCTCTGGCACATTCTCCCTATCCTGGAAGTTCCATGAAAATAAATAAAATAAACCACCAAACACCGAATGCCATTAAATGAGTCTAATCCTGCTTGATGGATTTTAATACATATTTATATTAAGCATTTCAGCCTCCCTCAAGGGTTTTTTTTTTACAGGCTAACAAGACGAGACAGTTATTTTCATCAACAGCCAAATAATTGGTATTTGATAGAGTTGTTGGATTCACTGATAGTTAAAATTATAAATGGGTCTTGTTGGGCCTGAGTGACTAAGTTCATGCTCTGGTAACTCTGGCCTTTAAGCACTGGGGCGTGTAATTAGACCCCTTTTTGACCTTTGAATATCGTGGTGACCACATCTAGGCTGTGACATCCATGGCCTAGATAAGCACTTAGCGGCAGATGGCGTTTTCAGACAGAATTAACACAGGCTCCTATTTCCATTCCTTGGCCCATCGTAGATGACAGAGAAATGACTTGGGAATGTCACGTCTTGGACACGTCACACTACCATATCCTAGAGCTTGCTTTTATTCCCTGAAAAGGTACTGATAGGCACGTGACTCAGAATAAATTTTCTGTAATTCTGTTTTCTCTCTTCCTTGAGTTTTCTCCAGGGTCCCATATAACGATCTCTTATATTAAGGTGCTGTAATGTATGTGTTTTGCTCTCTACGTGACTGTCTGGAGTCCTCTAGGTAGCTAAGGTTGAACCATACACAATTATCAGTGGTCAGCTGATATCTGCACCCTTACCACCGCTGCTGGATTCCCCGTGTGAGTCTAAATTTAGAGTCACAGCATTGTAGAACTTAATTCCTGGCAACAAGAACATGTCTATTCTGATCTTATTCTTTTATAGGTGAAGAAATCAAAGTGGACAGAGGTTGGAGGTGAAACGATATTCCAGGAAAGCCCCAGCTGACAAGTGAGGTCTCCTTGTGTCTCCTTTCTGGCTTCACCCTTAGAGATGAGTCCAGATGCTGAGTCTCCATTAGAGACTCAGGTTGAATGATTCCTTCTATTCTATGTTCCCTTCAATATTATTTCAATATAAGATTTTCAGACTATATGAGGTATGGTCAAAAATTATGGCCAATGTTAAAATTTTTGAAAATTATTACTATAAAAGACACATTGTCCTTAATCCTTCTCAAAATCCTCCCTCTCGCTTAGAACACATTTATCCCAACATTCTAGGCCCCTTCTAAAGCAGTTCTGGAAGGCTCTTTCCTGAGTGTTTTTAGTTGCACTGTCGTGGCTGCCTCAGTGTGCTGAACTGATTGAAAACATTGACCTTTCATGGTTGTTTTGACTTCGGGGAAGAGCCAGAAGTTGCATGGTGCCCGATCTGATGACTAGGACACACCAAAAAGTTTTACAAGTCTGCCTTTCTGTTGGCTGGCACTCAGCAGCAGTATTCACCATATTTTTGATCATACCTCATAAAGACACTTAGCAAGAGGACTTCCAGAGCTGCTTCAGGAAGTGGCAAGAATGATGAAATACATGTACTCATTCAAGGAGGACTATTTTGATGGGGGCTATGGCAATGTGTCATTTACTGAAATAAATTTTTAAAATTTAAACATTCATTGTATCTTTTGATCACACCTCATATTCTTTGTAGTCCCAGATTCCACATTTGCACAGAGCTGTTGCATAAGATTGTCTGGTTGTGGGACTCAGCATTACCATAAGCTTCAAAATCTTCCTATGAGAGAACCCTTGATCATTAAATAATTGGGTTGGAGGGTCTTGGTTAGGTGGAGGAAGGAAGGTGACTATCTTACTTCTCATCAGGTTAGTTTCACTTTTATGTTCTTTGAATATATGTTGGTATTCACATAATAATGTATTTGAAAAACAAACTTTTGGTAATTACTAAAATCCATCAAGCCCCACAAGCTCCTAGGATATCTTACGTGGAAAGCTTTACCAGAACACAAACTGGAAGTCACACAGCAGCTCGGGTGTACCCAAGAACGGTTCTCTTCCCCAGACCTGCGCCAGGCAGGCAGAATAGCACCGCTCACAGATCCTTTGCTCTTGGTTTCAGGCACTATGTGTCTTCTGATATGCAGCCACTGCTTAGGGTACTTTGCATCTTACCACAAGCCATTACTAGGATTCCTTTGACCAACAGTGTCTGACATTCATTTTAAACAATCATATACTTGGATGGAGAGAATGGGTCGGTTGTGGCTTGTAACAAGAAATACTAAGGTTTATATTCACTGCAGAAGTAACTGGGGGGTGAAAAAGATGGGAGCTGCAGATCTGAGTTAGATCCTCTAAAATGACCTTGGTGGCCAATTCTGCGAGAGAAAGACGCAGCTGCCTCTGTTGCGACATTTGGCAATGGCCCCCGAGAGCCACGCCACCTCTGTGAGCGACAGCGCTGCTCATTAATGCAGTTTGTTTTCTTGACATGGTAACAGCTAAATGATGATGCAATTATAGTAGATCGGTATTTGAGGCATTGATTACAGTCTTGATGAGGACAAAGTTCCTGTCATGGAAACAGCACAACGTGAAAATCGTATTCTAAGTACTGTGGTCACAGAGTCACTCAAATGAAATCTTAAATAACAATGAGATTATTTCAAGACACTTTAATCTAAGTGGCAAAAATGAAGTTACCTGAATGAGCATCTCATTTCCTTTTTGTTCAGATCAAACAATAGTAAATACCGACTAGTATTTAAGGCGCTCAACAGCAGAAGACGAAAGAGCAGGTACCACTTGGGAAACATTTCCGGACACCCAGCCACTGAGGCTCGCACTTTAGTTGACATTATCTCCCACATGCCTCATGTAAGCTGGTGCTTTCACCCTTATTTCGTGTTCTCGGTGGGAAAACGGGGACAAAAATAGAGCTTCATACATAAGACGAGGAAGATTCCACCTCGTAACCCACTTCAACAATTGTCCCGTTGTGCACAACTTCGTCCCGGAAGGAGGTTAAGGGACGTTCTGTCCAATACGAGGAGAGCCTGTGGCCAGCGTGTGGCTGGGGACGCTTGAAACAGACTAGTTTGAACTGAAATGTTACGTATGTATAAAATACACACTGGATCTTAAGAACCTACTATGAAAAAAATCCTACATATAGCACGAATGTTTTTATTATTACTTACATGTTGAAATGATAGTATTTTGGATGTATTGGGTTAAATAAAATAATTCTAAAATTAATTTATCTATTTTGTTTCGTTCTCTTTGCTACTAACATTATAATTGCATATGTATGTTGTTCTATATATATATATTTCCATTTTGATTACTTGTTTTTATTTTTAATCGACACAGTAATTGTGTGTGGTTCAGTGTGACATTTCAATACATGGGCACAGTGTAAAATGATCAGGTCAGGGTAACTGGCATAGCCAACCCTTCAAACATTTATCATTTCTTTGTGTTGGGAACGTTCAAAATCCTCTCTACTAGGTATTTTGAAATATATAATTTGTTGTCATCAACCATAGTTGTCCTGTTGGCCTACAGAACATTTGACATTGTCCCTCTAACTACACCCCTACACCTATTAACCATTTTATTCCCATCCCTCTTCCTCTTGGCTCCCCAGCCCCCGTCCTAGTAAGGACTGTTCCACCATCTTTCTATGAGATCAGCTTCTTTAGCTTCCATATGTACGTGAAATCTCTCTTGAACACGTGGTATCTGTCTTTCCCTGCTGACTTTATTCACTGCCCTTAATAACCTCCAGGCCGATCCATGTTGCTGCAGGTGATAGAATACCCTTCCTGTTTATTCTCCTGGATTACTTTGGAGCTAGTTCTTCATATTGGCACATCTGAGATACATAATTCTTCTATAAAGTTTCTAAACTTTAAAAAATCCACTTCCTTTTTAATTTTCACAGCAAATCCCTCTCAGTGCACTTTTTAAATGATTGCCATCTCTTTTATATATGCTTCTCAGTACCCCAGCATCTCATTGTTGGCAACAGCCAGTGTAGATGAGAATCGTGAATTTGAGAAACATCTATGACATCCACTAGGCAAGTGGGCTTAGGATCTCACAGATGGGCTTAGTTCTGGAGGGTCACAGGAAGAACAAGCTGACTGAGGAACAGTTTTCTCCTGCTACATTCTCAACACAACACCACATACTTCTGACAGGCAGGGCTTCTCTCCCATACCCCAAGCGCTTCTCTGGCAGATGGCTACTGGGTGTCCCACGATCTATCCACTCTGATGTTATCACCCTGGAGTTAGATCCCACAAGTTAAGGGCTCAGCACCACAAGGCTGCCCCCACTTCAGATGCCAACTAATGGTCTGGGCCCTGGAGTGTCTGACTTGCTACAAGTTGGGGTTTCCCACAGTCACCTCCTGGGGTTTGATTAATTAGCTAGAGTGGCTCCCAGCTCTCAAGAAAGCACTGTATTTGTGTTTATTATAAAGGATTTAGCTAAGACCACAAATGAACAGCCAGATAAAGAGGTACACAGGCAAGGTCTGGAAGGGTCCTGATTCCATCCACATGGAGCTAGGCACACAGCCCTCCTGACACATGGACCTGTTCATGGCCCCGGAGGCTCTCCAGACCCGCAGCTGAGGAATTTTTATGAAGGTAGGATGGACGATTAACTCAATCTCTAGTTCTGCCCTTCCCTGGAGGACAGAGGTAGGGAGAAGGGGGAGGCTGAAAGTTCCAAGTTTTTAACCCTGGCTTGGTCTTCCCTATCCAGGAAATTTAAGAGTCACTTTATTAAAACAAAACACCCTACTATTACCAGGGAAATTTCAAGGGATTAGGATCTGGTATCAATGACTAGATATTCACAAAAGATATTTACCTAGCATCCTTATTGCTCAGGAAATTATAAGGCTTGTACAGTCCTCTGTACTAGGACTCAGGGGACAGAGACCAGTATAGACACACCGGAAGCCCATATATTAAGATGTGTCAGTTTCTGTGATTTTCTAATTCCTCATACAAATGCCAAATACCAATAATCTGTCTTAAAATGATCATGACGGGTTGAGAGAATAGAGTATGTACCCGTGTAGAAAGCAGTTGGGTGATTCTTTTCTTTTCTTTTTTTTTCCACTTTTTAAAAATTTTTTTTTTACCAAGAACATGTATTGGTCCATTGTATACATAATGATCATAATCAACATGATTATTTTGTACCTGTATATGATGTATCTTGGTTTTCCCCCCTCTTCCTCTCCCCAACTCTGAGCTTGAAGCCCATCATCAAGGAAGAGAAATTATGCTACAAATTTGGTTTCCCATAAGAGGGTTGGAAATGCTTCTTTCAAGAATAAAATTAAAACAATGAAGTATATCGGCATAAGATAGACCTGAAAAATTCAGGTGGGCCAATTAAAGGAAGGAAAACAATTGGTGGTCCCACCATACAAATCTGATCTTTTAAATATTTTGTTGTTTTCTTCTATGCTAATTTTTAGTTATGCTGACACTAAATATTCACTTTCGTTTTCTATTTTTCTCCACCTCAGTTTAAAGCATTAGCAGTTCCTTGTGTTATGATGTCACTTCCTAATCTTTTAATTACTATACCTGATCTAGATGGGTAAAGCTGTCACCTACCTATCTTTTTACCTGCTATAGATGTCTAGTTTGTCTCCACTTCCCCATTACTGTTTCAGTAAAGAGCTTTGGAGGTAAAACTTCTGCTATCTCTAGTATCATTTTCCTGAGAATTATTTACAGAAATGGAATTTCTCAGCAAAAGATAGAAAGTTTCATTTTAATCCCAACTTTATTTGCTAGGATGTTCTAAACAGAATTTCCCTTTGGTCTTCTTTTAAAACCTGCTTCATTCTCTGTGGTCGAAATCGAATTGGGGATAGGATAGTGATTAGTTGCAACCATTGAGTACTAATTGACTTTCTTTGCACTTGGGAAAACAAGTATTAGAATTCTCCCGGGAGCAGTGAGGGAACAGGGATGGGGCAAAGACTCCACCTTCTCTGGAAAGATGATGTTTGGGAAGATATTTCAAGGCAGTGAAAGTGGCAAACCCTACAGCCGTCAACCACAGTAACAGTTAGCTACTTTACACAAGAAGACCTCCCTCGTGCGACACTGCTGCAACACTGTTGTCTCTTTCCGGTGCCATCGCTACTCCACTCAGGCGCCTCGAGTCATGAAGGCCACGAGACAGGATCGCGGCACATCACTTTGTGTAACTGCAGCCTCCAAACATCTTTCTGTCGTAAGCTGACCATGAAGGGGTCACCTGAGTTCGCCCACATCAAAGGACCTCTCTTTTGTTTCGGCTGTGACTTGGCAGACAAAGGCCGTGAACTTTGGCCAGGTTTGTTTTATTTTTTAATTTTAGCTCTGCACAGTACTCAAAATGAGATAGGCCGCAGCTGTTCTTTTGCGAGATTTATGTTCACATTGTCTCTTCTGCCCCCATCCAGTTCACGGGCAGGAAACACGCCTAAGGACCGAAGTTAGCCAGCGAGGCACAGCGGAACGGCGTGACCTACAGAACCAGCTGGACAGAGATTCCGCCCCTTCTTCCCTGGGTTGTCTGAGGGACCAGGACCAGTTCAGTGACCCTTATGAGTCTTTGCTTTCTCACCTGTGAAATGGAAAGCGGGATGCTTGCTGCCTAAGTTGTAAGATTGTGTTAATGGTACTTGTGACAAAGCCTTCCAAGCCTTTGCGGGTCCAAAATAATGCTGCCCCTCGGTCCCGATTAGGACTTCCGTCCCAGCACACCCACCCTCTGCCCCACTCCAACCGACCGTCTCTGAAATATTTCGGGGAGTTCCAGGCGCATCTCTTGCCTACATTTTAGTCATTCACTCAACAAATATTTTTAAGGTCTCACCATTTATCAGGCACTATCAATCAATGAACGTGACAAATGTGGTCTGCTTTGGTGGAGCCAGCATTCTTAGTGAAGATAGGGAGAGAAAATGAGATGAGTGGACTGGGATTAGGAAGTGATAAGTGCGGTCAAAAGCATACAGCAGGATGTAGGGGATGGCACGTCGGCCCTGGGGCGCCCTATACCTCTGTGGTGAGGGATGTAGAGGAACTCTGAGACCCACTTGCTTTGTCCCTTCTTCCACTGATGCTTTCTGTGGGGAGGGGGCTGCTCTGTGGCGGGAGGGGACTGCAGGACAGTGGGATCACCCTGACTCTGCCTCCCCCCACCTCAGCCTGACTCCGTCCCCTGGCTCCCGAAGTGCAAGGCCTTCCAGGCTGCCATGGACCCCTGCTTTCCAAGTTGTCTGAAGCCCTCGTTTGGACCAGTTCCCTCTTCTGACCTTTTCCCCGAGACCCCGGAGCTCCTCTGAATCTTCAGAAGCAGCTACCGGCTTCTGAGGTCTGAAAAAAGCTCTCTGAGCTGTTCATTCACACAGATGGATGTCATAATATAGGGGCGCCGTGTCTGCCACCTGGGAGCCCACCAAAAGAAAGCGCTGCCCTGGGGTAGGTCTGCAGTGAGAGTGTGAGCTCCCGGTATGCCCGCTTCCTAGCTGCGGGCTCTGGGCGGCTCCCGGACAGCCTCTGCCCTGTGGATGGGAAGACAGCTCTACCGCAGGGCTCCATCATGGGTCCTGACTGGGGGCTGACCTCTGAAAGGTGAGAGGTCCTGTGGGACGCGAATCACCACGGTTACTAGGCCTTGTTCTGTCCCCAGACTTCGAGAGTCTTAACGACTGCTAAGGGCAAGGAAGAGAGTCCATTAAAATCTGCTTGAAAGGAAGAAGGCCTGCCACAGGGAAATCTGCAAAAACATTTTTGGGTAGGGAAAAGGAATGCTATTTGATTTACCACTTGGAAAGAGGGGAAGGCCCAGGGACCTTTGAGGGTAGTAGCTCCATTTTAATAAGTCAGCGACTGAATCCCCATTTTAATGAAGCTCATTTGCTCCTGTCCCAGGGAAGCAAGCAGCCCTCTGCTTCCTAATTGAATTGCTTCTTCTTAACTCAGTGGAGCTGGCTTAGCTGGTGTAGACATGGAAGTTAAATGGTGTCGAGGGGCAGGGACCTCACCTGGGGGACTGGCACAGAGACTCATCGTCTGGCTTCTCTCAGGGACAAACCAGCGCGGGGTGCCTGCCCCGGCCAGCGCCTCAGTCCCCAGACTGCCCGGGGCTGTTTTCAAACTGTAAAACCCATAAAGTGGAATTTATTGCACTTGGCTGTATTTTACTAGAGTTAGAAGGTTCAGATGAAATTTACTGGGTAGATGTAAACTCCGTTGATAGGAAAATGAACCGTTCTCACAGGCGCTCTGTTGGGCTGTTTGCTTGCTGCTCTGTCCCAGACCCGACTGGTAGGTTTCCTCTTGTTCCAGACTAATGCAGGCAGATGAGCAGAACAACACTGCTCCTTAGCCTGGGCCAGTGTCCCTGAGTGCTGCCCCTGCCATCCAGTCCCCGGCTAGATAGTTCATCCCTCTCTTGGTGCTAAAGAGAACTGGCATCGGGAGCAATGGAGATGGGCTTGGATGGGCACACAGCAGTGGGGCGCAGGTACCCTGTAGTTTGGGAGACGCTTAACTGGACAGGACTTCCTAATTCTAGTAGGATGGTGCCCTCATGAGAGAAAAGTACTGTGGGAGGTCAGAAGAGAGTCATCACTACCAAGATCTTGCCCTCTCTTGTCCTCTTCAAAATCTAACAGAAAGAGGGAAAGATGGAGCAAGAGGGAGGGAGCGAGGAAGGGGAGGAGAGAGAGAGAGGAGAGGTTAGAGTTAGGAGTAAGGGTTAGAGAGAGAGAGGAAAGAGGAAAGATAGGAAGAGAGGAAGAGGTCAGGAGGAAGGAAGGGAGGAAGGGAGGAAGGGAGGGAGGAAGCAACCTGATTGGGTTTTGTGCTCTGCTTTCCTGAGCACACATGTTGAACGGTGCACATTCCTTGCTGGCCACAGGCGTCTGTCCATCTATCTAATCCAGTCAGGCTGTGTCCCCACCACGAACACTATATAAAAGGTCTTAGGTGCGCTATGGATGAACTTATTTTAGTATTCATAATCTATTTTAATATAGATCAGAGAAATGCCAGCTTTCCATTCATAACAGCAACCAAAAAGAAATCCATTTTTAAAAATAAACATTTAGGACAAGAAGTCAGTTCAGAGAAAGAAAAACAATGACATGTTATCTTCACAGCAAAACTTACTAAGTGGCGCTGGGATGGCTGGGCTTTAGAAAATCCTGCATTAAAGAAACAATAGACGTCTGGGAGAAATGATCTCGTGTCATCTTTGTTCTGTCTTTCTTTCTGTGTCCTTCCCTCCGTCACCCCACGTTGCAGGCAGAGACAGTGGTGCATGTTCTCTGCACCGGTTCACGTTTCTTTGGAACAGAGGAGATGACAAGATCTTACTCTCTGCGCATGTCACAGCATGACTAACCTGGTTATTGAGAAGCAGGCGGAGGGGAAGTTTGCCGTCTTCGTGCCCAGCCCCAAATACGACCCTCACTCTGCTCCGCCTTCCGCTGGCTGATTGCGGAGGGACCAATCTGAGCTTTCTGCTCCTCAGGAGCTCACTGACTGTGGGCAGGACCAGCATGGGCGCGTTTAAGGACAACACACAGCCCGGCGATGGATGTGTTGAAGAGGGAAGGCGAAGACATCTGGGCATTGCAGAGGAAAACAAAAATATGATAAGAGCTGAGACAGAAACTTAAGAGGTAGAATGACTTGCCTGGGGTCCCTTAGCTCCTGTCAGGGCCAGCAGTGAAACACGGCACATTTAAAGTGGAGATCAACTCCACTAGCCCATGAAGTCTGAAGCAATTGAGAGATAAGGAAAAAAATGGGTTCGGTAAAGCGAAAAGGCGAAGATGGCACCACAGTTTCCAGCCCTTATACACCAGGAGGGGAAAAAAGAGAATATTAACTGCGACAAATAACACCTTACTTCTTGTTGAAAAGCGCATTTCTATTTAGGGTGTGCAGAGTTCAGGATACTGATGAGTCTCTGGTTGAAAATCAAGTCTTAGGACATCAAGTACCAGAAGAACCCAGGACTCGGGAGAGAAGCATGATCAGAAATGATAGAAGCCCTTTGGGGAGAGTGCAGAGTGAGGTGGAGGAATGCTGCCCACAGTGGCGGGACGAGGTTTTGATCAAAGAGTCACTGGAGCAAGGAGAAGCACACGCACACCAGGAAAGGCGGACAGGGCTCCTGCTCAGGCCCAGTGCCACTCAGCTCAACAGCAACCCTCTCAGTGCTGTGAAGTCTAAGTCGCTGTGCTGGGGTCAGTGGACACTTCTGTGCATAGCATCCCTAACACCTTCCCTCTGCCCAGGAAGAACGTCCTTCCTCCTGTCTACAGGAGGATAAAGGGCCGGGAGAAAGAGGAGTAGGCACAGTTAACTCCAAAGATGGTTCCACCTCTGAGGCCCTTTGAGAGTGGATATACACAGAACACTTTGATCAGATGAATTAAATAAATTTAAACAAGCAACTAGGCAAAGCAGTAAATGGCTTTTCCCACTGAATTGTTCCACATCTTTTTTATTTTTTCTTTGTTCTCCTTCCTGTATTGGCTATGTCAACAGTTCTGGCAGAAATGTCTTCAATCTTACCATTTTTACTGTTCCCCAACCCTAAGTTAGACTTGCTTTATCATATTGAAAATAAAAAGAGTAGCAATTGTTTTTGTGGATCTGAGCATCATAGAACTCAGATAGAAGGGAACTTATGGGACATTATGATGTCCCAAACAGCTTATTTTTACAGATGAGGAAAAAGAATCGAAAGAAAGCTAAAACAATTGACGTGTGGAGATTGTTAGGGGCTGACCCAGACCAGGAATATAAGGCTCTACTCTCAAACTCAACCCTTTCTCTACCTTATCATACTTCTCTTCCCATGACTTGCCCACAGCTGCATAGCTGGTTTCCCAGTCTTGCAAGTAATACTTGTATTTTCCTTCTCCAAAAATTCGGGTTATCAGAATGCAATGTAATTGGCTACTCATTTGGTCAGGCCAGGTCCTTTAATTTAAATGCAGATCATAAAACAAAACTGGACACAGACCTCCCCCACTCATAAAATCCAGGATCTTACAAATGACATGGTTTTTCTTTAACTTCAGAAGATCCTTGCAAATTCAGATTGGAGGTTTGTGAATAGTGAGACGGATAGAAGAAAGAGCATCAGAAAAGATCAACACCGGTTTTTACAACCCCTAAAACAGTGAAGTTGTGTCTTTTTTCAAATTTACCTTCAGTAATTACATTACCAATGGGCGTGATTTGTACCGAGGCAGTTACAACTCATGAGCATATATTAGAGGATGAAAGCTACCTTGAATCAAATAGTATTGAATTAAACAGAAAATGATTAAAGAAACTCACTCCTGGACTGAGAGATTATATGACAAGCTGTAGCCTAAAATGAATTTTTATAGCTAAGTTATAAACCTTTGGAAATACTGAGACACTTAACTGCAATTGGCATCTTTACAATCAGCTCAAGAGAAGTCCCACCTTCGGAAGCGATGGGACCCACTCTAGCTGCAGCTGGAGTTTGGGGCTGGTCCCAGGAAACAAGGAAGGAAAGCTGTGCCGAAGGAGAGAGAAACTCACGTGCTTTGGATGATCCAGTGACTCCGGAGAAGGACAGGTTCAGATCAGACAAAGAAAGCAAGGGGATGGGAGATGGAGGGACCAAGGGAAGGGGAGAGGTGGAAGAAGAACTGTGGAAAGGGAATGGAGCTAAGGCCATCGGATAGCAAAATAATCACCACAGATTTGAACCTATGGAACACTGTTGAATAAAATCAGAATCCGCGAATTGATACTGATATAAATTAATATATAAAGAGAGGGAAGAAAACGTTCTTATGATAGGATGCCAACTAATCAATTGAGAATGAAGGATGGAACTAGCAAGTCACCACTTGGCAACCATTGGAGTAATAACGATGCAGGCGAGAGTCGATGTACTGGCTAAAAATAGTCGGTGAATGTTTGATGAGAAACCGGGTATTTACATGTTCTCAAAGTAGCTTCCCAGGAGACACTTATAAATTACCCCGGAAAGATGAGCGTCTGATAGTGAGGGGCTGGCAGATAACCTCAGGGGCCAGCTCAAAGAGGGCTTCTCAGTAACAAGACAGACGGACATTATGTAGCCTCTGAAAAGACGCCCTGCAGGCACAGGCCCCTTTGGTGTTATTCCTGCCTCGAATGTATTACCTGAATCTGATCACGGGCAAACAGACAAACCCAAACTGAGGGATCTTTTGCAGTTACTGGAGGGTACTCTTCAAAAATGCCAAGATTGTTAAAGAAAGGGGACAATGAAGAGAGTACTGACTCCAGAGTAAAGGAAGCTAAGAGGACAGGACGACTAAATGTGATGTGCATATATGGATAGGACCTGGAATGAGAAAAAGAAATTTGGTAAATATTGTTAAAACTGGGAAAAATTCGAATAAAGTCTCTAGATTATAGTATTGAATCAGTGCTAACTTTCTCATTGTGAAAATCTTACTGTAGCTGTAAAAAATATGTTTGAGTTTATGAAGAATTACTGAGAGGTTAAGTATGGTTGTGTGTACGACTTATATTCAAATAGCTCCGAAAAGCAGGGAGGGAGGGAGGGAGAGAGAGAGACAGAGCCAAAAAAGCAAATGTGGTAAAAGGTTAGACAGTAAATATTTGGGGGACCCATGGAAGGGTATCTGAACATTACTTACACTATCCTTTCAGTTCTTACATGTATTTGAAATTATTTCAAAACAAAAAAGTTCCATAAAGAGAAAGCAATAAATGATGATTACAGAGAGAAGTGAAGAGGAGACAGGCATTAAATATAAATAAACAGAAAGGAGAAAAGGAAAGATAAGGCAAGGAAGAGAAACGAGGAGAAGAAATACATCAGCACTAGTAAGGAAAGGTGGAGCTCACGGATCCTCCTGAGCTCAGAGCCCGAGAACTCCCCGAGCTGCCCCGCAAAGCACAGAGGGCGGCGTGTGAGGCTCCCCCCGACTAGATCTGAACGGGGCAGCGTCCCCTCCCACCTACCCGGCCCCGCCCAGCGATTAAGAACCGGATGTCTACTCCTGAGCGTTGCTGTAGCAGACTCGCACTCAGGAGCCCTCGGCGGCCCCCTTTGCTCTTTAAGCTTCCGGGAGAGGAGAAAGGCTCCGGCCACCTGCGAGAGGGGGAGGCCCGTTGGAGACGCGGAAAGTGCCAGCGCCTTTAGAATCTGCCAGTTAGTCTAGTCCACATCAAAGCAGGAAAATTGCAAGTGTCATCATGCTGATGTTCGTCTCTTTCTGTTCTGATAGCTGAGTTTCTGCGCTAATGACAGAGGAAAGGTGGTTTCAACTCCCCGTTTGCTGTGAGCTCGTTACTGCAGAGCACAGGGGAAGAGAAGGAGAAAAGGGGTCCCACGGTCCTTTCCGAGGGCCAGGCCACCCGTGAACCACAGCTCCCGTTAGCGCCACTGCAGGGACCAGGTCTGCCACGCGAGACCTCGCCTGCAGCGGGACCCGGCCGCAGGCGCTCAGCAGATGCTCCGGGGCGCAGGGCCCTCGCGAGGCTCTGGGAAGACCGAAGGACCAGCGCAGAAACTTGGGGAAGGGAAAATAATCCTGAACTAACCATCTCTGACTCCCAGACGCCTCCGGGACCCAAACAGAGGCACAGGCAGCAAATGCGTTTGGAAACCTGTCAGAGCGAAGCGGAGAATGTGAGCCTTCATTCCAGCACCTTCGCCCTCCCTGTTCTTCACGTCCTGCAAGGTCTTCCCAAGCCTCGGTGTTTGGAAGGTGACTGATCACGGATGAGCTACGGCCGAGTGCGCTACTCGGTGGCGGGGTCTGCCTGGAAGAGTCCGTCTCCTTTCTGGGTCCCCTTCGTGTGTGCCGCGGCCCAAACAACCTCCTTCGGCCAGGCCTTTCCACCAGCCCTGCAGCCCCGGAGCGAGCCGACTGTGGACTGAAACTGTGAGCCCAGATCAGCCTCTCTTTAAGCTGTGGGTGTTGGGTACTGCGCCCCAGCAATTACACCTAGGTAAAGTCTACTTTATTTCTCACAGCGATTTCATGAGATGAATACTTTATCTTGTTGCTGCACTTGTAGAAACTGAACCACATACCTTTTCGACCAAAATAATGGAACTCAAATCCTACTTTTATGATTTTTAAATTCCATGATTTCTCTCCTATACCTGTGAATCTGTGTGCCGTTTTATTTTTCCCATTTATTCACCTTCTCCCCGCTGCTGTAATGCATGATAGTGTTAAAAAAAAATAAAAAGAGGAAGTAGAGAGAGGAGACATAGAAAAACATAAAGAAAAATCACCCATATTCCCTTAACTCAAAGATAACCAATATCGAGGCTCTATTGTGTGTGATTCTAGCTCCTTTTTTTACAGGCAGGTTTAAATGTTGCTTCTCTAACTCGTGTGTTGGGCACTTAATCCCCAGTACAATAGTGTGGGGACTGCGTCGTAAGTCAGGAAGTCTGGACCCTCGTAAGGGCTGTGGGAGCAGATTTGCCCCAGTCCACTCATCTGTCATGCGAAGGAACCACTCCTGCTCTCCAAAGAACCAAACTTTGGATGCGCAATCTCAGAAGCAGAAATTGAGCCCTTAGCACACATCAAAGCTGCCAGCATCTGCGAGGCCCTGAGTTCAGTCCCCAGCACCCCCCAAAAACCCCTCCAAAACCTGCCGGCACCTTGAGTTTGTGTTTTTCAGTCTTCAGAACTTTAAAAAATGAACTTATAAACTTTATAAATTACCCAGTTTCAGGTATTTTGCTTTAGCAGCACCGCAGGCTAAGACAAAGTATGAAATGTGTTTGCACTACATGTTGTTCTCACCAAAATTCATCCGTTGCAGCCCTGGCCCCAGAGCAAGACCTGAGGAGGGAATTCAGGCCAAGTGATGAAGGCGCAAGTGCGGGGCCTTAATCCAGTGGTGCTACTGCCCTTAAAGAGGAGACCAGAAATGGGTGTGTACAAGGAAAGGCCACACGAGGCACAGACAGGACCAGACGCCCCGTGACCAGGAATACAAGTCTTGCCGAAGGTGCCTTGATCATGAACTTCCGGCCTCCAGAACTATGAGGAAGTAAATTTCTATCGTTTAAGCCACCAGTCTCTGGTATTTCATTTTCATAGCTCAAATAAGTTAATACAAACAAAATGTGTGTGTGTGTGTGTGTGTGTGTGTGTGATCTTTTTTCATTTTTTCACTCACTGGAGTTTTGCCAAAAAGTTTAATTTTCTTTGAGATTTGATTTTTTAAAATAGGAAAGTAATATTTCATCATATACCTTTGTGACAATTTAAAATATATATTTGGTCGTCATTCCCACTTCTGACACACATCTCCTAAAGTCCTCGGGGTCTCTAGAGCAGTAAGAGCGTCGTCTGGGTGGCAATGAGAAGGCTGGTGGCTGGGGACCTCAGGTAGCTCCTGGTCACTGGAAAGACCGAGGTGTGATTAGGTGATTGGGGCTTGCAGCCCTACCTGCGGCCTCCGAGGGGAGAAGGGCTGAAGGTTAAGGCGATCACAGCGGCCAACGGTGAAATCAGTCATGCGCATGTAATGAAGTCTCATAAATGCCCCAAAGGACGGTGTTCAGATGAGCGCTGACAGCCGGCCCACGGAGGTCACGGAGGGTGGCTACCCACGGAGGGTATAGAAGCGGCCCGCCCGTTCCCACCTGCTTTGCCCTGTGCGCATCTCCTGTCTGACCGCTACAGTCTTCGTAAGAAATGGGTGACATAAGTAAAGTGCTTCCCTGAGTTCTGTGCACTGCTGTAGCAGTTGAAGCCATGCGGGTGTTCTTGGGGACCCCCGATGGCTAGGTGGCAGCCTTTTGCTTATTACAGACATCTATCCAGAGTGGGACTGAGCCCTGCACCCCCGAGGTCTGATCTGAACGAGACAGACGGCATCGGAATGGAACTGACAGGACAGCCAGGGCGTGTGTTGGAGAATTAGTTGATGTGTGTGCAGGGAAACTGTCCTCCACACGCACATACTTGTCTTGTGTAAGAGTTGCTTGCTTGGTGTGAGAACAAGAAAAGAAAAACAAAACTGGATTCTCTTCTCTCTGCTAACAGCCCTGACTTATTCAATCCATCCTCTCCTGGGTGGGTTCTCACTTGAAGAGCAGACAGTTTTCAATCATAGAAACTACAATGAATTCATAGTAAGTAAACACCGTTATAAATTAAAATGGGCTTGTGCTTCTAATGTTCTATTTATAATACATTCTAAAAAATGTTGACATAAATGCCAAATTGCTTCCAAAATTATTGGGTCGAATTTTACTTCTACACACCTTATTTCAGAATCCCCGTTTCACTGGGCAGTTTCCAGCTTTAATTTTTAAAGTTGACAATTTGATAGGTGAAACTTTTTGTCTTGTTTGTGTTTTAATGTGCATTTATTTTGTTGCTAGTAAAATCAAGAATTTTTTTGTTTGTTGACCACTTTATGTCTTCTTTAGTAGGCTGCCAATATACTTTTACAGTGTTTGTAGTTTTTTAAAAATTTAATGGTTGTTAAATTCTCTTTACATATTATAGGTAGTGTGACAGTTAATTTTAATTGCCAATGTGACCAGATTGAGAGATCCTGGAGAGGCGATTGGACCACAGGAGTGCCGTTTCCCCATTGGATTAATCTACTGATGTTCATAGCTGAATGTGCTGTCAGTAGCTGGGCACAGGAAGGTCCCTGGGGACTGCTCTTGCAGGATCCTTCTCTCCCCACGACTCCTTTCCTGTGCTCTGCTTCCTCACGGGCAGAGCAGTCTTGCTCCACGAGGGCCTCCTGCTATCATGTTTCTTACCATGGACTGATGCCTCTGAAACCACAAGGCAAATGAACCGTGTCCTCCTTTGAGTTGTTTGCATCAGGTATTTGGTCCCAGCAATGGGAAATCTGAATCATACAGGTAGGAATTTCGTTTCAGTCTCATTTGTTATAAAATTGTCCTCATTTTTAATGTTATTTTAACATACTTTTGTAAAGATTTAATCTCACCTTTATCCAAGTAAACCAAGTGTGCTGCAGATAACCAAAACTGTATTTCATTCTACTCCTTTGATGAGTTCTAGTATCTACAAATGTATCTTCCGTGTGCTGCAAAACCTTGTTATAATTTGGCTCATTGTCATAAGGTTTTAATTTAGGGCAGGTCAAAGCGTGTCCCCCGAACTATGTTTTGTTTAGTGAAAGACTGATGTTACACAGTTAGCCTCTAATGGAGTCCCAGTTCTGTTCTCTACCTCCAGCATTAAGCAGTGTCCAGAATCTCCAACTACAGAGTGGGGAATCACCTGGCCCTTGAAAGCTCACCATGAAACAGTCATCTTATTTGAAAAGTGCTGTTATAATCTGTGTCATCATAACATTCAGAGTCTTTGGCCAAGATCAATAATTAACTTTGTAACTGTTGCAGGGACTTTATCTTTTGTTTTATTAAGGAACTGTGAATCTGTGCCAGATATAGTTTGTGTTTCTAAATCATCCAACTGTGATATGAAAATAATATATATTAAGTTTATTGGATAGAATGGAAAAGGCTACACAAGCTGGGTCAACCTTGAAGAGGCTTGGCGTCGCTTCACACAACGAAGTGCCAAGATTTGTATCAGAATCTGAAATCTAAAGATTCTGCTTGCCTTGCATGTTTCCCACATATTTAAAAAATTATAGCCAGGCTTTCCCCTCCTGTTTACGACTGAACAGACATAATCCCATGTGAAAGGAATGCTGTTTATGCAGATCATGTCACAAAGAGGGGTGCAGCACTTGGGTGTAAAGTACCTCACTGAACAATTTAGCAGGTTTGTGTTCAAATTCAGCCAGTGCCATGAATCCTCGGGGGAGCTGCTCTTAATCTCCAGCCTTAAACTCTATTCATCGAAGAGCAGTAAAACCGTAGAAATTCGCCGAGTAGTAAAGGTCAGAGGAAAGTTCTCATCACACCCGTAACCCGCTGAATCTTGGAGAGCGGAGTTTGTCCTGCAAGTGGGTTTTGCTTAGCGCCCAGGATGAGTCTGATTCCCTGCGGCTGGCTGCACACAGGCTCCCAGCCCGCCCTCCCAGGTCCTCTGACTATTGTGCACCCTTCCAGCTCTGCTCGCCTGACCTCCTGGCCTCGGGAAATGTTGCTCCGCCACTGCGCTGCTCAAAGATTGGGGTGCAGACCCAGGTATTCACGTGCGGTTCTGAAACATCAGCTTCCTGGGCCTTCGCCCAGACCTCAGAGTCAGAGTCTCTGGAGGACGGGCCTGGGAATTGGTGCTTTTTAATAACAACCACCGGACAAATGCGAGACGCTGTTATTTTTCATCTTTAAAAGAGCAGCCGTGATGCATGAGCGAAGTCTTCAGGGAAATTAAAACCCTCGCCTCACAGCCATGGGCAGAACGGTCTGGAAGGGTGTCGCCTGAATGCTTGTCTAATTGTGTGTTTTTCATGAATAACATTAAGCATGACTAGGAATAGGCTTGGGAAATTACTCAGTCTTCCTGGGTCGTCTCCTCCATAATACTTAGGGGCTTCCAGCTTTAAGATTTTTCTGCCCAACACCTGTGATTCAGGAGACTTCTCCTTTTGGATGGCAAGACAGCGTGTCCCCCTCCCCGTGATCCGGTCCCCGTGTGACGGACTCCATTAAAGTCTTTAGCTGCACTGTTTAAAACGCAGTGATCATGCCCTCTGTGGTGGACACCCGTGCTCTCTCCTTGCCTTCTTGGCCTCTGTTCTTTCTCTGTGCCGACAGGACCCCAGTCAGATTTGAGGATCTATCTGCCAATGCAGGGCTGTCCCTGGAGGTCCTGAGAATCCGTCTGGCCCATCCGATGTTTCCTTCTTGGACCTAGTCCCGTGGGTGGTGAGATGTGGGCAGAAACAGGCTGAGCTCAGCTTTCTCCACTGTCAGTCCTTCCCCAGCTCCAGCTGCAAAGGCCCAGATCTTCCAGGACCCTTCTCCCTTCCCAAGATCAATTCTTTGCCCTTTCCTTTTATGTTATGGGTCACCCTAGATCTTCTCTGCAAAACTTTTTTCCCACTCGAATTAGCCAGTAACAGCCTCTGCTGCTTGCAAACAAGTAAAGTGGTGCCACTTGCAACCAAGAAAATTTAATTCCTCTCCCCAGAAAAATCTTTGCTTCATCTCTCCCAGCATTTCCACTGCTGCCCGGGCAGAGGCTGTGGCTCGGGAAGGAGCTGCAAAAAGCTCACCTGCAGGAGACTTCTTCCCTCCAGCTGAGGCCCAGATTTAGCCCGGCTTTATAATTCTTGTCCAACTCCCCTGATGCAGTCTGACAGTTGGAGGAGTACTGTTTCTCCATGATAAGAAAGCATTTGCCTTAGGGAGGAGGGAGAAGATTGAATGGGAGTGTTTTATATTCACTTGAACCACAATTATTTTGCTGACACAGGGCAAGGTATTAACAGGGTTCTGCTGTTGGGGAATTAAAAGTCATTTGGCCTATTCCATGTTCAGACATTTCTCATTTTTAATATTGTGGTTTAAATGCAGGAACGTGTGGTTAAGGGAAAAAATGAAAATGTGCACCCTGACCTTTAGGAGCATTCGAATTCCCATGTGACGGTGGCGTTGGAGAACATCTCCTTTGCCAGGCTTCCAGCCTCGCTTCCTGCTTAATCTCCCCCCTCCTCTCGACCCCGCTTTCTCAGCCATCTGTTTGGGCCTGTAGTGCTTGGTCTCTTCCCTGGCTGTGCATTCCAATCACTTAAGATTTTTAAAATATTGATCCCCCGCCCCGCATGTCTTAGTCTTCCTCCTTGCTGGGACACAGTACCTGACACCTGCGACTTACAGGAAAGGTTTGTTTTAGCTCTCATTTCAGAAGTTTCAGTCTTCCCATGGTTGGCAACATGGCAGAAGGGCCTGGTGGAGGAGAGCTGCTCACATCATGGTGAAGAGGAAACAGAGAGAGAAGGTAGGAGTTGGGGAGGAACATGCAACCTTCTGGGCGATGAGCCCGTTGAACATCTGCTCTGACAGACCCTGGACCCTAACTGCAAGTCAGCTATAGTCCCCCATGATTCAATCACCTTCTGAAAGCCCTGAGGCAGGAGGCTCTTGGGGGACATTAGACATAAACCAGCACACTCCAACGTGGAGCTACTGGCTTAAATGGTGAGGGGAACATTCTGGGTGTGAAGATGAACTTGACTCACTTTATCCAAGAGATTCTAATGTACAGTCAAGTTGGACAATCCATGTTTCAGCTGAAAAGTCAGTAAACTCAATCCCAGGGCCAACTACAGTCCTCTACTGTTGTGTGAACAGGGCTTCACTGCACACAGCCACACTCATTGTTTCACCTGTTGCCTATTGTACATTCTTGCTGCAATGGCAGAGCTGGGTAACTGTGACAGAGACCTTAGTGTCTTCAGAATCTGCTCTGCATTTAGCATCTGGCCCACTTCCACAAAGGTGTTTTTCACTTTGCTCTGGAGCAGTGTTCCCATGCTTGCATGTGCATTGCCCCACTTTGTAGGGCTTGCAAGGATGTGCTGCTAACCCCACCTCCAGAGATCCTCAGCCAAGCTTCTCGGGTAGGACAAGGCAATTTGCATTTCTAACGAGTTCCCAGGGGAACCCACACTAAGCTCTGATGGGGCATTTTGAGAACCATGAGGCAGAAGCCTGCTTCTCAATCTTACTTGGCTGCAAACTCTTGGCCTCAGTTCCTGTCAGTGCAAAGACTCTGACTGAATCATTCTGGAAAGAGACCCGAGGCCCTGCCTTTCTAGCAAGTCCTGCTTCAGGCCAATGCTGCTAGTCCATGGATGAAAAACTAGGCCTCAAATACTGTTGGGATTTCTCAGCTCTACAGTCATTCACCACTCTGCTTTCTCTGCTTACATTGACCAGTTTTTACCCATTCGCAAGCTTTATTGTCCCTTCCATGAGCTGATGCCCTGAGTTCTCTTAATTTGCTTAGAACCCCATCGGTGGCTTGCGTTTGGCACTTTTCTATATTATTACAATTACTCGAGTCCTCTCTTCCACCAGAGAGAAGTTGCCTGGGCAAGTGTTTTAGACATGGTGAGAAGACAAACGAGAAACATATACAGATGAAGATCAAAGGTAGTTGGACTGGTGCTGTTCTCGTGATTTTTTCTTTTTTTCCTCTTTATTTGAAGCAGGTGACATAACTTTGAGAGAAGAGAAGTTTGTTAAATGGGGTCAAATTGGAATTGATCTAAAGAAACCGCACTAATGTGATATATTTTGCCAACCTAAACTTTTTAACCATGATCCACAGTCATGCATACGTCCAGAAACATTATTTAAGAAAATTATAATTTTCAGAAATATGAAAAACTAGAAATATGGTCCAGCTTTATCTATAAATGCATTTACCATGAAGTTAGTTATTTGAAGTATTTTTAAAAGTTGATATCACTTCGAAATGAACCGCTTTTCAAAAATTATGTACAAAAGTGTCTACTGACAAGAAGTGTTCTTAATGTGTTAGGAAATAGGTTTATAAGGTGTCATATACAGTTCGATCTCAATTTTGTTTAAATATAGTACATACATCTGTGGGCAAACAGTGCTGGAAGAATAAAACAAAATATTAATAGTGGTTATCTCTGCGAGTCAGAGTGAGTGAATTTTATTTTCATCTTTGTAGCCTTCTGAATTTGTCAAAATTTTGACAGTGAAATATGTATATACACACACACATTGATATGAGGAAACAAATAACAAATTAAGGTTATTTTTAAAAATAGCATTAAATCTTAAAATTAAAAGGAAATCTCATTTGGATGTCATAAGTGTTCAAATTTTCATATCAGAGCTAAGACCAAACCTCATTCTGTCTGACAGTTTGGGCTTTTCTGTCCAAGGCCTCAGCTAGCAGACTTTCAAAGCTACTCTTGGGTGACTTACTGTGCACAGCTTCGAGGAGGAAGACTGTCTTCCGTCCCTAACACCGGCAAGCACAGTTTCTAGCTTACTGTCCGTCCACACGGCCGTTCCACTCGGTTTCTTAGAGGTCAGAGGACTCGGTCTGAAGGAGAAGCCCGAGCCTGGTTTGAATCTCAGCTCTCTGCTGGGTAGCTGTATGTTTCCTCTAAACCTCACTTCCCATCTGTAAAACCGGGGACAATACTGCCTGCCTCAAGATTTCCGCTCCGCATCTTCGTGCAGCTGTATCCTTCCACTGCCGTAGCTTTTAAATGACTCTTTCGTGTTTCTGTTTTCTTACGTGAAAAATTCTGCTTAGTCTCCAGTCAGGAAAGGCAAACTGAAACCAAGATGAGATACCATCACGTACCCATCAGACTGGCGAAGCACACGGTGCGGTGGGAATGCACAGGCACTGGTAGTAAACGCTGAGAAACTCCGGGTGTTGCACGCTGATATAGTAGCTCATCAGAGACGGCACAGTGTTGTCCAACAAAGTCAAAGACGTGCAGCTTTATGAGCCCTCGCATAGTTCTACCCCTAATTTTATGCCCTAAGAAATGTATGTACATGTGATTCAGAGTGTGCCTTGAGGACACTGATAGCAGCAATATGTGAAATAGCGCAAGTCTAGAAACATCCCAGATGTCGCCGATGGGAGAGTGGATGGAACACTCCACAGCGAGTTAAAGGGAATGAGCTAAGATGCGTGAGGAAGTGGCAGAGGGCAAGGCGGGTTTAGCAAAAGGAGGAAAACACAGATAAACGATACAGTGCGATTCCATTTGCATAAAATTCCTAATACGCAAAACTGACTCAGTTTTTGAGGATATATAAGAAGCCCAAGATTATGCTTTCCAAAGACAAGAAAATGAATTCGCGTACGGCCAGGGCAGTGGTTTGCCGTGGAGGGGCAGAGACGGTATTGTGTCACGGAAGGGAGACCCACGAGTCTTCCGGGTGGCCACCAGTATTCTATGTCATGATTTTGGTAGCAGTTACCCGGGAGTTCACTTGCTATTCATTATACTGACATGATTTAGGCACATTTCGGTAAGAGTGTCGAATTTCACATTTAAGAGCGTTTAAAATGTATTTAGAGAATGCATGGAGTATGGCACCCTGGACATGTCTCTGCTGTTCTAGGATCTCCGTCCCCATCTAACAGGAGTCTTTCTGCCCCGAGCCCGTGACAGGCATGTAGGTCTGCAGGGTCAGAGCCAGCCTCTGGGCTTTGTAGACCCAGACGGAGATGTCTGGGGCAAGACTTTTTCTTCTGGCCTTGGGGAGAGGCTGCATTTGTGGAGAATTTTGGAGCAAAAATCAGTGCATTATGATCTCGGGCAAAGCACAGATGTTGGAAATCTAGGGCATTTCAAAAGGAAGAGTGCTGCCCGCCCGCCTGAAGGTTTGGGGGCAGATTTCCCTTTCTCCTTCTCTTGAGAGCATCAGTCCAGTCCTGATGACCTGCCCACTGCCACACGACCAGCCACGCAGGTTGAGATACTTTTAAGTCTCATCACCCAAGAGCACCCCATGACGCCAACCTGAGCATCAGAACAAGCAAAGGAAAGTCATATTTCGCACAAGGAGTCCTAGCAGTGAGAGACAGGAAGGACACCCAGCACACTAAGAAAAGGCAGATCTCAACTAAGAATAGTTGTCAAGATGATAGGCAATTTCTAATAAGAAAATAATACCATTCGCAATAGTATCAAGAAAAATTGAACACTTAGGAATTAACCTAACCAAGGAAGTAAAGACCTCTACAATAAGAGCTACAGTGCTCTGAAAAAGGAGATTGAAGAGGACATCAGAAAACGGAAAGATGCCCCTGCTCCTGGATGGCAGAACCAAATCATCAAGATGGCCATACTTTAAAACTGATATGCAGATTTAATGCAATCCTAGTCAAAATACCAACTTTCCCCACAGAATGAGAGAAAACAATCTTAAGTTTCATATGGAATCGGAGGAGACCTAGAATAGAAAAAGCAACCCTGGGTAACAAGAGTAAAGCAGGAGGTATCATAATCTCGGATTTGAAGCTATATCACAGAGCTCCAGAGACACAAACGGCATGGTACAGGCACAGAAACACACACACGATCAGTGGCACAGAACACAGCAAAGCAGAACCGACCCCAGGCACATTCAGCTATCTAATACTTGACAAAGGGCCCAGAAACACACACTGAAGGAGAGACAGCCTCTTCAATAAATGGTACTGGGAAAACTGACTGCCCACGTGCAGAAGATTGAGTCTATATCCATGTATATCACCGTTTGCTAAACTAAAATCAAAGTGGATCAAAGACCTAAATGTTGAAACAGAAACTCTTGATCTTTTGGAGATACAGTAGCTAAAACTCTTGAAGACATAGACATGGGCAAGGGCTTCCTAAGCAGAACTTCAATGGCACAAGAAATAGTATCAGAAATCAACAAAAGGAATCATATCAAATTAGAAAGTTTCTGCACAGCAAAGGAAACAACCAGCAGAGTGAAGAGACCCCTACGGAGTGGGGAAGAGTTTTGCCGGATACTCCTTAGATGAAAGACTGATACGTAAAATATATTAAAAATCTCGTAAAAATTAGACTCACACAATAAAAAACCCAATCAAAAAACAGGAAATTGAAACAAATAGACACCTCTCAGAAGAAGCACAAATGGCCAAAAAATACGTGTTGGAAAAATGTTGAACATCACTGGCCATTAGAGAAATGTGAATTAAAACACTGAGATTCTGTCCTACTCCAGAAAGAGTGGCCATCGTCAAGAAATCAAACAATAACAAATGATGGAGAGGCATTGTTAGTTGGAATGTAAACTCGTACAAGCATTATGGAAATCAGTATGGAGATTCCTTAAAAACCTACAACTAGAAATTTCATTTGACTCAGCTATTCTCCTTCTAGGCATCTTCCCAAAAGAGTAAAGTCATCATTTTACAGCGATCCGTGTACATGCATGCTCACAGCCACACAGTTCATAATAGCTAAGTCTTAGAAATGGCTTCTGTGTCCACCAACAGATGAACAGACAAATAAAATGTAATATTCACATACAGTGGAGGACTTCACATAAAGAAGGATAAATTGAGTAATTTATAGGAAAACGGATGCACCTGAGACCATAGTATTATGTAAAATAAATCAGACACACAAGCTTAAGTATCGCATGGTTTCTCTTACATGAAAAATTTGAAATATAAATAAAGAGCAAATAAAAGTTAGATAACAGAAAGTAGGGAGATCTTTTTTTTTTTCCAAATAGAAAGGGGATCAAGAGATGGAGGGAGGCGGGAAGGACAGGAAGAGGATGAATAAAGAATCGAGATCTATTAGGTGCATGTACCAACTCCTCACAAGGAATGTCACCATTGTACAAGGCGAACATGTGCTAATAAAAGTAAAAGCTGAAAAAAAGGACAGGCAATTTCTAAAACAATAAAACAAAGCAATGCAAGCATTCCAGAAATTCTAATTTTGAAGCAAAACTAAGCTTATGAGTAGAAGGAAAGAATTAATTAGTATCTAAGCATATAAAGTGCGATGTGTTTTTCCAAACACTGGAAAACAGAGAAGGGGATCACGAGAAAAAAGGCAGAAGAATTAAAAGATAAGCAAACATGCATGATAGATGCTCTAGATGGGGAAACAAAAAGAGGGGAGAGAGGCAGTATTTAACCTCCCCGGGTGGAGGCGGTGGAGTCCGAAGAGTGTTGAGTCCAAGTATTGAGAGGAAATGACAACACATTTCGCAAAAGAAAACACCCTGGCATTGGAGTAACATCTACAGATGACTGAGGGAGAAAGACTTACGACCATTCCGGCAGTAGCAGCTTGGGAAGATGTACACATGAGAGAGTTCAGAGGATTCCATGCCCCTGTGCCCCTTCTGAGGACAGGGACTTTCTCAAAAAATTAAATGAGTCAAAACAGAGAACTCAAGACAGGAAAAGATTAAGGGGAGAAAAAGAAATCAACTTTCAAAACGCATAGCTGAAAAACTGTCTGAGATCATCCACACAGGACCTTTGAAAGAGTCTTCCAAGACCTCAAGGGGAGACCTAATACCGCATTGAAACTGAAGGCCCTGAGCTACCTTCCGCACACCTGCACTGTCGGGGCAGCGACGGGGAACGAGTGACAGCAGTCAGTCAGAGCAACGACTGGCTTTCCGGAAGGAGGGGTGAGGTTGGGAAAGAAACACCTTCATGTGCTAGGAAAGCACATGTTTCACTGGGAATTTCAGGTAGGAGAAATGAACCCCTAATGGAATGGAAAACAAAGTTCCTCTCCTAAATTAATGGATGCAAAAGGGGAAGGAGAGGCTGGAATGATTCGCTTGAGCACATTAGCAAAAGACAAATAATCAGTGTTGCCTCTGAACCTTCTTTTACCTTGGTTCTAATTTTCCCAGATAATTTATTTTGTTTTTTTGGGGAACCTATGTAGCTTTATGAGTTGTCTTAAATTTTTAATGACACATAGTATATATTCTGAAAAAATATTTTATGAGAATACGTGTTATACTTTTTTGGAAAAGAAGCCATATTCAAATGTATTTTGGAGAACACACTACTGAAAAAAAAAAGGAACTTGAGAGTAAATGAATGGGCAAAGATAACAGGCAAGGCAAACAAGAAAAAAGAATAACAATACCAAAATCAGATAGCAAATTTAGGTAAAAATTCTAGGCAGAAAAAGATGTAGTTGAGATAAGCCTTTATGAATCAAAATACATAAAAACTGAACAAGAGCAAAAAAGTTTAGAAACACAAGTGAAATTTGATTAAAATGAAATCCAAGTGTCCCCTTTAATACGAGTTTAAAACTGGTTGTTTTGGATTAGACTAAAGATTAGGACATTTGTAAAAGAACTGAATAATGCAATTCTATGAATTTTAAGTAGACGAATACATTGTGTATATATCCATGGAATATTTGTAAGAATTAATTGGATACTTGACCAAAGAAACTGCATAGGGATAATCTATGATCACAATTGGATGGTGTTGGGAATAAGCACCTTTTTTCAGTGCCAGAAAAAAAAGCAGGACCTTCACACTGGGCTACATCTTCAGCCCTTTTCTTTTTTAAATTTTGAGACCAGGTCTAAGTTTCTGATTACCCAGGCTGGCCATGAACTTGTGCTTTCCTGCCTCAGCCTCTCATAGTGCTGGGATTACAACTGCATACCACCACAAGGGGGCTAGAAATAAAAACGTTATTTAAATAGACTCACTTAAAATTTATGAAATACATTGGATCCAAAAAAGACATTAATTCTGAAATTGTAAATCATCTAGAAATGTGTAAAAATGAAAATACTCCATCAAAAGCCACAGGTCATGAAAAAAATTATGTTTGGGTAAAAATATATGGTCCTCAATGCCTTTATTATTGAAGAAGAAAGACAAAAAAGGAAAAGGGGAGGAATTAAATGTATATTAGGAATTTTTAACTTATTAAATTAATAAGACATAAAAATTAATAACAGACTCTTCCAAAAATAGGAAATAAAAGGTAACAATTTAAAAAGGCTGATCCTTTGAAAAGATGTAAGAAAGAACACAGAACAGTGTAAGTTTTGGGGGGAAGCAGAAATGTACAAGCATTAGACGTGACAGAGCTGGCACTATGATGGATGCTGAGAATCCAGAGATGCCCGGAAAGCCGTGAACAGCACCGTGGGCAGGAGCAGAAGGAAGATGACTTCCTGTAAGATGCGAGTCCTGGGCGCCAAGCTTGACATGCGCGCTTCTGTCATCTTTCATCATCACCAGCTTTAGTGTTACTATCAGCACATCGCATTCAAACCCTTCCACCCGTTCATTGGAAGCTAAAGCTCGAACTTCCTCTCTGAGAAAAATTGCAGAGACAATCAGGGGAGAAGCACTACGCTGGCCATGAACAAGCATCTGTGGAACACGGTACTCCCGGGGCTTGCCCAGATGCAGACTGACTAAAGATGATCCCTGCCCACTGGACCCTGAGGTCTTTAGGAGCTGACGGGGAGCCGTGAGTCACTAGTGTGCACTCTGGGAACCAGAGCCAGTGGACGGGGACAGCACCCAGGACGGCAGAGGAGGGCGGAGGACAGAGGACTTCACGGAGCTGGGAGTCCAGCTGAATCCCCGAGAGTGGGCTGGGGAGAAACGGATGCTAAGAGGCACAGGCAGTTTGCAAATCAGCAGCTGGGCTGAACAAAGGGGTCTGGCTTGCAGGGAGCTGAGAAGATAAGGGGTCTCGGGGCCAGACAATGGAGAGCTGAGTCCAAATCTACAGGGCTCGGATTCATTCTGTGTGGAAGTGTGAAGTCATGAGGGTCGTGAGCAGGTCCCCTGGCCCTGGACCTGCATCGCAGGAGGCTGCGTTGGCAGCACGGGCTTGGTGTGCCCGGGAAGGGTGTGGACTTGGCCAGCAGCAGCGAGGCAGAGTCGTCATCATGTCCAGCTGCACAGCCCCCTGCTGACTGTCATCCCCATTCTGCAGATGGCAAAACCCACGCTGACCTTCTGGCCAGTGACAGCAGTATGCAGACCAGGAGAGAGAGAGCACCATGCACGGTGCCCTGCGCCAGGCCTCCAGGGAGCCACACTCCCCCACCCGCTCTTCCTGCCTCTGACGTCGCCAGCCATTCTTAGTTTGGGACAATATTTCTCAGCTCCCCGGAAGACACAGAGGTGTCTTTGTCATCGAGCTTCACTGATCCACCTCGAGGGTGGCAGATTTTCCCCAGGAGCTGTCTGGAGTTCAGCCTGTGCTTGGCCCTTAGCATGCTGGGCTCTGTCTCCCCATCCCCACCCCCACCCCCACCTGCACCCCTTTCCCGGGACCTGCGCCCCAGGAACACACAGAGTTAACCTTCACAGCGGGCTTCTCTCTGTCTAATGCTCAGTGTCACCCACGGACACCAGTACAAGGAGTCTGTGAGACCTATGAAAAGAAGTCTAGGAATTCAGTTAATTAACCACATCAGTTTCTTAACGTGATCAATTTTAATTAAACTGAATTTTAATAGAGATCTGTGTAGTCTGTAGAGACCAATTGCTAATTCTACAAAGCATGTGCCGCTTTTCAGTTCGGATTTGCTCCCATCTAATTAATATGGATAGAGCATTAAGCCTTTTTGGACTCTGGTGGTTTTCATTTCATGACTATTAATGATTTTAATGAACTGGACTAATTCAGTAGTTTTCATCCCAGTGTTTCAGGGCTTTGTTCATCACAAATTTCAGGTTTATAATTGGTTTCCAGGTCTTAACAGTGGTCATTGATCAGCTTCAGCGGTTCCTTTTACAACTCGGTAGGCGCCCAGGCTCCTTTAACCCTTCTCCTCCTGCGGCAGGGAAGAACTGCAGGGCTGCAGAGCAGGACGGGACACAGCCATAGGGCGGGGAGGACACAGATTCCCAAGGGGCTGTGAGCACTGGACAGAGAGGAAAGGTCGCCCAGCAACACAGAAGCTTCAAATTAAAGAAGAGAAGGAAAAAGGCAAGAAAAAGACAAAAGACCGGTGATGACTTTAGTTGTCAATATCCTGAGTAAGAAATGCACAATGAAATGATTATTCTTCTGAGCAAGCCAGATAATCACACCTTGGCCCCGGCCAGCTCCTAGTGTGTCTTTTAACAACAGTCAGATAGCCGAGGCTAATGCGTACGAAAATGAAGAGTTGGAAACAACTGACGAAAAGCAGAGCCAGGAGACTGGGCTGCAGGGGACAGAGCTTGTGGAAAGTAACACAGATGAAGAACTGGACCTGAGGCTGTGTCCCTGTGCCTTTTCTTCACGAGACAGGGTGTCTGCATCTCCATTGGACCATTGCTCCTGGTCCTCAGCGTCCCTGAAAACAATAACATCTCAGCCTTACACTTAAAAGGAGTCACTTTGAAATATTCCGTGATCTAAGGTGACTATGAGACCTCATTGTCCTGCTGCTTCCTAGTTCCGGAAGATGGCGGGTGGGATGGTACCCAGAGAAGTCCAGGCCACAGCAGCGACATAAAGGAGCGCAGATTCTCTGATGCAGGCATCTGTATCTTTAATTATTCAAGAAAGTGGTGGGAACACTTGAGCCCCAATTAGAGCTCCCAGAAATGTACTCAAGCTCTCTGGAAGCATTTCAGGCTTGTTTTTCGTAGGTCTACCGGAAGACACCCCCCCAGGCCCTCCCCCAGCAATGGTGGGACAGGATGGCCTGCACAGGTGTGGGACTCTCTGCTGAAGTCATTCTGCCACAAGTTCTGTGGATTTGGGTCCAAACCCAGGTGGAACCTCTTCAGTAGCTTGATTTATTTGAAAAAAAAAAGGATCTAGAGAGCCTCTTACAAAGATGGTGATTTTTATATATAATCTCTGCATCTCAAGTATGGAGGATGCAAAGAATCAATGAAATGGAGTATTGTCAGTGACTCATGAGAAAAAGTATTTACAAAGTTGACCAATTTGTTTTTTTTTAATATTGTCCTCACTCTCTTTGCTTTAATGGTCCTTTTATTTTTCGTTTAAAAAAAAAAGTTGACTAATAAATTGTCTCTGACCAGCTGGATTAATTTATTCTCAGATAGGTTAATCTATTTGAACAAACTGCCATCATAATAGAGTTGACTCCACATTTTTAATTCTTGCTCATCTCTCAATCCTTTCAGTCTTGCTTCTGCCCCACAGAGCTGCTGAAATTCTCTGTCATCTATAAAATGGAAACAATAATGACTTCCTTATAGGGTCATTGTGCAGATTAGCACTCTTAGCAAGATGTCTCAGTAAATTATGCCTATTACTGCTGCTCCAATCCTCAACAACATTATGACTGACAAACGGCTGACATCCTCCTCCTCCTCTGCTGAGCTATCCGAAGCATTCCACACTGTAGACCACACTCCCTGAAATCTCCCAAGAGCCGTGAGTGCAGACCTACATTCTTCCCGTAAGTGCATATGCAAGATCTGTTGTGCATCCGCAGTGTTCTAGACCCAGGGGATACTATGGAGTTCAGCAAGGCAGAAAGTCCTTGTACTCTCAGAATTAGAATTTTTTCAAATGAGGAATATAGACCAATGTGAATAAAATAATAGCTAGCCTTTATTGAACACTTAAAGTTTTCCAGACAATATTTTCAGTTTTGTTTTGCATATTTTTAATTTGTTTAACTCATGTGATGCACATTATCACCATCCCCATTTTACAAAGGAGAATACCAAGGCATAGGAAAAGTTTAGTATCTTGGCTCTTTATGAAACTCATAGGTGATGAAACCCAGATTTAAACCGGGGCAGTTTCCTCTACAGACTCAACACTTTGCTAAAGAACAAAAATCAGTGATATCATAGAAGAAAAGCTGTCTGAAATGAGGTAGCTGGGGCCAAGGAATCTCTCTCTGAGGAGGTGTCATGTGAGTGTGAGCAGAAACTCTTATATTGAGAAAGACCGATGAAATGCAGTGTCCCAGAAGGTAAGTATTATGAACTGAGTTGAGTCCCCTCCAAAAATTAACATGCTGCAGCCTTAACCTCAGGTCTGACTATAGCTGGAGATGGGTGTTGGGGAAGTAATGTTGTGTGAGGTCACAGAGTTGCTGTCCTACTTCAATAAGATCAGTGACTTTAGATGAAAGGGAGAAGAGCGTTCTTCCTTCCGGGACTGTCTGTCCAGTGCATGCCCCAAGGAAAGGCCAGGGGAGGACACACAAGAAGATGGCCATCTGCCCCAGGAAGAAAGCCCTCCCCAGAAAGAGAGCCGCCCAGCGCCTTGATCTTGGGCTTTTCTACCTTCAGCACTGCTGTGACAAAGTAAATTTCTGTCTAACCTGTCCCCTCTGTGTTGTTTCTTTTGGCAGTCCGAGCAGACTAAGGCTCCAAATGAGGTCAAGAAGCCTAAAAGGGTGATTCTTCTAACGTGTCCAATGAAAGAAACCTCATAATTCGGGAGGGTACTTGGAAGGATGAAGCTTAACTGAAGTGTTGCAGTGGGTTTGGTACAGTGAAGAAAAGCAAAGCAAAGCAAACACAGGCAGCTCTTTCAAGGAGTCTTCCTGCATAAGGGGCCAGAGAAATGAGAGAGAATGATGGATGGAGAGAATCAAGACACCAAAGGGGTTAAAATGGTAGATATGACCAGTGCTCGGGTACTGATGGGGCGATGGAGTTAACACAGGGAAGAAGGCAGGCTCGGCAAAAGCGAAATGATCGCCAGAACTAAGTCGTCAAGCAGAGGTGAGAGAATGAGACCAAGTGCTCACACGGAGGGTGGCCTCCGACAGGCACAGCGACTGTTCCCTGTTGGACCACACGGGGCGGCAGGATGAGGGAATCCGCGCAGGAACCTGAGGCGGGACAGCAGTGTGCCCACCAGGAGGCCAGGTGAGTTCTGTGGGGACCTGAGGAGGTGGGACAGAGCATCTGGCAACAGAAACAAGGGTTTTGCTTCTTTGTTTGTAAGCTAGTATTTCATTAGCAGAAACCAGACACATTCATTGCCAGGTACTGTTGTTATTATGACTTTCCTCCCTGAAAAGACACGATAACGGGATTCCAGGGAGAATAAGTCACCGTCCCGAGTGGCTCACTTAGTGGGTACCCAAACTGGGACTAAAACTTCCTCTTCTGGTTGCTATTTTTTCATCAGCAAAAGGGCCACAAAACAGGGAAAGAGGAGTTTGAAGTTCTGAAAATATAGGCTAGGGGGAGATAATCATGGTAAAAGAACAGCAAAGCAAATTGAGTGGTAGGATTTCCAAACTGGGCCATGAGTTGTCTTGAGATTTGGGACATAAATTTAAATTTAAAAGGAAACCAATCTGCATAGCTTTATGATTTTGTTTTGTTTCGTTGTCATTTAGCCTTCACCTCTATTTAACTGCTCAAATACAGGAATAAGTTTTAAAGAGGGTTTGGAGTTTGGCAGGAGAATGATAGAAGAGGAGAGGGACAGGCAGTCAAAGGTTTATAGAAGGAGTTTTTCCAGCCACCGCTTGTGGGTCTAAGCAGGATGAGAGGGCAAGAGAAGCCAGAGAGGGCAGAGAGGGGAGCAGCTAGAGGGAAGTGGTTTTGGTAGAGGAGGTCAGAACATGAAGGTGTAGTCATTGCTTAAGATTTTGTTGCTTGGAATGGAGGGCATTTAACATTCAAACATTTGAAAAGGGTGAAGTTAATGTCAGAGTGAGGCAGAGGGAAGGTGGTGAATTCGAAGTTCACAGGAAGCTAGAGGCAGGGTGTGAATACTGAAATTCCCTGAGACAAACAACAGCAGGAGTAATGGAGATACAGTGTGAAGGTGGGCGCTGAAACTTTTGGACTGAGGTGACTAGGAGACAGGTGACAGGGAAGGGGACAGGAGGTGTCCTCTCAGGTCCTCTGCTTCCAAGTGGCCGGGAGTTTTGGGGGGGCAGAAGAGACTGATGAGCGTCTAGAAACAGCAACATAAGGAGAAGGACTCTGACTCCCTGCTCTGGATCCCAAGGCCACCTCTGCGTGCTCTTGCAGGTGAGGGGTCTGTTTTTGTTTTGCATTTTACGCTGCATTTCCAAACAATATGCATCTGTTCCCACTTCTTCTTGATTTTAGGTATTATTGATTTCACAGTTTGCAAAACGAAATGCACATGCATGCGCGCGCACACACACACTCACACACACACACCCTAAGGCCATTCTGATCATTTGTATGAATTCTGTGCTTTTCTTTTTCAAAACTCATACATTTTTTAGTCCCTAATGTTTGAAATTTATTGTTCTTGGCACTTGAGGGTTTCTTTTAGTCTGGAAACATGCTCTTTGAACTGGGGACTATCTTGAGTTATTTGAGTCCATGTTTTCTTCCATTTCTCTTCATACTCTGCTGCTGTTCTGATATCGCTTGACCATCTGATTTTCTTGTATTTTTTCACATTTCACTTTCCGTTTCTTGGTCCAAAAGCTCTAGGAGTTTCAATAATCCTGGGACAAGTTTTGGTCTGGGTTTCCCTTGCCACACAGGAAAAATAAATTTAGATTTTAAATTGTTTTTTATTTTTTTAAAGTAAGGACAATGATTCTGATTCTTAAATGCTACTGTGCTCTACCCTTACCCACCTCCATTCCGAGGTACCTGGGCATTTATGTAAATATAACTTTATGCCAAAAAACAAACAAAAATTTGCTGTAATATTTTATTCCAGATTCCACAAGTTCCTGGTGGGAGAAAACAGGCAGCCTTCTGATGCACCCACCTTGTGCCAGCACAGGGCCATCGTCAGCCGTCTCCTGTACATCCTGCCGGGGCAGAAGAACAAGCTCTGCTGTCCGCCGGGCTGCAAGTCTTTACTTCCTCCTTCCTGCGCGGGGAGTTATTGATCAAACAATGTGATTTGGTCGCTGCAGTCCTTTAGTTCACTATGATTTTCGACATCAAACTCATTAACCAGGTCACAATCAAATCCTTCAAAACTGGATCCCAAATATCATGTGACCCACCCCGTGCTACACCTTCTAACCTGGAGCCTCAGAATGCGACTGTGCTTGAAGACCGGGCTGACGAAGAGGTCTTTTCAGTTAAACGTGGTCATAAGGGTGACCGTGGCTGTGGCTCACATCTGTTTGTCCCCTTAATTCTCATTTTGAAGGCTGGTTGAATCACGGTGCATCGTAGGTAGGAGTGATATCAGGAGGTGGGGTCTGGCCGGAAGGGGCAGGTCACTGGGGGCACTCACCGGGAAGAGTGTCTGCCACCCAGCTCCTCCCTTCTCTCTCTGCTCCCCGGCTGCCATGACAGGAGCAATTCTCTGCACCAGGCCACTCGGGGACTGAAACTTCTGAAACCCGAGCCTCTCCTCTTTCGAGTTGCAGGCGTCTGGTATTTTATCACAGCAATGAAGAAAGTGACTAAGACGACTGTCATCCAATATACCTGGTGTCCTTGGAAGAAGAGGAAGAGACACCGAGATGTGCGCACACACAAAAGAGGCCATGCGAAGACACAGAAAGAAGGCAGCCAAGCCAAGCTGGGCAGCAAGCTCGATGGGAAACGAGCTGGCTGTCGGCCTGACCCTGGACTTCCGTCCCTGAGAGCCCTGGGCAGCAATGTCTGCTGGGCCAGCCACTCAGTGCCTGATAATCGCTGGGGCAGCTGCAGCGGACCAGTGCACATCTCCGTCATGGTAGTCACCCTGCTCTGCCCTTCCTGTGCCCTAGATGGGACACGCTTGTCCCCATTCCTCAGATGCGTGACTGTCCCTCACAACCGCAGACCCCAAGGAATTTTACTGTCATTTGCCAACGTGGCAGGCTGAACAAGGGCCCCCCCATGTGCCTAGGTCTAGTCATTGAAACTCGCCGGTGCTACTTTATATGGCAACAAAGACTTGGCAGATGTAAACAAAGATCTTGAGATGGAGGAATTGTCCCGGACAATGCAGGGAGTCCAGATGGAGCCAGAGGAGCCAGTAGAGGAGGGGAGGAAGGCCTGACGATGGCAGAGAGTAGGAGATGTGGCTGGAGGAGAGGTCCGAAGCCCAGGAGCCTGGGAAGCCTCTGGGAGCTAGACAGGCAAGGACGCTTTCTCCCCAGGCCCTCAGATGAGCCAGTCCTGCTGACATTTTAACGTCAGCCCAGGAAGACTGGTTTTAAACTCCGGGCCTCCAGAACTAAATGGGTATGAATCTGTGTTATTTTAAGCCACTAGGACTGTGGAAATTTGTCACAGCAGCTGAAGGGTACTAACACGCTAGAGCAATTTCTACTTGTCTTTCATGAGCCGGATTACATGCCATTTCCTTGTGAAATTGCCCATTATTCCTGTATACAGGGTCACATCTCCTTGCTCGGCTATGCAAAAACTCTGTTCTATTCTTTCACTTCTACCATCTTGGATTGTTTTACTTTGTTATTTCCAAACAAAACTGCACAGAAAGTTCCCAGCACACTATTGTGTAGCCTTCCTCCAACGCTAACATCTTATATGACCGTAGAGAGAATCAAAACAAGAGAGTCAACACTGACGCAGTACTGTTAACCTGCACTCCATTTAGTTTTCACCAATTTTGTTGGGTTTTAATTATTTTTTACACTAGATTGTGAGCTCTCCAAAGTATGATACCACAAATCTTATTCATGACTCTATCCAGAATGCCTAATGGACACTAGAATCTCAATAAATGTTTTTAAAATAAATGAGATGAGATGAGCAAAGTAAAGGTGAGACTACAGAAATGAGATGAACCGAGATCAATTTGAGCTGCTTTACTCATTGGTGTATGTTTGGGTTGAAGGCAGGATATCAGTGGGACGATAGTCTTTAATATCATTGAAATTTTGGCAAAATATCAACCCTATACTCTTTTTGGTATATAAATTTGAAGAATGTAACAGAGCTGGGCGTGGTGGTGCATGCCTGTAATCTCAGCACTTGGGAGGCTGAGGCAGGAGGATCACCCAGAGTTCAAGGCCAGACTGTGCTACATAGTGAGTTGAAGGCCAGCCTGAACTACAGATCAAGACTCTGTCTCAGAAATCTAAAAAAAAAAAGAAAAAAAAAGAAAAAGAAATATGACACAACACATGATTGTTCATTGCATGTATCGTATATCACCTCAATTAAGAATTTCTTTTGAACAATCATTGAATTCTATATAGCTAGTGTTTTAGTCAGGATTTTCCAAGAATCTTAAGAAATTTGTCTAGTATTTACTTTCCTTGCTAAACTTAACAGGGGGGAGAGAAATGGAGACAGAGAGAAGGAAATGAAGGGGAGGAAGGGGAAGAGCGGCAGGGAGGAGAGGGGAGACGAAGAGAAGAGGACAGGAGAGAGAAAAAAGGGGAGGGACGGAGGGAGGGAGAGAAATAGCCCTGTATTCAGGAAAAGTCAGTCTTACACAAGAATCTGAGAACAAAGTGGCATATGTGAGAGGCTTCTTGATGAGACTCGGTAGGGCCCATTCTGTGACCAGTTGAAAAATGAAACATTTCTTTTCTATTTGGCAATTTAAATTCAATTATATGTTTTATTTGCCCGCTAAGCTGCATTTGTGTGTTTTAAATGATGTATGAATCATTCTGGGAGGCAGGAGGGCTGAGCCACGCGTGGGTCCCGGAGGCTAGGTTATGCGGCCCTTGGAGAAGGGCCAGGGAAGAGGGCTTGCATGTGGGACCCACCCGCCGGCCGGGACGGACCTGCTCTGTAGATCAACTTGGGGACTGGGGCACAGGAGAGAAACAGCATTCTCCACTCTGCACCAGCTGCTCGTCATCCACAGTCTCTTTCCCAAACCTCACTTTGTAGGTCACGATAAGCCCCGATTTTACTGATAAGAAAGCTGAAGATCAAGGATTAAACCATTTGTCCAAATCATAAAAATACTACTTAACTGAACTGCAGCCCACTCTACTCTGACCTCTCACTGCTCATTCTTTCTTCTGCAGTAGATGACCTTCCGCAGATGCCTTTGGCTTTGCACTTTGACTGCACGGTAGGATCGCATCGCAGCTTCCAGACCTCCCCACACCCGGCTCTACTGCTTGGTGTGTGGCATGCAGGCAGGCATCTGCATGTTTTAAACTTCTCTAGTATTTCCAGTGTGCAGTGTGCTTTGAGAATAAGGGAGAGGGCTCCACAGACCGAATGAAGGCTGTCCGAAGAGTCCGAGTGAAGAGGTGCAGAAAGAGACCTGTGCCTAATAATTACCTCCCAACGTGGCCTTCAGTGGTGTCTAGTATTCCTCCCATCTGCATTCTGTCTTTGGGTAAAGGTATCAGTTTTCCAGAAGGCCACTGTTAGAATGCAAATAAATCACTGAATAGGAGAAATGCATTCCTATGTAACTGTCCGAGCCTGGATTACAGGACTCTGTCTGGGTCGACATTTTTAATGACCACCTTGGAGAAAGACACACAAGGTTTGCTCATTAAATTTGCAGCAGACATAGACCTGGAAGAGCCAGTTCATTTGTTAGCATTTGAGATCAGACCTCTCTCCTGCCCTTCCCCACTCATGGAGTCTCTAGAGGCCCAAACAGTGGACTGAAATGGAGAATTAATGTAAAGTCTTGAATGCAGACTCAAAATATTAAGAACAGAAAAACCTGATTTCAAAATAACCCACGTGGAAAACATTCTGGAGAGTTTAATATACATTAGGTTACCCATGGTTCAAATACTATGACCTGTCTGATAAAAATGTGGATGAGTTCTTAAGTTTTGTAAATAAAATTAACACATTCAGGTCAAGAAATGTGACTCCCCTTGACCTATACATTATTTAGAGACTATCAGGAGAATTATGCTTCCTTGGATCTAAATGACCGGGAAGGCCCAAATGAGGGTGGTCATCAGAGTGTGGACGGACCAGGAACCACGTCACCTGAGCGAAAAGCACGCCGAGATGGAGGCTTCCCTGTGCGGCCTTCCAGAACACGACCGACACTTGCCTGGGATGGCTTCCTCCTTGTTGATGCATCAATCTCTGCTACACATTTTTGTCTCTCACACCAGTGTGGGACAGTTAGTGGTATGTCTATTTCCCGAATATCACATCCCAAAATGTGATGCTCTTGAGCTCAATAACTGTGCTTTATTCTTCTTTGTTTCCCAGCACTTATTTCACAGGAAATATTAAATCACTCTTATGACATCCTTTTACTAAGTGATTGCATTTTTTTGAAATTCACTAATTCAAATTTGCCAAGAGAAATACTCTGTTTGGCAGAAGCCAGGTAACAACCACACAGGAAGGGGAAAATCTGCTTTGGATAGGATTTGACTAGCACAGAAAGGACCCTGTGTCTAATAATTATCTCCCGAAGTGGCCTTCAGCAATGCCTATTTTTATTCCAACTGCAGATTCTGTGATTCACAGATTCTGCGAATCCATGATTGGTTTAACAGCAGGAAAGCAGGGAGTGCCGTCTGAAGCAATGGGAACCGAGGCGGGGCGTGTGCAGGGACAAAGCACAGGGAGGCTGGGATCCGAGTCAGCGAGGGCCCCGGGGAATTCCTATGCCGAGGTGCATGGCAGGGTACAAGAAGACGTCCCCCTTTTTCTGATTTCCCGGGTTAAATCAGACACGGCTGTCGACGATTTTTTGTATCCACTTCCACCCCATCTCCACCCATAGTTTCTCTTGGAATGAAAAGAGTTTTTGGGCTGTGTGGGTCAGGTGAGGCCATTCCATTCACCCCCAAACTTAGCAGCATAAAGAAGCACAAGAGTCAGAAAGCACATGGAGTCTGAGGGTTGGGAACTGAGGGAAGAGGTGGTGGGCTGGGTCCTCGATGTCTGGGGCTGAGCTGAGGCCACTTCCACAGCAGGAGGACCCGAGGAGCTGAGGCTGCAGGACCAGCTTCCAAGGTGACTTCCCTCACGTGCACAGAACCGGGAAGGACCCCTCAAGCACAGGCTTGGGAGGGGATCACAGTAAAACTTTCCAAGATCGACCAGGGATGTAGCCACAGGAAGCCTGGGCCCTCCCAGGGGGCACCTAGGCCAAAACAAACCCAGCCAACAAAACCATGAACCAAGAAACAGAAAACCCCCCAAACCTAGAAAGCTCATCTAAACTCGGAATGATAAATTTCCTGAACAAACAAACAAGGAAACACAAAGAGGAAATCTACAATTGGCTTCTTGACAGAAATCACAGAAGTCAGAAGATAGTGGGAAAACACCTTTAAAGCACAAAAAGAAAAATGCTAACATTAAACTTTATATTCTGTAAAAATATTCTTAAAAACTAGAATTGAAACAAAGATGTTTCTGGACATACAAAAACAAGCAATTTCATTACTAGGAGACTTATCTAAAATAAATATGAAAGGACAGATGGACAACGACTCCAGAAGGAGGCATGGAAACACAGGCAAGATGAAGAGCAAAACAAAGACGACAGCAGGGTAAATAGGAATGAATACTGGACGCAGAGAGCACTCGTCACACAGTGGGCTAAAGGGCACAGAATTAAAGTGCGTCACGAAGACCGGAAAGTGGTTAAAGAATTCTGAGTTCCCTGTTTTTCACAAAGTGCCACAAGTGCTCGTTTTAAGTTGTATTAAATCAAGGTTGTATGTAACCAAAAGAATAATAAAATGATAATAACCAAGAAGCTCCAAGACATAGAATATAAATATAGGATTTATCCAAAAGGAGTCAAGAAGAGAAAGAAAATAAATCAGGTGAGATCAACAGAAAATAGATAGATATGAATCAGAGAATGATATATTCTTTCAATATACCAATTTACACTGAAAATGGTCAGACTTGAAAGAACAGAGTTCAACTACTGTATCTGCCACTTAACCCTTAAATAAAGGACGCAGTTTGAACGGGAAAGATGGAAAAAATCAGGTTAAATAGTATGCATGTTGGGTAAAAAAAAATAACCAGAAAGGATTAGAAAAGGCTGTCAGGGTCACACTGCGGAAGCTCAGAGCGGCAGGAAGTCATGCAGGAAAGGACTTTGGGGGACTCGATTCCCAGCCCCACCCTTTCTCAGGACACCACGAAGGGAGGCTGCCCTTCTCGCTCCGTTTCCATTGAGTCTCAAGTCAGAGCACGCTGTGACTCTGTGCAGGTCCCATCAGCCCGGCTGCATCTGGGAGAACAGAGCCCCGCAAAGGTGTTTCTGAAACGGTTTCCTCTGGGGATGCTGACATGAGGCTCTTGTGATCCGATCTGCGATCCCTGCTGCCAGGAGGATGAGTGCAGGGCAGGGAGAACCCTCCACGCCTGGTCCCCTGCCCTCTCGCGCCCTCTTCACTCCTGTCCCCACCAAAGATTGATGACTGGGGAAAAGATAAAAGAAAAACAAATGTGGACTCTAAGCCAGAAGAGCCTCCGTGACTGTATTTCAGGTCCCCTAACAAACTGCCGGCCCAAGTTCCCCCAGCACAATCAACAAATCAGATGTGTGTTTTAAGCCATCGCCCGCCGGTACCCCGCTGGGGATGGGTGGAGTGCATTTGTCTAGCATCATCGTGCAGTCAAGCTAGCCACGAACTGTTGTCGAAAAGAAAAGTGTTCAGACTGACTGTGGCAGGTAAGGCCCCGCCCCAGCGGATTATCCGTCTGATCAGAGCTGGTGACGTCAGCTCCAGACCCAGAAGGCCAGGACCCTGCTGTGGTCCTCAGTCTCCCCTACCTCGCCGCCCTCCTCTGTGTTTCCTGGGAGACCTCGGCCGCAGCCTCGGGGTCTGGTTTCTGGGTTAATTAGAAGTGGGGCAGGAAGTATCTACAAGCCGGGGCTTGAGAATTAGATTATATGGTCAACCAGGCTCATTAGCTGCCGTGCAGGGATAGCCCGAGATGTCCTTAGAGCCCGAGTTAGAACATTGCCTCCTGCAGACTGAGGCCCCTGTGACTGTCCCTTCTCCACCGTGCCCCACCCGCCGGCGGCGTGCCTTCCATTTCTTAAGCACTGTGTGCTCAATACCTTAAATGCACCCTTTCATTTAACCCTCATCACAACCCGAGAAGGTACATATCGTTGTTATTACAGCTTTGCAGGTGAACACAGTAACCTCCAGAGGGATTCATTCGCGCAGGAGCCCGTCTGGAACTGAGTGGCAGAGACGGGCTTGGTCCACGCCGCTGAGCCCCCAGCGGCCGGCCGGGCTTGCATCTTATCTGACTGTCTGGGGCCCCGAGGCCCTGCTGGGTGGGTGACTTCTTGGAAGCCCCGCCTCAGATATGAATCTTTCTACACTCCTACAAGTTGAAGAACCCAGAAGGAATCCCGCCTTCGTCTGCGCTTACCGCTTCCTGCCTGACCTGTGTGATGGCTCCCTCCCTGCAGCCTCACACTGCAGCTTCACAATGGACAGCCAGCTCCTCGGGCATCTGCCGCAGAGCCCCGGTGTTGTCACTGTCCCCCACAGAAGCCCTGGATCTCCCTCCCCAGCGTGGATCTCCTCCAGAACTCCTCCAGCGTGTGCCGCATGTGGACGCGTGGAGACTGCTTACTTGCAGCATTTGACCATCTCCAGAAACCCCCTGAGAAGGCGTCCCAGGAGTGGCCAACCCTGGCAGCTTGTCACCCGATATTCCAGGCTGTCCTATGCCGACAGGTGGAATTAGGAACCTCTGCTCTCGTCTTGGGTTTCAGGTAGTTCTCTTCTGCTGTCTAAAATTATTTAAATGATCTGCACTTTTTTTTTCTTCATGACACAACTCTCCCCCTCTTCTTTATTATTATCAGATAAAATCCCGAGACCTAGCAGGGAAGGCTGCCACAAATGAAAGATCCCACAAAACAGAAGCCACGAGAAGCACAGATTTCCCTCCGTGACCCTTGTGTGATTTCCTCTGCGTTAAGCTTAATTACTTTGGGCCAACATCCAAGAGGCACGGAGGAGGCTGCGAGGTGATGCTGCATGTAGTGAAGTCCAAAGGGAAAGGGAACGCAGTGTCCTTCTTGGGCTGATGGGGAGCTGTCATAAAAGGGAAATGAGGGTGTCCTGTGAGGATCACCGGGTCCCTCGCAGCTGTAAAACTAAGTGGTTGGCAGGAACAGCCAGTACGATGATCCCTAACTCCATACATGGCCCTGAGCATGTATCTACCTCTTATTGATCTAAATGGAGCGATTGCTGCTAACATCCCAGCAATAAAGTCAGGGGTCCCTAGAAACTCTGATATAGGTCGCAGTACCCTGTAAGGACATTTGGCTATTTTCTGGCCCATACCACTCAAAACTCACAACCCTTGAGGCTCTCAGTTGCAAACCATAGAATCTAAGGCTGGCAAAAGAGAATTTAGTGGAAGGAAAGGCAAGTTCACAGAATCAATGAGAGGCTGGATGACTTGGCTTAGAAAATGGGCCAGAATGAAGGGACTCCAGGGCCTGGGAGGCAATGGCCGTTGTGTGAGAGGAAACACCGTGCCTTACGGGAGAAAAATGACATGTCTCACTCAGCAGGAAACACCATGTCTGACGGGAGGAGATGCCATGTCTTCCTATGGCGGGAATGTCCATCCCCACGCCACATTTCATGCTGTGACGAGTCTTCCTGCGACGTCCCCTCTGCCTGGGCCACTACACAGTCAGAGTCTGAAGATGAGCGTCACAGTGAATCCTCAGTCACGTGACTGTGTCCTCGCTGTACCAAAGGACTAAGCAGGAATATGCCTCCTAGACGTTGTCTACACTGGAAAAGAAGGAGAACTTTCTCCTCATGAAACCACATTCGAAAAGGACTTCCACCCAAAGGGAACTGGGAAGGAGGCTGGCTGAGTACCGGACAGCCCAGACCAGAACGAGTATCTGCCCTTTTGCTATATGACAGTAGGGTTGCACCCAGGAAACTGGCAGGCGCGTCTTCACTTCCGGGAATATCCGAGTCAGTCCCCCTTATATTTAGGAATAGAGGGAATGAGACATGCATAAAGCTGGACACATGACAGGTTTTATTAGCTTACTTTTCTGCCTCGGGGCGCATGCTCCTCATTTTGTACCTTACACAGTTTGCAGCCCAGCGAAGCTTTTCTGAAACCTTATGAGAAAGTCTTTGAAATGAGGAAACGGCATGAAACAGAGCAGCTGGCAGCCTGCAGCTTGCATCTTCCCACACACACGGGCATCCTGTGGGGGGACGGGAGGGACACTTCTCGCGGTGGCTGCACTAATAAGGACCATCCCGCCTCCCTGACTGTCCGTCTCGCCCTCACCCCAGGAAAGCCCCTGCCACTGCCTGCATTGTATCCTGTTTAAGATGCTGGGATGTCTCTGAATTTTGCAAGCGTTTTTGCTTAGAATTAAAACTATTGATATTATCCTAAAGGAGCAAGTTTTGTAAGTTTTTCATGCTGAGTGAGCAGAAAGATCATCTTAAGAATGAACTGCTCAGACATCTAAAACGGTCCTAGGACATCAGGTAGAAGCCTCCACAGTATGCAGCACATTCTTTCTATAGTTTCGCGGGACTCTGGGCTTGTTTTATTTTACTTGCAATGCAGCAGAGCTAGGCACTGAGCCGTGGAGCACACAAAACTAAGAGGGCTGTGTACAGCCATGCTCGTTCACTGCACAGCTGTTTGTTTTGTTTTGTTTTTGGTTTTCTAGCAGAAAGATTCTTCTGACCTAAGCATTTTTCTTCTTAAATGTTAGGGTCTTTTTATTTCTTTAATTTTAATTTTTATTAGTATATGTTTGCAGTGTCAAACAATCACATTCATCGCAGGGAATTGGTTCATGCACAGGACACTCCTTAATTCTTTTTTCGTCCCCTTCCCCTCCTCTCCCTCCCACCTCCCTCCACCTCTTGGTCCTTTATCCTTGTGCTAAAGATCTAATATCCATTTCCCCACTTCTGGTTATCTATCATCTACTTTTAAAATTTATTTATTTTTTATTAGTACATGTTTACCATACAAAATAATCACATTCATCATAGGAGATTTGTACCTGTATGTAATATAGCGTAATTATTTTTTTCCCATTCCCCTCCCCTCCCTTCAACCCTTCTTCCCCTTCTCATTTACAAAACCTGTTTCCATTTTTCCTTCAATTCTCTTTCTCTCTCTCTTTTTAAATATCCCTTTTCCATCCCATTTGTTCTTTAATTTATACTTTGAGTTTCTCATGTAAGAGAAACCAAGCAATAGTTAAGCATTTGTGTCTGATTTATTTCACTTAACGTTATGGCCTCAGGATGCATCCATTTGCCTACAAATGATTCAAGTTTATCCTTCTTTATGGCAGAATAATACTCCAATATGTACAAATACTACATTTTCTTTATTCATTTATGTGCTGATGAGCATAGAAGCCACTTCCAAGATTTAACTATTATGAATTGTGCTGCTATAAATACAGGTATACATATATCACCATAGTGTGGTGTCTTTAACCTTTCAGGAAGATATCTAAAAGGGGAATAGCTGGGTTGAATGCAATATCTAGCTTTAGATTGTTAGAAAATCTCCGCACTCATTTCCATAGTAGTTGTAGGGTACTTTGTAAAACCATCCAGTATTAACTTATTTTAAACAAGAATGAAACCGACATTTTAAACTAGACTTTAGGATAGGTGCTAACATTCATGCTAAATAGCCAGTTTCATCAAACTCTCAAAGATCTGTCATCCTGCTATCACCTTCTGTCACACAGGGTCAAGGAGGTTCCCACCGAGATAAGGAACCTGGGACCAACCGCCCCATAGAATCAAATGGCAGGTTTGTGACTCCCGTCACAGGAAAAGAGTTTTCAGGACACATCAGTAAGAGGCATAAGGGCACAAGGGGTTTGTCAGGCAGAAATTTAACAGCACACACTCGCAGGAGAGCGCGGCACCCTATGATCTGCACCCGGGTGTATGCACGGGGTGTGGGGCTTGAGTAACTTTTCTGTCTTGAAGCTGTGGTTTTCCTTAAAAGTACAATTTTTCAATTCTGATCTTCCTTGTCTCCATTTTGCCTATTTTTATTTCCTCCATCCTATCTCACGTCAATGCTAACTCAGTATGACTTTCAAATAGTAACGGAAAACCCCCAAGTTGGTAAGGGACATTGGGAATGTTCAAACAGGACAAAATATATGACTTTCTGTGTATTTTCTCCACAAGTATACAGGCAAAGACCTGCTTAGGAGCAAGCTACTTGCAACAAAGAAAAAACCAAAATCATCCTGAATGTCCAGCGCTAGGGACTAACTACACACACTGTGTTCTATTCCTGTTTTAAGCAGCCACCTGTATCACAGGCAATAAAATGAGAAAAAAAACTAATGACATGGAAACTTGCCTATAACATACTTTAGGTAAAATAAAGCTTAAAGCAGTGAGTTCAATATTCTAACCCTGCAAAGCACACACAGACACTAACAGAAACAAAACAAGGGTGGTAATATACCAACTACATGGTTTTTTTCCCCATAGTTGGCCATTTTTTCTTTTTGTATATCTGTGTCTGTTATTTCCACACTTAGTAGGAAGAAGGGTTAAACCAGTAAAGTTACCAAATGCAGGAAAAAAAGATATGATTGATGTTAGTGTCAACTCTCAGACATACATCAGATTTTAGAAATGTTACTCGCTGCTAGATAAAATGTCCAAGACATCAGAACAAGGGGTAGCTATGAGACTTACAAAGCTACAATGCATTCTCCCCTTATACTTAAACTTTCTCTAACTCCACCTCTAATATTAATATTTGGCAAATGGTGCTGATAGTCTTGCAGATATTTTCTTTTGAAAATTCAATTATATCCTTAACCTGCTTAAGTGATGTTCACATATGTGAGTCGCCATTATCATTGGTAGCTACTAACCCAAAACAACAATTTACTGGAAAATATGTCCATTTCCATTATCTCAGTCACTTTCTTGCCACAATGCTCAACACCCAAAGCTTCAAGAAGAGAGGGTCACTTGGGTGCATGTTTTTAGTCCCTAGTTATCTGATACCAAGGCATCAAGGCAGGAAGGCACAGCTGAAGGGCCTGGCAGAGAGGATCCACTCTCAGAATGGCAGCCAGGAAGCAGAGAGAGAAGAAGGACCCAGAGACAAACCATCCTGGGCCATGCCCCAGTGACCGCCTCTTCTGACCAGACCCCGCCTCCTAACAGCAAGCCGGCTACCTCACACCTGTAACCCAAACATCTTGCACAGGCCCCATCTCTGAGCACGTGAGGCTTTGGGAGCCGTCCGGACAGAAACCACAGCACCCGCAAATGTGGTTTTTCCAATCTCCCAAGGGCTAGTTAGTGCTTACTCTATTGAGTCCTTTCCTTCCGTGGTCCTGTACTGGCAATCTGTCCTGGCAAGACCATGGCCTCAAATCTTTACTCCTAAATCACAGCACCTCTGAAATTTAGGACACTGGTGAAGCAAAGGGCCCTGGGGTCGGGCTCGAATTTTAGTTCCATCACCAGTTGTGTGGCTCTGGGCCAGTTAGTTGACCTCTCCATGTATGGTTGTCTTCATCCATAATTGGAGGAAATGCAGCACTTAGCCCGCAGATTGTTAAACACAACTGAGTCCATCCACGTGGCTCGAGGCAAGTGCTCTGTGGCTGTGTTCCTCCAAGCTGGTCTGAGTCTTCCCCAGGCACCGCCTTCCACAGGTCCTCTCCACACTGTCCTTCCCAAGCCACCTCAGACCCGGAAGAGTAACAGCTCCAGACTATTGCTGACTCCTGTGCCTCCCCACCGCACTGTGCTGCTTCCTGACACCTGCCCACATCTCTATAAACTGTCTCTTCCCTAAATGCATCTTTGTTAACACCATTGGAGTCAGCCAAGTGCTTCCTGCCGAGCCCTGACAGAGCTGGGCCTTATTAATATATGTGTCCTTTGCCTCCTAGCAAGACTGCAGTCAGGAGAGACCATCCAGCACAAAGATGATCATTTTGCTGAGCACACAGGCACCAGACAACCTTCAGGTGCTTCTGAATTCTGAATGCCCAAGTTCACTGAGCCATCTGAGAATCGCAGTGGCGAAGTCTGCAGGATGGAACTTTTCTCGCCTCTGTTATTTGTGGACAGCATATTTGCTCCCTAGAAATCATACTAAGCTCTGAATTCTTTGAAAGATTCTCCTCAGCCTGTACCTTTTCTCTGTCCAAAGCATGTAAGAAAAATGCCTGCTCGGGATTTCTACTCAGTTTCTCCCAGGCTATTTCTCTGAGTCAATCAAGTGTCATTCATTTATTTCATCAAATATAAAACGAGGGGCAGCTCTGGGTTGGGGGAACTCTCTGCGGGGGAAGGCGTAGTAAGCAGAAAACAGAAGCAGCTGCAGTCCTCATGGAACTGAGCTTTCTAATTAGGGGAAGGAAAATATAATTTTCTAATGGCGTGCACACACACAAAGTAAAAGTATAGCTGTGATAGGTGCTGCAAAAGAAGGTACAGGACACCAGACAGCTTTGGGAGAGAGATCCTGGAAAGCTCTGCTAGGACAGTGAGATGACTGGAGATGCGAAGAATACGAAAGACTTGAAAAGGAAGAGAATTTGAGAAAAGAAACAAGCCAGTGCCAGGGCCCTGTGGCGAGTGGGAGTGCGAGGGGAGAACAGAAAGTGGAGGAAAAGGAAATATTCCCCACGAGGCCGGGGAAGCTAAAGACCGGACAAGATGGACCTTAGAGGCCGAGTTCAGCAGTTTGTTTTGTCCCCAAGAACAATGTGAAACCAGGAATGACCTGATTGAGTTTTTAAAAGATCATTTTGTCTCTATAGGGTTTGTTCTTCTTAGACTCCAGGATTCTAGACCAGAAAAAAAAAAAAAGTTGAAATAAGGTAGAGAATATTCACTCTTTCTTTGCCAGTGATTAGACTGAAACGGAATTAATTCTTGCTAATCAAAAGAGTCTTCTCAAGGCCTCCACAGTGACAGGTAATTTCAAGATGCGATCGTTACACGTGTCTATTTCTAATCAGTCCCTGGTGCTACCTTTCAGCGAGTCAACACTGCTACATATTTTTGTAACTTTCCAGTAATTTTCATGTCACAGCTGTCACTGGACTCCCTGCTGGACCCAAGTACACATAACTAATTAATCAATCAATCAAAAAGGAGAGAAAATCAGGCCTGATGCTACACTGAGAATCTCTGCTTGCTAATCCTCAATGGCTGGTTCAGGGAAGACTAGGAAAAAGGAATCCTTGTTAAGGGGAGACAGAGTTGGGCTTTAGAGCTAATTCCAGAGTCTGGCCGTCTTGTCACTTAGAGTGTGTGCATGGCAGTTACCTTGCTGGGTCCTCCGCATTATGGAGGAAACAAATCTATGGCCGGGACCCCCACTGTTCCCCGTATCTCAGTGTGGAGGGAGAGGAGGGCCCGGGAGGAGAGCAGCAGGTACTGTAGGAGGCGAATTCCTGGATCAGAGTCAGGAGGTCTGTCTTTAAGTGCTAGCGAAGCCACTAGTCCAGTGTGTGTGCAAGTCTGTGCAGCCATGTCACCCCACAGGTCCTTATTTCTTCCGCTGCGAAAAGTAAAGACATTCCATGGAGGGAAGTGTGTCTGTCAGCTTTCCGCTGCTGTGACAGATACCTGAGACATCCGACATATAAAGAGGAAGGGTTTGTGTTGGCTCGGGGTTTCAGAGGTGGAAGTCCAGGGACACTGGGCACAGCACGGGAGGAAGTAAACAGCAGAGGTCTGCTCCCCTCACAGCACTGGGAAGCAAAAGGGGAGAGAAGGGGTCCCCAAATCCCTGCAAGGGTGCATTCTCAATGACCAGACCTCTTCCACCAGCCCACCAGCCACTTTTCTTAAAGGGTCCCTGGTTTCCCGGTAGCACCAGCCCCAGCGACATTTTAGATCCAACTATGGCAGGAAGCCAGCCAGTAGTTTGGGTGTGATGAACTCAGGATGGCGCCAGATTTCAGGCTGGTTCTCGGCCCTCGGGGCCCACAGAATGCTGACTCTGTTTACCTGTGCCTGACCATGCCGATTAAAGGCGGGGCTCTTTAATGATCAGGAGAAATGGCAAAGAAGGTGTCTTACTCATCCAGTTAGACCTGATTCTTCACTACAGTGCGCAAACCCTAAACCTCCCTGGTTCCCCCGGAAGGCGCATTTCTCACTTATGGAAAATGCTGTGCCTCTGGGGCTGCTGTTGTCTTCCTTAGGTTCTGCATCCCAGAATACACGACTCCAAGTTGCCACAAAGGGAGAAGAGCAGATGGAGGCGGCACAGCAGGACCTAATGGCCCTGCCTGGAAGCCACCTGCTTCCTACCCACTTGCCACTTGTCCTCTGTTGGGAAGAACCAGGCACTTGGCCCTAGCTTTGGGTCCAAGAGAATTGAGGAAGGTAGAGGGACAAATGGAACATAGATGAGCAGTGTTACCTGCCAGGTCCAGTCAATTTCTAGGGAAAAATGAGCATCTCTTGGAAAGGGTACTGAGGTCTGGCCCAATTCAGCAGGAAAGAAAGGACACGCGTAGAGGCAGGGGGTTGTGGTATATTGTGTCCTCTTTTCTTCTTTTTGACTTCTGTGAGAAACGAAGTTAGTCAAGAAGAGTTCTAGGGTCAGTGTAGATTAATAAGGAGGACATTAGTAAGTCTCTAGAAGAGATCAGCCACACTCTGAATCACATGGTCATTGAGTAGCTTCTCGAGAGTCAGATGGAGTTCACAACCTGGGGACAGTTACTGTGTGGTTTCTGCGGGACCCAACCAGCGCTTCAGACTGTTGTCAAATCTGTGAATGCTTGTGAAAGTACACAGCCTCTGGACTGTCCTGATTGACTGTGAGAACAGTGTCTAGGACCCAGAGGAAATAACCAGATGCCGCCTCCTGGGATCCTCCTTCCAGCCTTGCTCACTGGTGCTCTGGTCTCTCACTTCCTGGGTGCTCCGCCTCCCCGTCACCCGCTTCCTACCTAGCTCCACAGCCTCATCCTCTGCACCCAGGTCTAGACGCCAGTTCTGTTTCAGAGGGACAGTGGGCTCACCTACCCTAGGCCCCAGGCCCACCTGTCCATTCTAGATCCCATCTGATGGGATCCTGGAGAGGAAGGAGAGTCCTTCCGGCTCTGCGCTGGGGTTCTGTCCACTGGCACCAGTTTCTTTGGCTGTAAAGTCTGCACAGCGCCTTGTACCAGGGTGCCAGCGTACCATTCCCAGATCTCCGGGGCCCATTCCTCCTGTGGTGAGTATTTCCACTAAAGTCCCACAGTGTGCAGACTGTGATTTCACAAAAACTAAACAGGAAGTGAAAGGGAGATTAGAGGAGCGCGTCCTGGATAGACAACTCCTGCTCTTTATGCTTGTTCCCAACATGCCAGGACGCCTATGCTGAGCGCCTGCTGAATGTGAGCGCACCCATCATAGGAGGCAGCAACAATAACTGAGACAGAGGGCATGGGGTGAAATGCCCCCGGCCCTGACATCAGGGCCGGCACCAGCTCTACTCCCCAAAAAAGTGCTCAGAAAAGATGACAGAAGAATTATCAGAGTGAACAAGTGAGACTTGATGGGGGGGGCAACTCGGAGGGGGGTGGGAGTGGGGCAGGCTACAGGGGAAGAGACCTTCCTTGGGCTCCAAGTGGGTGGAGTAGCATGAAGAAGCCTCTCAGTAAGGAGGCTTTTGGACAGCCACTTTGCCCCCATCTGAAGGACACGGGATGATGGATTCCAGAGTCGCTGAGCACCGGCGTGAGGGATGGGAATGAGCTTTGGAGAAGAGAGAGACGCCCTTGCAGGTGGAGGGGCAGCCCAGGAGGTCGGGGTGGGGGTGGGTGGGCGGCAGCCAGCACGGGTAGACATTTCTGTGGCAACTAAAACGCTGGAGAGGATGATGCAGGGAGGAAGACCTGCCCTGGGGCAGCCGGGCTTTTCCCTTACAATAAGTGCCTTGGTGCTGACCTCAGGGCTTCCACCCTTCCCTTCACACATCCCCACTGCCAGCAGCTCCTGCAGGGTGCAAACCCAGTCCTGCTGCCCACACTCTGGCGGCCACCTCTCCCAGAGAATTCGGTATGCTTTTAATTGCTGCAGACCATTGCTAGCTGCGATAGAGAAGATACAAGCATCTTATCAGAAAGAAAGTTCTCTCTTGAAACCACAAAAAATGACTTTTTCCCTTATTTCCAGTTCCTTATCTCCTGAGAAAAGAAAAATTTGAATGAAGTGAATTTAAAAGAAGAACAAGCGGTTCTTTGGAAATATGGGGGTTGTGACACTGCCACGCTGGCAGCCAGTAACAAATGTGCGCTGCGCCGGGCCCGTGTGGGGCTCTGCCCAAGTGGCTGCAAATTAATTGAAAAGGATCCTGGATAACACGCATCCCCGTGAGCATGTTAGGTCGCTGTGGGACAATGGCGGGGAGGGCGCCTTTGTGTGGTTGCGGTGCAGGTGACCTTGTGAGGCGCGCGCTATAAATCGCTGAAACGCTGGGATGATGAGGCTGCTTGACAGATTTCTGTCACTCTCCCCTGTGACAAATGGGCTCACCTTCCTGAAGCCCGCGGCACTGTGTCCATCGAGGGGCGCAGCGCCACTTGGGAGCCGAGGCAGGGCAGGCTTCTCTGATCTCGGCAGGCGTCCAGGACAGCGGTCCACGCCCCGCGTCCACAAGCTCCCACTTGGCCCTCAGCCTCTCTGTCCTGACTTTTTCTCCTGGCTTGATTCTGGTTCTCTTTTCTTTTGGGACTTTTGGGACGAGGGTGTGGCTTAGGGCAGAGGTGTCGGGCATGAGCAGGAAGCAGGGTGGGGAGGGAGAACCTGCGATAAGGCGCATCCAGCCCAGCTCTGTTCTTCACACCGGGTGGACACAAGCAGGACACACAGGAAGAGGCCGGCGGTGCGGATCGGCCTCTGTGTGGAGAGGAGCGCAGAACGGAAGGGCCACCATGATCAGACTGGTGTGAAGGGGAAACTCGGGCTGGAATCTGCAGCACTTACTCTGTTCTTTCTTTAGGGAACTTTTTTCTTCCTCTTCCACCTAGGAAATAGCACAAAGCAACGTACCAACCTTCTGTCACTGCCTGGAGCTAAAGGTGAAAACTCAGCAGCCTGGAAGCTCTATTGTTGGAAACTCAAGGGTTGTGATCTGCGGGACAACCCTGACGGAGAATTCCTGGGAAGTGCACGGGAGATCTTGTGCAGGAACCAAGTGAGTGGATCAGGGCGCACAAACCAATGTGCAGATCCCAGCTTGGCTGTTACCTGGGACTGCGGGCCTGCTCTGTGCCTTCCCAGAGCCTCGGTGTCAAACAGAAAGGTGAGTAGCTCAAATGTGAGTGAGAGAAGGTGCAGGAGAAGCCTGGAGCATGGGCCCGGAGCGTAGTAAGCCCCAAAGGAGCATTTCTGGATGTAGACACACTTCTAGCAGAATCTAGGAGGTCACACGAGAAAGCACGGTAGAAGAGTAGAAAAAGCATCGATTCCAATAAGCACAATCTATGTAGACTCCAACCACTCTGCAGAGTTCCCTATTAGCTATGTGGATTCTAAAAAGTGGCTCAATGTCCTCAGGCCTCCTTTTTCTCATTTATAGAGAAGAGATAATGCTTCTTCATAGTGTAGAGTCGCGAGTTTATAAATGTAAATAAATAAAAAGATTCAGTGTTTGGCACAGAGTGGGACACAGTATATATCTGTTACTTTCCTTATTTTCCACTCGAAGCATACAAACAATAAAGAAGCATATGAGGCTGCACATGGTGGTGCATTTCTGTAATCCCAGAGCTCTGGAAGGTCCAGGCTGGAAGACCACGAGTTGGAGCCTGGCCTGGGCAATGTAGTAACTCAAACAGGCCCTGTCTTAAAATGAAAATATTTTTTAGCAGGGCTGGGAATGTAGCTAAGTGTAAAGGCACTGGGTTCAACCCACAGTACCAGCAAAGAAGAGGAGGAAGAAGAAGAAGGAGGAAGAGGAAGAGGAGCCGCTTAAGAAGTGTTATTCCCATCGTCTAACATTAATACTGTACATGTACAGTCTGCCCTACTGTTTTAAAGTAGCATTTGCATTGCTTTAGTCAGGGTTCTTCAGACAGACAGAGTCGAGAATGTGTGTATGTAAGAGAGATTTATTTAGGGGACTGGTTTGTGCAATGGTGGAGGCGGTGTGCCATATATAAATTGGGGCAGCAGTTTGGAGGCTGAGGGAGAGCCGTGCTGCAGGCTGGAGTCCCAGAAGACCTTGCTTTCAGCTTCAGTCTGCAGGTGCACCCACAAACCCCTTGCTGGGACGGGGGTACGCTCCTCTCTTTTCTCCTGTTTGAGCTGCTTGGGAGAGCCCTGCCTGTGTTATGGAAAACACTCTGCTTTCCTCAAAGTCCACCAATTTAACTATAAATCTTGTTAAAAACAAAACAAACACACAAACCAAAACCTTCACAGACACATCCAGAACAATGTGTGGTGACTACCTGGGCACTATGATCCAGCCACCTTGCTACCTGAAGTTAACCATCACGCGCATCATAAGTCATTTCACATAGACTCGTCTCCAAAAACAATGAGCTGCCTGATTAAACCAGATTTGAGAGATTCTAATGGAATTCTTGTTGGGGAAATTCCTTTCTTCAATTAGTGCCGGATCCTTGGAGTTGGGGCTGAGTCAGAGACCGTGTGGCGGTGAGAGGTGTCCCCCAACCCCAGGACCACAGGTGAGTGTCTGCATCCCTACGGCAGACTGTCCATCACCAACCTCACCCTGGTGATTCCTCTTTGTTACTCTGCCCTTCCACCAATATTCTTATACAAATAGTAGTTGATATCAAATGTAATCGGATGTTGACTTAAAGACAGAGGGCAAGTCTAATCTCCACGTGATATGGTATATTCTTCTAAAGATGGGTAGGGTGGGTGCCATTTTCTGGTGTATTTTCTGTTGTGTGCACTGTCTTTCACATGCACCGATTGCTTTGCTTTGGGGATGGCTGTAAAATCACTATGTAAGTTGTTTCTAAAGGCTGGATAGTGAAACACCTTTCTAAATTCTCTGCTTAATTTTTTCCCACATTGTAATTCATTGTTGGCCTTTTCTACAGTGAATTGTTGGAATTAACCAATAAATCAGCAGGAAAAGACATGCCAATTTCCTTCCCACTTGATAAATTACACGTGGGCTTGGCATCGTATGTTTTATTGTGTGCGGATACGTGTGTGTGTGTGTGTGTGTGTGATGTGTATCCTGTACCCTCCCAACATTTACTTTTCAACAAATACTGAAATATTGAAGCTTATATATGACTTGCCAGTTTTAATGGGTAATGTAAATATAGTATTATATTTCTACCGTGCATTATACAAATCCACTCTATTAATCAATACAGGCAGGTACTGGCAATTGGTAAATAATATTATTCCAGACTTGTTCATATATATTTACCATAAAACAATTTGCTTTTAGTTTTTATACACAATTCTGTTTTTTTCAATTAAGATTTCTCTACCTCCCAGGCCCCAGTTTTCTTGGAAATTAGTTGCCTTTCAAAGAGCAGTGTTTTCCCTTAATCCATATATCAGCATCTTCTATAAAAGATGATGTACTATTCTCTCTTTCTTTTGTTTTTGTTTTGTTTTTGAGATGGGGTCTCACTATGTAGCTCAGGCTGGCCTTGAACTCACTATGTAGCCCGGGCTGGCCTCAAACTCTCTTTCTTTACAAAACATGTCAATGTGGTAAAAATATTAAAAGTTCCTTGGGGGGGGGAGTGTTTAACTATTCAGTCTTCGTAAGTACAGGAAACAGACCTTGTGCCTAGGAAGTTTACCACTGTCGCTCTCAGACGAGTACACCTGGACTATGCTGGCGAGTAACTGTGACCAGGGCTGCTTGGTATCGTCTTGGGAAGGACACGGACGCCACACACATGTCCTTCAGAGTCACCTTGTTAGGAAGCAGCAGTGTGGGCTGAGAGGCCACCCAAGCTCGACCAAGCCAAGCTGTTCTGAGACAGCACCATTCTTGCGGACCAGCCACCTATCAGTTTGAACTGCTCCCTGCTAGGCGTCTTTAGTGGGTGTAGTTTCAGTTTGTCATCGGTAAAATAAGAACACAAATATTTCAAGGGGTTTTTGTGAGGCTGGATCGCAAAGCGACTTACAGGGTTCCTAGGACAGATGCCGTATGTGTTCTTAGGAACTTAGAAAATGTACTAAAGAAGAAGGAAAATGAAAAGATAGTTAACAAAAACTGCAACAATTGAGAAAAGACTGTTAAAGCCCAGAGCAGAGAAGGCCGTGGAAGTCGAAGGAAGTGCACATTCATGAAAGTTTTATGACAGTCTCTGAGAGCAAATGGAGTCTGGGACAAGATAAACTCAAACGTTCTCCTCTGAAAGAGTGTTTAAAACTGTCTGCCGTGCGCTCTGTCACTGCTCAGCACCGGCATCTTATGCAGGGCCGGGCCTGTTAAATAATTCAGGCTCCTGACAAGGAGTGAAATATACGAGAGACCTGGCTTCCTAGGAAAATTGCACGGAAAAAAAGAAAAAAGCTTGGCGTTGAATCGAAGGCAAGCTCAGGTGAAGCGCCTGTGTGAAGTGGCTGCAAACCCAAACCCGGCACAAATCAAGACAACAGGCATCGTTAACGTGGGCACTGAAGGGGTGCGCGCATTATTAAATCTGGAGAATTCTTCAGGGAGGTTTCCACCAGCTAGAATGTGTCTAAAGAAGAGCATCATCACAGAGGGACAGAGCTGGAACTACAACCAAAAGTACAGCTAGCGCGAAGGAGCAAGAAGAAATCCCTAACCTCGCCGTCCTTCTGATCTCCAGGTTCCTCTGGTTTTCCCACTGAACAGCCCGAAACGAGAAGCAGGCGGTGAGAGCCCTGCGCTGCCAGCACACAGTTCATCCTCCTGGGGCCATTCTAGGGCACACAGTGCAGACAACAGGCCTTGGATAGCGCAGAGGAAGGGCCTAACAGAGAGAACCAGCCAACCTGGAAAACAACAGAGCCCAAATACTTACAGGGCTGACCTATGGCCCAAGGGCGAAAGGTCAGTAATCGACGTCACCAAACAGGGTTTGAGGTTCCCACCAAGACGAGGAACCCGAACCTGGCTACTCGCACACTAAGTTCACAGGTTCGCTGACTCCATCATGGAAAAATAATTTTCAGTAAGAGTTCTAAAGGGATTTGTTAGGCAGAAGTTTTAGCATACACTCGAAGAAATGCAGCGCATGCCCTCAAGAGAGAGAGACACACATTATTCCTGGAACCGGAACCACTTATGCTTCTCTCAAGGGGAAGGAAACTCCAGGAAAAGGTGGCCCACTTCTCAGTAGGGTGCTGGCCCTTTTACAGGTATGAAACCAACCATTTTTGAAGAGATGGCTACTTTAAGCCTTCTTTCATTCTTTAAACACATTTCTTCATCTAAAGATCAGTTCCTGCTCTTTATTTTTTTTTTTAAACTAAGCCAATTATGGACTCACAATATCTTGAGGAATTTTGGGTGTGATGGGTCTGGTAGAAAAGAAGCCTTAATTAAGGGAAGCTAATGTGGGTAGCTTTGGGTAGTTTTGACTGGGGCCTGGAAGCTGTAGTCTTCTTGCAAGTACCACTTTTAGTTATGATTTCCTTGTCTCCTTTCTGCCTATCTTCATTTCTTCTATCCTGCCTGAGCAGGGGGACAGAGTTCTGGATCAATGGACTGAAGAACAGTCTAACACCCAACCTACCTAAGAACGCAAGGTGTGAATTAGTGAGCACTCCTTCCCTGGGGAGCTGATCTGGTTGGGAGAGCTGTGGACAGAACTTTTGCTTAGAGTTCTTCAAATCCAAAGATACATCATTTATGGACTTTTACTATTTCCATCTTTCTCCCCAAATCATCATGTCTCACTAGATATTACCATCATGTTTTTTTCTTTACTTGACTAGAGTAAGTCTCCGACCTACAGATGAGTTCCATTGTCAGAGAAAGTTTATAAGTCTGATTTGTTTGTAAGTCCCACAAAGTGAGTCGGATGCAGTCCACCTGTGAACGTTTGCAATTCGAATGTTTGTAAGTCAGGGACTTACTTACTAGGGACGTTTTTGGTGGCTTAATAAGTGGGCATTGATATCTTATGTTGAACTTTGTTTAAAAATGTATTGTGGATCACAGTAAATTCTCAGTTTCCCAAAGGTGAGCTCTGCGCTTTCTGGAATAGCCGTGATGTTTGCCTGCCTCCCACCAGTACTGAGCAAAGTCACAGGGCAGTTTTCAAACCTGCTGCCACCCTCCCGAGAAAGCTACACTAATTGTCCTCACTGTCTTGCACTTTGCAGATAAGCACAGCTGACTTCTCATTTCGTCTCCAGAAAAAGCTTCTGTCCAACAAAAGCAGCCAGGGTGTCTGTGCGATTTCGCATCCAAGGTACAGGAACCGGAGACAAGGGCGACGTTGGTCCCATGCTGCGTCTGCCACCAATTAACTCTTTTAATTTGTTGGAATCACTAGTTCTCTAGGACTCAAGTTTATTACCTCGCTGGCCAGGGGATTGTTTACTGGTGCAGGAGGAGGGAGGGTTCTGATCCACTCTAGAATCCCAGATTTAGGAGAGTTCTTTCCAACTCCTCAGTCTTATCTTGTTTGACCCTTTTGGATCCAGAGGTTGCTGGGACAAGGCAGTTCTGTCTATTCTTCTTGTCTCACCTGTGCTAATCCGCCCCTCAGTCCACAGTTGGGCAACAGAGATTCCCTTTGGGCCTCCATAAACTCAATCCATTATTGAAAACGCTTATTGAGATTTTAATTTTAATTTGCAACCATTACTTTCTCAGTGCATACACACACACATATACACTTGATCAAGGGAACATATTGCTCACCAAAATGTAGTAATGTTCTTCTCCCTGTAATACATTTTACCCCAAGATGCACCTGAGTGACTTGTGAAATAAGATCTGTTTATGAATCTGAACCATGACTACCATCTGCACCCCCCAAAACCAACATGTCTTCAGATAGCCACACAGCATGATAACTCTTTAGTTGAAACAAAAGTCACTTATTTCACAAGCCATGTCCATCCTTGACGTCCCGTAGCATTATGAAGACAAAGCAATAAAGAAAGGCTGAAATGAGCAGTAGATGGTGAATGTTTTAGCGGTGCCTTGGCACCATCACACTCTGGTCACAACATAGTGAGACAGAGGTCACCTGAGACATCTGCGATAAGGAGCCCGTCTCATCTCCTGACTGTCCCTGGACACTGGGGCTCTGACCCAGGGTGGCCGTCTGTCTGGGCTGCTCATTAGCCCCCTTAAGCATCCAGCTCCATTACACCAGTGCTGTGCACATTTAGATTACTTGACGGCTAGCAGAGAGTTAATCTAATAAATCACACCTGTGAGTGTAATTAATGTTTGTAAAAGTCCTCAGGATGGTGGAATGAAAGGGCGTAGATGCTTAAATTGGAAAGTGTAACTATTATTATTGTGTAATTCTTTTCACTGAACTCAGTCCTCTGTTGTAAGGCGTTCATGCTGCTGACTCTGAGACTCATTAACTGCAGCTGACTCTTAGCGGACTTTCCAAGACTATGCCAACGATCCCAGGAGCACCTCATTTCAATTTCTGTACAGTACATTATCTTTACTCATTAAAAAATTATCACGGTGATGAATTCTGCTTCATTAAATTGACTTCTTTATTCGGGAAGGCAATTAAACTTAAGAATACTTAGAAGGATTCCTAGGTGGGGGAAATTATTTCAGTGGGAAAATAAAGTGGCACCTTGTCACACAATGAGTTTCTTGTTTTCACTGATTAGAGAAAATGCGCTCTCTCTGAAGGCTTTCGGCCGAGGTGGCGAGCTTATGCTTTGTGGAAAAGGTGTTGAACCAACTAGAAATAAACAAAGGTAGGGAATCAATACATATCGATTCAAACCGATCAACAGAAGTAGGGCTCAGTGTTTACAGAGGTGGAAATACCTCTGATGGCAGAAACGGGCAGACCAATGATTGGACGTAGTTTGTTCAGGACTTTCCAGTTTTACCTCCAAATGTCTTCTTGCCCAGGAAACCTCGTGTTCGGGACAAACAGAGACAGGTGGTCATTGTCAGAATAGACAGGAAGTTTAAAAGTGGCTTCTAAAAGGGACAAACCTAGAGATAGGAGAAAGGACTGGAGAAAGGACTTAATAAGCCTTCAATTACTCTTTGAGTTTTAAGTCATCTAAGTATATGGCTTTGATTTAAAAATTAAAGCTCCTTTCTGTTTTAGCAGAGAAATAGGAAGGTGCCTGTGTATGGAGGGAAAAATAGTGATCCAAACGAGAAGGTATGAATGGGGACAGGAGAAGAAGACAGCAGGTTGATCATTATTTTGTATAGCTTGCACTGATGGAGGGGGAATTATCACATCCTAGAGGGTCTTTTGCTTCCTTCCCTCTTTTCTTTCCTTTCATCCTCGCTCTTCTGAAACTCTTCGTTACTTCTTTTCTAGTTGTCAACTGTTTTCAACTTCAGTTTGTGAGCTTTTGAGTTCTATCTCCTTATGTTTTCTTTTTCCTACCACTTGAGCCAGATTTCTCACTTGATATTTTCAATGTTTTTTAGAAGGTACAGATCTTAACACTGACTATTTGATTTGGGTTTGTCAGATAACAGTGTAGGATGTCCAGTTCAGTTCGAACTTCAGATGAAGAGTAATTACGTGGTGTGAGTACGTTGCAAACATTGTCCCAAATAGCACACGGGACATGTTTATATGCTTCAAAGTGTTTATTATTTACCTGAAATTTAAATTTAACTGGTCATCCTGTGTTTTTATTTGCTGAGCCTGGCAAACTTACTTAGATGTCTCTGTGTTACCAGGTCTTGATGTCCTGCACAAAGACCTGAGCAGCGGCAGGGCCTAGGACTGATCTGAGAGAGAAAGACCGGCTTCCTCCCCAGGCGAGGAGCGGCCAGGTGCGGAGGTTTAGGGCCCAGGGCTCGGGGTGGGTTGAGGTCTGGTCTGAGTTCTGACTCCAGCCAGTGAGCGGCTTGCTCGGCCCCTTTGTTGGGCGGTGGAGTTTTCCATGTTCCGTGGCCCTTGGAGGAACTGTCGGGGTGCCCAAAGCCAGAGGGGGTTAGAGCTGCACGGTCAACGACGTGGTGGTTAGGGTTGGGGTCCCAGGAAAGGGTTGCAGGAGGTCCCGGGCACATCTGGGGACAGCTGTGTGTAAACTAAATTACTGGTCACCTCTTTCCTTTGTGTTAGACCTGCGCATCCCAGTCCTGGGCTAGAGCTGAACTCAGGAGGTGGGTCCAGGCCCAGAAAGCAGCTCCCAAGTGGGGCCTCCCTTCTCTCCAGCTGTTTCCTTGGTTTCCTGTTGTGTCTCAGATCTAGCCCAGAAAGCAGGGTCCCAGGTGGACTGGACCTCCCTTCTGCCTCAGCCTTTTCCTTAGCCACTTTCTGCCTCAACTTCCCACTTCCTTCTCCCAAGTTACATGTAGGGTGAGGAAGAGGGCCTGAGAAGGGCTGACCTTGAGAGTTATTAATGTGTTATTAAGCTCCCTGGGTCTCAGTGTGCACATAGGCAAAATGGAGATGTCAGTCAAACATTCTCTCCCATCCTCCCCAACCTGAACCTTCACAAACTCGATGACCATGTTTGAAAATGTCCTTGACACAACCAGAGACACCTCATTAGCTGGAGTTGAGTGCCTCTGACCTGACCTGCCTGTCGAGAGCCGGGAATCGGGATGTTGGCCGGTCTGAGCCCTCCCGTCCTGCCTGGGGCCAAACTCTGAGGTCACGGAGAGATTCCAGAGAGGCAGGGTCAGGTCCTATTATATGGCTGTGGTGGAATTTGGCAAGAGAATCCAAACCAGACTTGGAAGGTCAAGTGTATTTCCCATGGTGTCTGCGTGTGGAGGAAAGACGAGTCGAGTGTGGTTGTCTGTGTCAGATTTACATCCAGAAATACGCACTCAGCACCCACAGCCCCCAGAAGGTGACTCACCTAGTGGACTGCCTTTGGATACTTCCTATTTTAATAGATTGAGCAACTGCTACTTCAGATTTATAGCCGGTGGCCAGGGCAATGCAGTGGAAAGTTCACGAGCTTTGAATTCCCTGGGGCTGGGGTACAAATCCCAGGCCTATCCCACACTGCAGGGTGACCTTCAGCAAGTGACTTCGTCACTATGTGTAAAACACAGCAGGGCTCAGAATCTGATGAGCATTTACTGTATCCCAGAGCTACATGCTTTTCCTTCATTTCAGTAAATCGTTAAATGTTTCTATAATGTAGGTAATATTATAAATTGTAGCTACAATGTAATTTCATCATATAATTTTGTATTTGCAATTATAAATGAGGAAACTGATGTTCAGAGAAGTATAAAATCTCGTCAAGGTCACATGGAATGTAGTGTTGAGGCCAGGACTAGAAACCAAGTCTGTCTGTCCCCAGACGCATGCTCTTTTGTCACACTCGTTATCTTACACCTATAAATTTTCTTTCTCTCTAGCTTCTTCTGCTTCTAGACACTTTAACTTCTCTGAACTTTTAGTGAGAACTAAAGGATGTCATATAAGTAAAGCAGATAGCATAGTGCCTGGCACCTACTCATTCTCATTAAACGATTATTTCATACTCTCATTTAACAATGATTAGTAATTATAGCTAATGGCAATGTGAGGAAAGACAGATAGTTCAGGATATTTGCATTCCCCTGCAGATCCAGTGCTTTGGCCACATAAAACCACTTAAAGCAAGAAAACAAAAATTTCACAGGCTTAAAGTACTGCTCAACACATCTGAAAGAGTTAAAGGTCAGTATTGTAGCTATGGCACAGACAAACCACCATGGCCTACAAGCCAAAGGCAAGCAGCCTCCTGTTTCTGCAAACAAGCATTCGTTGGAATACAGTTGCCTGCGCATTTACACAGTGACTGGGGCTGCTGACATGTTATAGCAACCGAGAGAGGAAATTAGTCAGGACCCAAGAACTCTGAAATATTGACTGTCCGGCCTTTTCGAGAGAAAGTCTTCCAACCCTTATTGTAGACCACACCAATTCAACAAGGGTACTAGTTGGAAAGCTTGGAAAGAAATTGGTCTTCTTATCAGTTGGCAAGAAAATATAATAGAGGTATTTAATGCACCCAGGAGTCCACATGCAGGACAAGCCGTGTGAAGGGAGCCAGTACACATATATGTGATTAATTTCCAAATGCATGTAAATTCTGTTATGATAAACAAAATTTAAAAATAGTCTAAAAGCTTTACCAAATCCATGGGAGCCTTGGGTCATTCAATCAACAAATAATTGATACAACTTCTCTACAAAAGGATCCCTAGAATTATATTTTTAAAAGCCAGTCTCCTGGTGGAACAGAAAATGTACTATCCACCCTAAGAAATAAGACTGACAAAATGTTCAACAGCACTAAGCAAGGGCCTGTGTATTCCAGCCGTGACTAACAAGGACTAGAGATGCCAGTTGGAAATGATTCTTAGCCATTTTCCTGAGAAATAAGCACAACAAGTTGTTTAAAATCTACATGCTCCTTCCTCTGAAGTTAAATACACTGTTAGAGATTTCTCCAATGTTACAGAAATAGAGTTGCTGTCTTATTACTATTGCGGTTTATTAATGATAAATGTTTGGAAAGGACAATCATGAATTTCATCTGGAACCAGAAGAGACCAAGAATAACAAAAACAATCCTAAGAAACAGGGGAAAGGCAGGGGGCATCACAGTTCCCGACCTAAAACTATACTATAAAGCCACAATAATAAAAACAGCATGGTACTGGCAAAAAGACAGATCTGAGAATCAATGGAATAGATTGGAGGATGCAGAAACAACTCCAAACAGTTGGCAACTGAAAGTACTGTACGTCAAACAGGAGCAGAGTTGCAAAAATGTTTTGGTGTTTCTGGTCTGTCTACATGCAACTAGTTCATTTTCTTTTGCAATAAGTGATCAGATAGGACTTAATATCGATTCTTTACCTTTTAATCAGGACAGGTTAGGCTATGCTGCAATAACAAGCAATCCCCAAACCCTCAATGTCTTCAAACAACAAAGTATTATTTCTTATTAATACTTCATGTCCACCACAGGTCAGCTAGGGGCTTTATGCTGCATTTTTATTCTCAGGTCTTTGGGACCCTGGATGACAGAATAGTAACTATCTGGAGCACCATTTGTTCCCACAGCAGAAGGAACAGTAATGCAGCAGAGATTATAGATTCTAAAAGCTTCCTCCCTCAAGTAATATACATCACTTCTGATTAACATTCCACTGGACAAAGCAAGTCATGTGACCATAAGTAGGTGGGACAGTGCTGTCCATGATGTGCCTGAAAGAGACAGAAGATCTGTAGATGATCCTGAAGACTCCCACACTGTTTATTGATACTTACACTTATAAGTGCTAATGTTCTCAAGGGATTCACAGACTTCTGGAAATCTTTAATTCCTGTGGTTCTTTGCATAATATCTAGTCCTCTGAATAGTGGATCTTTATTCAGTATTGTCTAGCACTGTTTTATCATATTTTGAGTTAATGACAGACTTGCATTATTTTTCTTGTTTAGAAAAGAGAATTAGAGAACAGAAATTCAGGTAAAGTAGAACTAGGATCAAAACAGTATTGATTGTGTAATCTTAGTTTCTTTATGTTTAAAAGGAGGATAATAATGTAACTCTGGCTGCTCCCTTGGGAGTTGTCATTTACAAAATTCCTTCCCCTCCCATTTTAAACTCTAAAAATAGCCCAATCTAAATTATTAAAATGTTAACTGCTAAATAATCTTTCTTTTGATTTACAGAACCAGAATTGCTGCTGACCTTCAGACAACATCAGAATATGTAACACTTCTCCTTATTCTTTAGCCTCGGACATCACCTAAACAAAGCATGTAAACTGCTGTGGGGTTTAACTTCCAGAAAAGCAGTATGTTTGTCTAAAGAATTAGAGGCTCTAAGCCAGGAGGCCGAAACCAAATGAAATGTTCCGGGGTGGAGGGGACGACACAGATGATGCCCCCACCCCATGTACTCTTCCAGCCCATTGCCGCCTGCCTATTCTTCCCCTTCCTGTAAAATCCCTTTGCATACATGGATTTCCTAAGATGGTCTTCTTGGGGGAATACTGGCTTCCCCTTATTTTCTGGCTCATGAATACTGTTTCCTTCCCACCACATCAACTCTTATCTCTTGAATATTGGCTTTTGGGTGATGAGTAGATGGACTTGAACCTGATAATAATAATACACCAGTATACATGCAAGCTTCTTTAGTGTTAAATGAAATAAAGTGTGCAAGGTTCTTTTTAGTTTTTGGTGCAAAGTAAATGCTCAAGATATCATAGCTCCCCCAGACTCTGGGAAATACACCGGCTTTAGACTATTTTCCTCTCGTGATTAACCAAGGAAATAAAGATCATAGATATTTTCCCAGCTGATCATCATTGAAGTGACTCTTACGAATGAGGACGGAGAGGCCTCATCCTTTCAGCTGTCTGGCTGGTAGATAAAGGTAGGGTAGAGGGACGCGTTCTGTAGGGCCAAGAGAGCCTACCATGGTTGAGAAAGTAGACCAGGTACCAGGTCTGGCTTCATGGTGTGACCTGTGAAGTGACACAGGGCCACACGGTTGGTTTGTGAACAATGAGCACCAATGTTTTTGCACCAGGTCTCACCAATTATACAGCCAGACGCGTCAAGTGCAAATGAGTCCACAAGTCCGCTTGCTTTTTCTGCCTGCTCCCATCACTTTGCAGATGGCGGGTGGAAGTGGTGGAGCCCCAGGCCCAAGGACACCCGAAACAGAGAGGGGCCGGTGCTTGTTTGCTTGCAGTGGGTGCAGGGGGTCGTGGAGTCCGGGCAGGGGTTGGGGTGGGGCTGCTTTCAAGCACAGTGCACCACTAATGAAGCTTCTCCAGCTTTGACCATCTGGGAAATGTGATCTGGTCTTGGAGAAAATTGCCCTGTGTCTGCTGGTAGGAAGGGAGAAGAGTAGATCTGTATGTTACATAGTACAAAGCCATAATAACACTTGGGGCAGGAAGCAATTAGTTTTTGCTCTAAGTTGCTCATTTGGGAATGAATCTGCAAGATGAGTACCTTCCTCTCACCCGGGAAAACTGTTATGGGGCTTTCAGAAAGCAGCAAGCGCTGGGACAGCTTTAGTCTCCCGAGTCAGGGGCCGCCGCATGGAGCTGGGTGGAGTCAGGAGGTGAGCACCGGAGCCCGGGCACTCTGCGGGGCAGCTGCGGTCTGCACACTGGCAGCCTCAGGGTCTGGATGTCATGCGGGGCATGGAGCAAACCACAGACACCCTCTTGGGCCTTCTAGGACCTGTCAGATGGGAACCTCAGGGACATGAATCATTCCTGGGATTTTCATCCTTATCAAATAGGCAAAACATTCAGAAAAATGCAGAAAATAATAAAAAACAGTCAATCTTCTACCCAGACTTAATACATTCTGGCTTATTTCCTTTTGACCTTTCTTGTGGGGGTGGTGTCTGATCAGTAAAAGTCCTCCTGTAGCCCTCATCTTTCTCCTTTGTTTCCTTCCCTTCCTAGACAAAGTGGTGGACGGCTTCTACTTTTACTGAAAAATGCAGTTGTTCATAAATAATGTGTACTACGACTCTAGAGGTTTTCCAATTTTACATCAATGGCTTCGTATCATGTGTATATCCTTTGGCTACTCAGTATTTTCGTATATGCTTGAGGTATATAGGTGTTGATCAAAAGCTAGTACACCCATTGTAATTAATGAATGTTGTATTTCAGTGAATGAATGATTAATGATAATTTATTTTATATATCACTAAAGTCTACATATATATTATTCTGTATTCTTGTCCTTACCAGAAATGACGAGCATCCTTGTTTTGTTCCTCACTTTAACGATACTATTTCTACTGGACTAAACAGCTGCTAGATGACTCAAAAACTAACCTAAGAATTATAGGAGAGAAGAAAAAATCAGAAGAGGTCATGAAGGGTATAAACAATTTATTTACCAAAATCAAGGCAGAAAATTTTCCAAGTCAAGGCAAAGAATTCAACTTCCAGGTAAAGGAGACCTAGAACCCCAAATAGCCACCATCAGAAAAGAACTTCTCTACAATACATTATAATTAAAATCCCAGAAATCTAGCACAAGGACAAAATACCAAAAACTATTATGGAAAAGCATCAAATAACTTGTAAAGGCAAGTCCATCAGAATAACAGCAGATTTCTCAACACAAATCTCAAATGCCAGGAAAGCTTGGGGCAAAGTCTTTTAAGCCTTAAAGGAAAACAACTCTCAGCCAAGATTAGTAAATCTCACAAACTCATCTTTCAAAATTAATGGAGAAATATAGACTTTGCATGACAAAGAGCACCTGAAGAAATCTGTGACTCCAGGGCAGCACTGCGAACAGTTCTCAAAGGAGACAGCAAGGCAGATGCCACCAAAGACCCAAAAGAAAGAATGAGTCTAGTATGGCAAGTAGTTAAGCAAAAGAGAAAATAAAGAAACCAGCAACAGAAAAATAACACAATTACAGAATTTAGTCTCTACTTTCAGTAATAACACTCAATGTTAGTGGTCTTACCTCCCCAGTTGAAAGACACAAATAGGCAGATTGGATCAAAAACAAAAACCAACTCTATTATTCCTGCAAAAGACAAATCTCATCTATAAAGAAAGTGTCCAAATGGGAAGGGGAATGGGGGGGGAGACAGAAGGAAATGAGGGACAAGAGAGATAAGAAATAGAAGGACAAAAGGGAAACAAAGCTTTTGTAGATAAGGAGGGAGGAGCAGGTGAAGGGAGGGGAGGGGAACGGGAAAAAAAGAAGCAGCAAGATATATTATGTACAGGTACAAATCCCCTGTGATGAATGATATCACTATGTACATCTGAAGTGTACCATTAAAATAAAATTTAAAAATAAAAGTTCAGAAAATAATGCCCCACGCAACAGGACTCTGAAAGCAAGCAGGAGCACTTTCCTGTCTTCAGATGAAGTGGACTTCAAGCCAAAGCTGACCAGAAGAGACAAAGCAGGCCACTATACACTGGCAAAGGGAACAATTCAATAGGAAGAGGTAACAACTGTAAATATATATCCACCGAATCCTGGTGCACCCAATTTCATGAAACAAATACTACTGGGCATAAAAGGTCAAATAAACATCAACATAATCATAGTGGGAAACTTCAGTACTTCACAAAAACCAGTCAACTAGACAAAAAAATAAGCAAAGAAATATCAGAGTTGAACCAAACTATTGAACAAATGAATTTAAAAGATATCTACAGAGTGATTCATCCAACAAGAGAATACACACTTTTCTCAGCAGCATATGGAGCTTTATCCAAAATAGACCACATCTGGGGCCATAAAGCATGCTTGAGTAAATACAAAAGATCTGAAATACTGTCATGTATACTATCAGATCTTAGCACAACGAAACTAGAAAATCAATAGCGAAAGAAACCACTGGTTTCATGGAAACACATGAAGATTAAATGAGGTACTCTTGAATAATCATGAGTCACAGAAGAAATTAAGGAAGAAATAAAAATTTCCTAGAATCAAATGACAAGGCAGCACAATAAGCAAAAATCAGTAGGACCCAGTGAAAGCTGGCCCAAGTGGGAAGTTTGTAGCTATTAATGCCCACATTGGAAAAATAGAGCGATTCCAGATAACTAAAGATGCACCACAAGGCCCTAGAAAAACAAGACAACCCAAATCCAAAACTTGTACAAGGGAGGAAATTATGATGATCAGGACATAAATTAATGAAATTAAGGCAAAAACAAACACAGTAAGTCCCTGGCTTACGAACATTCAAGTTATGAACTCTCACAGATACGAATGCACCCCGCATTAAGATTCGAGCAAATCGTGGAAGTACTGTGTCACCATTTTAAGGTAACTGTAAAAGTAAAAATAGTTTATGTACAGTACTTGTGTGTGTGTTTGATTTTTTATGCTTTACATTGGGTATTTGTGTCCAAGGTGTATATGATTCACTTTATTGGACTTATGAACAAATGGTTCTGAACTTACAAATGTTCTTCTGGAACAGAACTCGTCTGTAAGTCAGAGACTTCCTGTACAAGGATCAATGAATCAAAGAGTTGGTTATTTGAAAATATAATCAAAATAGACAAACTCTTAGCCAAACTTACCAAAAGAAAGAAAGAAAATACTCATATCAATGCTATTACACAGGCAAAAGGCAAAATCACAGTGGACACCACTGAAATCAGGGGACTGTCAGGAACCTATATTCCAATAAACTGGAGAGTCTAGAAGAAATGGAGACATTCTTAGATACATATGAATTACCAAAACTGAACCAAGAAGATGAAAACCCTGACTAGACAACGACAGGCAATGAAATTGAAGCAGTAGTAAAAACCCTACCAAGAAAAAGACCCAAGAGATTCACTGCTGAATTTTATCAGAACTTCAAGGAAGAATTAATGTCCACACTCCTCAAACTCTTCCAGGAAACTGAAAGGGGAGAAAGCACCCTCAAAATAATTCCCTCAAGTTAGCATTTCCTTGCTACTAACACTGGACAAGGACTCAAGAAAAAAAGAAACCTACAGGCCAATTTCTTTAATGAAGGTACATGCAAAAATCCTCAGCAAGAGACTTGCAAAGAGAATACAGGTAATCATTGAAAAGGTCACACGCCACGACCACACTGGCTTCATCCCAGGGATGCACAGATCGTTCAACATACGTAAATCAATAAATGTAGTACGCCACATAAACAAAAGTAAGGGGGAAATTGCATTATCATTTCAAGAGATACAGAAAGAGTCTTTGTCAAAAATCCAACATCCACTTATGATAAAAACCTGGATGCAAATAGTCAGAGGAGGACCTAACCTTAAACTGATAAAACTGAGAAAACTACTGCTCCCATCCTAAAGGAGCAAATCCTGAAAGCATTCCCACAAAAACCAGGAACAAGACAAGCATGTCTGCTCTTACCACTCCTGTTCAGTACAGTACTCTAAATCACAAAAATCGGTGGTGTTCCTGCACACCAAGAAGGAACCCGCTGAAAAGAAAATCAGGAAAATAATCTCTTCCACAATAGCTTCAAAAAAATTAAATATCTAGGAGTTCACCTAACCAAGGAAGTGAAAGACCTCTGTACTGAAAACAATACTGCCTGAAAAAGAAATTGAAGAAGACATAAGAAAACAGAAAGATATCTCCTCTTCCTAGACAGGCAGAACCAACATCATCAAAATGGCCACATTACCAAAAATATTATATAGATTTAATACAGTTCCAACCACAATACCATCATCTTTTCTCACAGAACTAGAAAAAGCAATTCTGATATTTATATGGAACCAGAAGAGACTCAGAATAGACAAAGCAACCTTGAGCCACTAGAGCAAGGCAAGAAGCATTACGATCCGAGACTTCAAGCTATATTGCAAAACTACAACAATAAAATAGCATGGCGCTGGCCCCAAAACAGACATGTTGGCAGTAGAACACAGGATGCAGAAGCGACCTCAAGCACTTTTCAGCCATCTGATCTTCTGCAAAGTGGCCAATAATATATGCTGGAGAAAATATAGTCTCTTTAAGAAATGGTGCTGAGAAAACTGGTTATCCACATGTAGAAAACAGAATCTAGATTCACAGTTCTCTCTTTGTACTATAATGAAGTAAATATGGATCAAAGATATATATACTAAAACAGGGACACTGATTCTGACACTAAAACAGGGACACAGAAGTAAAGACATCATATTCCAGTGATCCATGCACACCCATGTTTACAGCAGGACAATTTTGGAAGCGGCCTACATGTCCATCAGCAGATGAATAGATAAAGAAAACGCAGTATTTACACACAATGGAGTACTACTCTGCCATAAAGAAGGATAAATTTGAGTCATTTGTAGGAAAATGGATGGACCTTGTGACCATAATACTAAATGAATTCAGACACAGAAGGCTAAATATCACGTGGTTTCTCTTATATGAAAAACCCAAAATTAAATAATTTAAAGAGCAAAATAAAAGAAATGGCTTAAAGAAACAGGGGGGTAGAAGCTATAAAGATGGGGACGGGATCAGCAGAAGGCAGGGTTAGAGTGAAGGGGTGTAAAAAGTCTCAAGATGTGTATGTGTATCAAACCCAAGCTGGGTGTAATTGCTATGTCTCTCACACACATGCTAGCAATTTTTTTTTTAAATAAAGGTATTATTTCTAAAGTTTCAGCACTAAGTACTATTTGCTAGAAGGGTTTGATGTATACCCTTTATTGTATTAAGAAAGTCTCCCAAAATTCATAGTAGCTAACGATTTTTATTATTTTACTAACTGCATTTTGGCATCTAATAGGATGAGCACACACATGCTCTCTTGTAGTCTGTTCATGTGGTGAGTTTCTTTTCTGGGTATGAGGCAGACAGCCCTGTTGTGTGATAGCCCATGCCCCTCACTAAGGGACCTGGATGTTGCTCGGGCAGCGATGGTGGAAGCTAACTGTGAGTGTGTCCTCCACCATCTGCCTGTTCCTGGCCTGCGGATGCTCAGCATGTGGGCCTCTGCTGAGGATCCTGGGCGAGGTCAAGGTGAGACACAGCAGACGGAGTCCTTTGGCGTCTCTCCCTCCTCCCTGAGCCTGGCCAGGCCCATCACTGACGGGGCTGAGGCGTAATCAGTCAGATGTTGATGAGCCACTTAGTGGGTAACAGCACTGACCACCTGGAGTTCTTGGCGTGCCTGTTTGTTCAAGCCACTGAAACAAGTTTCGTATTGCCTGAGTCCGACCATGTGTCAGACAGTGTCAATAATGGCCACCTCCTTTTTATTTTTTGCGGTTCTGAGGATTAGATCTGGGGTCTTCACACTGAGCTGCATGTCCAGGCTTTTTAATTAATCAAAATTAATTAATTAATTTTTGAGGCCAGTTCTCACTAAGTCATTAACTTGCCCAAGGTGGGCAATCCTCCTGTCTCAGCCTTCCAGAGTGCTGTACCATCGCTCCTCGGTTTGTCTTTGTATTCATGAAATAGACCTTACTCGGTCCATATGTATTTTATATACAGTCCTGTATTTATTATTCTGCTAATACATTATTTAAGAGTCTTGCATTCATGTTCAGTGGTGAGACAGGTCTGTACTCTTATTAAATGCACTAATCGAAAAGACTCGTGGCATTAGATGAGCTTTCCCTCTCACCCTAATCTTTAGAATAAGTCATACAAAGTGATGCTTCTGTGTTAGTCTTGAAGGCACCTGTCAGACTGATAAGTTCTCATTATTAATTTAGTTTCTTCAGTGATATATACATATATATCACTGAATATATAGGGAATATATTTGGTTCTTGTCCAGTTTGGTTTGTAACCAGAATTGTGGAAAAAATTAAGTTCATGAACTAAGGTACCAATATACAGAGTCCACCAAAAAATGCATACACGCTTCGGGAAAAGAAACATAGTATGATGTTTTTTCAACAGATGGTGTTCCCCTCGTGTGGGGGGCCCTAGAGGATGTCGCATGCCACAGAAAACCCACCAAGCTGCCGGCCCTTAGAGGAGAAACTGAAAACGCGACCAGGTTCCCCAAGCAGCGGTTGGTGGCACTAATACACGTCTGGAAGCCGCCGGCCGCCGCTCTGAGTGCCTCTTGTAACGGCAGAGTCCGAAGGTCACTGCGATTAGTCTCATGATATCGCAATACATTTAGGATTAAAATATTTGTACGTTTTTCTTTTCCTGAAGTGTGTATACATTTTTTGCAGATTCTGTAAACTTACATGTTAATCTGTCCCTTCTTGATTTAATTTTGGTAGTTCATGATTTTCTTCTAGTAAAGAATTTGCCTGATGTGAGCTTTCAGTAGTGGCAGAATTAAGCTGTCCGCTGTGCTGCCTCGCGGGGTTTCACCACCTCGGATGTGCCCAGAGTCACCCCCTCGTACCCCGACACTGCTCGCCTGCATTCCTTCCCTCACCGTCAGTCCTGCCAGCTGGTGCCTGCGTCTCTACGGAGACCCAGCTCCTGACTCTCACTTCTCCTCTCTCTTTTGTTGTTTTCTGTTATTTGTGCATTTATTGACTCTCTTCCTTCATGTCAAGTGCAGGCTGCTTTCTCCTGCCTCCTTAAGGTGGCCGCTTTACTCATTTTCCGCCTTTCTTAAGATGTGCCCAGGGCTGGAGTTGTGCCCGCGGGTCTCTCTGCTTGCATCTCCACAGCTTGGCTGGGCAGAGATTCCCCTCTGCTCTGATCCAAACATTTTTCCGGGTCTCTTATGGTTTCTGTGCTTCCTCGTTAATCATTTAGAAGTGTGTCTTTTGGTTTTAGACTCTTTGGGATTTTTCCCTATTTAAGAATTGATTTCTGATTTTACTACATCATATAACGCCGACTGTGGGGTCACGTTCTTCAGTATCTGTTTAGATCCCTTCGCCGAGGGAGCCACTCAGTTTTGCGTGTGTGGACGACCGTGAGAAGAACCCGCGTCGTCTCTGGCCTCTGGGGTTAAACCCGCCCGTCAGATCGGCATCGTTGATTGTGTCCTTCTGATTTCCTATAAGCTTAATTGATTTTTGTTTACTGCATTTAGCAATTTCTAGAAAGCATAGTTTAAAATCTTTATTATGATAATGTATTTTTCTTCTTTATGTATTTTGACATTGTATTTTTGGCACACCCAGAAATGGGATGATTATATCTCTATTAAAAAGAATTTAGGGAAAAATGATCATCTTTTTTGTCCCTGTATTAGTCAGTATTCTCTAGAGAAACAGATACAATGGTAGATATATGAATATGTGAGAGCTTACAAATTGGCTTCCTCGGCTTCTTACAAGTCAGGCGTGGAAGTGTGTAGAGGGTCCATCAGCACGCTGGAGATCCAGAGGGCCCAGCCGAAGGTTTGGAGGTCCAAAGGATCCAGGTGAAGATCTGGAGGTCTGAAGGATCCAGGCGAAGGTCTGGAGGTCCGAAGGATCCAGGCGAAGGTCTGGAGGTCCGAAGGATCCAGGCGAAGGTCTGGAGGTCCGAAGGATCCAGGCGAAGGTCTGGAGGTCCGAAGGATCCAGGCGAAGGTCTGGAGGTCCGAAGGATCCAGGCGAAGATCTGGAGGTCCGAAGGATCCAGGCGAAGATCTGGAGGTCCGAAGGATCCAGGCGAAGATCTGGAGGTCTGAAGGATCCAGGCGAAGGTCTGAGGTCTGAAGGATCCAGGCAAAGTTCCAGAGGTCCGAAGTATCCAAGTGAAAGTCTGGAGCTCCTCCAAAGGAACTGAAGCCGATCCAAAGAAACTGGGTGGGCTATATCCCTCTTCATTTCCCCTTTATACCATCTAGAGAACAGGCTGCCCTAGGGTGGATCTTCTACACTCTGGGGTGTAGAAATGCTAAACCAATTTAGTTAAACTTCTCTTACAAGTTGACATGATCAGTCAACCATCACAGTCCTGAAAGTTTATTTTGTTCAATGATAATATTGTGATATCTGCTTGCTGTATCTTTTTGTATAACATATTTCACTTTTTAATTTTTATTTTTATCAGTTCATGTTTGCAGTCCATAATGGGAAGTTGGTACCTGAGCATAATGCATCTCAATTCTTTTTACATCCCCTTCCCTAAAAGCATATTTTAAGCAGCATACTGTATCCCCCCCAAATCCAAACATCAGTAAAAGATCATCTGCACAAATAAGTTTCCTGTCCCTATTTCCTTGGTTTCCTGCCCTAGAAGCAAACTTTCGCCAGATTGTAGGTACTTTCCAAATATTTTGTAAGTTTTTATTTTCAATGAAAATATTTATCTTTGGTGTGTGAATTCATCTGCTCTTCTTTTAGAAGTACTAATTATTTTTGTTGTTGCGTGTACTGCTTCTACTTGCCTTGTGATAGTTTCATTTCATTAAAAACTTTTTATCATGAACTCATCTTCTGAGAGGGTTGTTGTTGCCTGGTTTTGGAAACAGAAGTCTGTAGATCCCGTGTTGGGAGTGTGTCCCTAAAGAGCTCACCACAAATGACCAGAGGGACCCCAGTGATCTCTGGAGCTCTCTTAGACATCTTCCTACAATGGCCTACAGTTCCTCCACTTGGCGAAGGCATCCCATGGCTGCCTCCTGAGGAGACCTCACTGCTCTCCACTTTGACTCCCTACGTGTCACGCTGGGCTGGCCCACACACCCCACTTCAATTATGGGGGACTGGCAGAGGGTTCTAAATTGGCAGCTACTTTCCCTTAGGACTTTGAATATATTATTTCACTCTTTCCTTTGGAATTTACCCTTTAGGAAAAAATTCTGACAAAATAAAATTCTTCTAACTTCCCTGTGGTATCTTTTCTAAATCACTATGTCTCAAAATCCCCCAAGTGCTAAGATCTCTGTGTCTATGCTTGACAAAAATATTTTTCAACAGATGTACAGAATTTAACATCGAAAGGATTGGGGGGCTGAAGTTTTAATTGTGAGACAGCAAAATTGTCATGTTGCAAACAAAGAGTCTGTGTCTCATTTTCTTAAAAAAATAGGAATGGTGCCAAAATTTTGGTCTTAGAAGTTTTGCAGATTTCGGCCAGTGACAACTCTTATTGAGAACCCAGATGGTCAGGCTGCAGTTGGAGAAGACTGTAAAGTCCTGAAACATTATATTGCGAGCCTCACGAGTACAGTAGGACCAAATGACAATTTGTCTAATTATTCTGAATGGGATCACAGTCATGGGATGAAGTTTATAAACTATCACTTGGTGAACTGTTTATTATACAACTCTTGATCCTATCATAGAGCCTGAAAACATTCGCTTTTGGAGTCCAGTGAAACTAAGTTTGTATCACAATTTTATCACTTACTCAGATGCACAATTTTGGGCCGATCATAAGACTTTTTACAATTAACCTCTCATATAGTAAAAATGAAGATAATTATACTATCCAACAGAATTTGTGACTGAAAAATGCCTTACAGTGTTAATGAATAGAAATAAAGGTGGAATCCTTATAGGTTAAAAACAGCTAAGCTTTGTGTGTTCTTGAACTCTAAGATTGAGACCCATTAGTGCTAAAACATCACTACATCCCATAATAATGGGTACAATTTCTTCAGTAGTGAATATTGATTAGATAGTATAACACAGCAAGGCATTACGTTCAATAATTGCTTAATAATTTGGCCACTTTTTCCTATAATTATGGTCTTCCATGGCTATTATGCCTCTTATAATATAATACAGTACTATTATGAAACACATATAATACAATGTTTAACTAATTCAGTTTTAATGCAAAAAAATAAAAACGTTGTTGGTAGGAATATAAATAGTACAACCATTACAGAAATCAGTATGGAGATTCCTCAAAAAACTAAAACTAGAAATTCTATTTGACCCAGCTATTTCTTTTCTAGGTATCTTCCTAAAAGAGTTAAAGACATCATATTACATGATACAGGCATATCCATGTGTACAGCAACACAACTCATAATAGCTAAATCTTGGAAGAGGCATATATGTCCATCAACAGATGAATGGATGAGGAAAGTGTAGTATTTATACACAATGGAGTACTACTCTGCCATAAAGATGGATAAATTTGAGTCAGTTGTAGGAAAATGAATGCACCTTTATTTCACTTGAGTGTTAAGTGAAATAAATCAAACACACAACCTTAAATATTACATGGATTCTCTTGTATGAGAGATTCAAAGTATAAATAAAGAACAAAATAAAAGATAATAAGAAGTAGGGAGATAGAGCTTTGTCAAATGGAAAGGGATCAAGAGAAGGAGGGAGACAATAGGGAGGGGAGCAAAAGAGAATGAGAAAAAAAAGGAATTGAGATGTGTTGTGTACACGTACCTGCCCCACACAGGGAACGTAAATATTTTGTACTGCAAACATGTACTAATAAAAAATAAATAAATAAAAACAACAGAATCATAGCTGTGTGGAAGAAAATCATGAAACAATGAGATTTCCAGGGCCCCAGGCATGCCATTGTCAGGGGCACAAAACCAGCACTCTGCAGGGCGACTTCATCGAGACCAAGCTTTCCAACAGTAAACGTGTGGAGGCCCTCCTGCTCTCCCTGTGGGCACACCGAGGACCACACAGAAGCCATGTCGGTCTACGAAGGCAGCTAACGCAAAGACCTCCCAGGCTAGAAAAGGAGTGGGAAACAAACAGCTCCCAGAGCTCTTAGACACCGATGGGCTCATCTCTGGGTGACCCATGTATGAGATAAAAGTGATGTCTAGTGTAGGCCTGGCACCCAGGGGACGTTCCACAATTGACAGTGCTGCTGTGTCACCACGGTGTTACCAATACCGCTTTCTCGTTGGTCAAGTTCTATATTTGAGTGTACAGAGATAAAACTCCCTAGTGTTTTTTACCTTGTTACTTACGACTGATTGTATGTTTGAATGGCACTTACTCTGTTTTTCCAATGAATGAAAATTTATTTACATCTTCTTCTACACATTAGCCTTCCCATCCTTCTAGATAATAAATCTATTTGGAAAGATATATAATTATACAATTTCCTGTGGCTTCGCCATAGTCAACGTGTTCCTTGAGCAATCACATTTCCAAAAGGGAGACAAATGAATAAGAAATTAAGATAACACTTTATGAACTAATAGTTTAGTAGTTAAAGAATTTCATTTAATGGCTTGAGTTTTTTTTCTAGAGGAAAAGTCGTCAAAACACATTACATTTATAATGGATTTATAGTTGTTGTCATATTCAAATTTTCTCCCCAAGCTGTATTTAACATGATTTTCTCTTCTTGAGGTGACCTTTGTCCTAAATCTTGGGACTGCATATAATGAGCACGGAGCCTGTTGTCTGTGGAAGCCACAACAAAGCACCATCAGAGATTTTAATGAGAAGAGAAAATACCAGGAGAAAGAAAAAAATAGTAGAGCCCAATGTTCATTTAGATCATGTTGAGTAAAAATATTTACTTTAGCAGTGCAGGATCAAATCTACGTCTCCCTGGTACAAAAATGACCCTTTCAACAAGCCTGAGTCAAATGACATGGAAATGGAAACAATAACTCTTTATTCTTCTATGTCTCCAATGCCCCAAATGCAATAATGAGGAAGCCACCAAGCGCGACAGCCCGGGCTTCTGAGTGTGACATCCAGGCGCCATGTGTCCGGGGACAGAGGCTCCAGCTCCTGGGTGAATCACGCAGGGTTCTTGTGGCTCTGTGTGCCTCAGTGCAGCCACCACACACGTCTGCTGGCCTAGTGGCCGCAGGTGTCACTCTGGGCTAAAAGGATGCAAGTGTCACTAAGGAATCATGCATGTGTCTGTGGGTGACCAGGAGCCACACGTGAGATTTCACCCCCCCAACCTCCTTTTTGTTGGCTGGTAAGGACGCAGACTCCAGAATTGCTCTGAAAAGTGTGCAGAATGCAGTCTGTCCTCCCGGGGTACGGGGATGTTACCCCCACCTGGAGATTACTGAGAGATTTAAATATAAATACCACTGAAGACAGCAGCCAGTGAAGAAATTCAGACAGGCCTCAAAATCACAAATAATGTTCTCCTTCCAAAGTGCCCCAACTTTTTAAAAAAGGGGCATTTCCCTTACCCTTTTTAAAAAAGAGGCTTATTATCCCTTACCACAAGCCTCGTCTGGTCAAATGTTTGAAAAGCTTTTTAAAATATTGACCCTTAGTTTAAAATTAGGAAATAATACTTATTTTATTATTGCTGGTTTAAATGATTTATCATAAAATTATGTTACAAGTGATGTTTTGAAAGCTGCTGGCCATTTCTAAAAGGTCACAGAGAGATATATACAAAAAGATAAAGGGTATGATACGGATATTCAGACATCAAAAAGAAACTGTAGCCATTCGGTTATTTTTAAAACACAATCACTGTCTCCATTGAATTATCTGGTGATTAACGGAAAAATATTTCAGAGGGCAGATAAGGTAGGACCGATACTGAGTATGCCTGGCAGATCATGAGAGGTGCACACAAAGTCTCAACGCTGTGACCCTCACGTCTGATAGTCAGATAAGCATGTCCACAGCAGAGGAAATCAAATACAGCAAAGCACGATTAGATCGCCATGTCCAGAGACTGGAGCTCTTTTTTTTTTTTAATGATGCAAGAATAAAAGCATTGTTTTATTTCTCTCCCACTTGGTTCAGATTTCACTTAGTGTTAAAATAAGAATATAAAATAGTCTACTTTTAGGTGCAAGGGAATCTGCTTCTTGGATGCGAAAACAAATTAAGAGAGAGTAAATAGCGACAACTTTACTTATATGAGTTTTGGAATATTTATGCTTTACCAAATCCTTTACGTTCACCTAGTTTGATTCTCAGCACAGTCCTGTCCAGGAAACAGGCCAAGAGTTTTGTTTTCCCCACTTTATATAATGAGGGAAATGCCCCAAGACGGAGCTCATCCCATCCTGTGTCGGCAAACTCTTTTTATCGCAGCAGATTCAGGAAACTTTCAGCCAGTATAACTGGTGTCGGTTTGCTTTAGGATTTACAACAAAGGAATAGCAAACATTTCTCTCTCCCGGGCCTGTGTTTGTCCCAGACAAGCACTTATCTAACGTGTGTGACCATCTGTGGTGCACAGGTATGGTCCGGCAAGAAAAGCACCCAATGCACTGCCTGTTCTAAATATAGAAATGCAGTTGGAAAAAAACTCACAGTCATCTTTTGCAAAACATTATAAAATTCTAGTTCCCACCGTGGTTTGTTTGAGGGTAACATCTTGACTATCCAGAGTACAAATGACCATTCGAAGAAAGAGCCCAGAGAGAGAAAAGCAAGAAAAGCAATGTTGCTTTTTTTGGTTTTGTTTTACTTTAACAATGTATTTAGATAAAAATCCAGTAAACAGGCCAATTTCCGTAGCAGACATAATCATATTTTTCAGCAGAGTTCATGATCCCACTGGTCAAGATAAACAAGGTACCACTTTGGAAATACACATTCTCACCCTACAAAGAGATAAGTGAAAAGGACAACAATTGACTTCACATGAGCATAGGCAACAAAGGCAATTAATTCCCAGAGTTGTTGACAAATAATTTCCTGCTCTTACGAAAACGCCCAGAAGACAGTTAGTTCCTGCGACTCAGAAGAGGACCCGGACGCCTGTCTCACCGTGACTTACATGGAGTCATATCACAAGTCAGAACTGATAGAGTCCTGGCGTGGAGGTTATAAAGAAGGTTTGGGGCTTGTGGAAAGGGAAATAATGGAGATAAGAAAGAAAGTAGCGGGCATGGATGGGGAGGAGGTGCTCCAGTGAGAGCACGGTAGTGTGGCCCAGCTCGGATCCGCCCAGGGTCACACTGAGCCGAGCTGTGTCCCCAGGCCGGCTGGAAGAACTGCAGAGCGAAGCCAGACAAGCTGTTTCCTGCCTTTGCTCCTTTCCAGCCTTGTGGTTTGTACAGCTCACCAGCCCTGCGTGTACCTGGTCTCCTCATCAGTAAAGATGCGCGCTCAAGGCTGTAATCTGTGCTGGCTTCCTGAGGTTCAGGACGGGCTGGAAGTGGGTCTGGAGCTCACTGCGAGCCACCCGTGCCCTGTGGCAGACTGGATATGTGAGATGTTTGCTTATAAATGCGCTTCTTTTTCTGAGGTGTGCAGACTTGTGTATGGAATATTAAAATGAACTTCAAAATTATGCCTGAATTTGTAAATTCCCGGCCATGTAGGATCTTCTCAGACAAGAAACTAAAAGTTATTTCTATCAAGTTGGGACTCCTGAAGATATTTTTTATATAAAAAGTAGGTGTCTGTTTCTTCAAAGGTAGGAAGTTGTAAGTCAAGGTGATATCTCAAAACATACCGGCTGTAACTTTCTATGATTGCAAGAGATAATTTAAATGAACTAACTGTTAAAAGCTGCAGGAGCAATGGATTCAGAGCACCTTTTCCCCACTGCACAGTCTTTTTACGTTTTGCTGTCAATGCAAGAACAGTGAATGTCCCAAAGGCTTTGTTAAGACTGTAATTGGAAAGCAGACTCTGGGGCAGGGGTGGGTTGCTCAGTGGCGAGCGCTTGCCTAGCAGGTGTGAGGTGCTGGGTTTCATCCCCAGGCAGTGCCAAAATAAAAGAAAACAAGCAGAGGCTGGTGGTGTAGAAACGGCTGCCTGTTCTAATGCCCGCAGATGGGATTTTTTTGGGCACAGACTGGCTATCTCCCATGCTATTGGTAGTGGGCTTGGCAAAGCTTAGGAACTCGCATTAGATTTGGTCTGAGTCAGATACTTGAGGACAACTGACAGTCGACAGAGAAAACAGCCCTGGAGATGCTCCACCAGACAGCAGCCTCTCATGCTGCCCCGGAGCGAGCTGTGTGGCTGATCCAGAGCCACCTGAAAGGGCAACTCCAAGAGCAGCCACTACTAGATGGTCACCCTTGGACAGTTGAGCTGACGGTCCCATGCACATCTGTGACCTTGCTTGGGAATAAGTTAGATGATTCCCCTTTGCTTACGTGAGGCAAAGCAAGCTCCTTTCCCCAGGCATCTACCCTCCACGATGATCGCCAAGAAAGACCACTACTCCTGGAAAGCTGACGGTATGCCAACCATTGCCGACTCCCTGCAAGGTCGTGTGGATTAAAATGTATTTGATTCCACAGTCTCTCTTCTAAGAATTTGTTGCACACACACAAAATCATGTATCTGCCAAATGTTTAGAATTAAAGATGTTTACTGTCTGGCCACTTTTCTAGTCACTGGGACACAATAACCAACGTCCACAGTGTAAGGGAGGAGAGGTTTATTCTGGCTCACGTTTCAGTCCATGGTCGGCCAGTCACAAAGGAGAAACAGCATGGTGGAGGGACCTGGCAGAGCGAAGAGCTGCTCATGTCTGCTGACCAGGAAGTAGAGGGTAAAGGGAGGAGAGGGAAGGGAAATAAGCCCTTCAGGGTCGCACCCCAGGGACCCGCCCCTTCTAGCCACACCCCACGTCCTAACCAAAAGTCAGGTTACAGCACTCCCAAATCCAATCGCCTTCCAAAAACCCCGTCTCGGAGCGTATGAGGATCTTGTGGAACATCTAGATACAAAGCGTAACATTTACTGTGCTATTCCCCTGAGAAATGGAAAGGGATGCCCATGGGTGGAAAGAGATTCGATTTAACAAACTATGACATGCATGTGGAATTACGGTTCGGTCATTAATGTTTTTGTTAAACAAATTCAGTGGCAATGAAAAGTGTCAGTTTAAGAAAGGGAATCGGGTTTAATGCAATTTTAAATCTGGCTTAAAATATATTATTTTGTTTTGAATTCCTTAAGTGTAAGAACTGACATGGCATTTGGAAAACAAGTTTGGGGCGCGTAATTGGCTTTGTTTTGTTTTCCCGCAAACATACCATGTGGGTTCCCACACTGGGCCTTTGCAGTCTGGTGTCTCTGTCTGGAACACTTTCATCTCGTGTTACCACGTGGCTGTTCCTGGAATCCTGCCCGCCATCCACCAGAGACTCCGTGCATGCTCAGTCACAGCGTGGGGCCCTTACCTCTGTCTGAAGTTACCTTATTGCCCTTTTTGTACTTTTGGTCATTGTCTCTTCTGAGAGAATTACAGCCTATAAGAATTGAATTGAGTCTGCTCTACAATATTTCCTGCTGTGTCTGCAACACTCAGAACAATGCCTGACACACAGTAGGTGCTCAGTATTTGTCACATGAATAATCTTATAAATGTCTTTATAAATTTTATAAACATGTCTTTTCTCTTTTGCAGTGAATCTTTGGAGTGCTTTGATTTTAATGTAAGAAGAAAAAGTGATACCTTGATATTCACCCAAAATCATTCTATTTCTTGGATTAGTTACCTTTCTAGAGTCAATCATTTGTTGCAAGAGAGCAGATTTAATACAGGACAGTTACACATTACAGCATTCACACACACAAGCCAAATGCAGGAAGAGTGCAGAATGTCTCTCTGTGCACTGGAGACTCAAAAGATCCATTCAAGGGCGGGGAGCCCGCAGCACTGTCCTGTGTATGTCCGCGTCTGCACTAAAAGGCCGAGGAGATCTATACTGGAGCCAGGGAATGAGACTCACAGTGAAGAAGACCAGAGCTCCTCAAAGCAAACAGCAGCCACCCCTGACAACAGCAAGGCCCCGAGCGCCTTCTGCGAGGAGAACAGCCGAGTTCCCTTTAGGACAACCGGCCGCAGCAGGGCTCCTCCTGGGAAACAGCCTGCCAACCAGCTTCTGCTCCCGCTCTGCTTTATGTTGTGTCGGCAACAATCCTCAGGTGGATCCTCTACACCCAGAACCCACCAACTCAGTCCAGCCGGGTGTTCCTGCTCAAGCTGACCACAGTAATAAGCCCACACAATTTACCAGTAATTGCCGAATGGGCCTCCCTCATCCCTGTCGTCCCTGCTCATTTGCCAATCATTAACTGACTCTCTATGACGTGCCAGAGATTGTGCTGGACAGAGACATAAAATAAAAAATTAGCTTTGTTTTTGACTCTCGAGAGGCAGATGTGTGATGGGACACACAGAGACACAGGACATAGGTGGGGGAGGTCATCAGCGTCCAGTGGGTTAAGAAAAAAGAAAGAGAAGTGCAGGATGCTACGGGGGCAAAGGAAGGGAGGTGCTAAACACCTCGCCGAAGCAGAGGGCTTCGTGGCGGTAAGTTGGAAAGAAATTCCAGGCAGAGGGAAGAGGACGTGTTTTACAACATGCCATGTTCCCAGAAGGATGAACTAATGTGGCTACAGGGAGGTGAAGAAGTATGCGAAGGTACAGCTTGAGTCGCCTTCCGCCACGTGAAGCAATGTGGCCTTTGTCCTATAGGCAATGGGGAAGGACAACGAATTCTGGGCTTGAAGATCCCACGGTGGATAAAGCCCATGTTCAAATGAATACAAGTTTCAATTATTTGGGAAGGAATGTTTGAAGTCTTGGATCTTCCCTTTTCCTTACTGTGTCCCCCACACAGAGCGGGTAATCTTGCAATCTGAGCTCCAATCCACATCTCTCGCAAGCCCCCCACTTCCCTTCGTCTTTGCTCCCAGCCAACCTCACCCTCTGCTCGGGACTTCTGCAAGAGTTTCCTACTTAACTGCACAGATCTTGAGCTAGAATCACTCACCAAGCAAGTTCTGAATTCCTGGCCCAGGGACAATTTGAGATAACAAATGTTAATTATTTTAAACCATTAAGTTTGGGGTAATTTGTTACATAGCAATAAATAATTAATAAACCCCCAATTCCTTATTCTGTGTCTGTTACAAAAACATATTTAATGAGTATTAGCTATTATTAATAATAATACATTTTTAAGAAAAGTAATTAAATGCAATCACTTTAGGTATCATTTAAATAGATCTATTCATAATTCATCCATCCACCGTGATAGCTGGGAAATACGATAGTGTTCAAAAGCCTTAGAAAGAAAGAACATTCCTGCGAGATCAGCAGAACAAGATCTACCATTTATTACAAAGTGGCAAACCAGGGTTACTTGCAAAGACATGAATGAATCTCAAAAACAGTATGCTGAAGGAAAGAAGCCAGACACAAAAGAACACATGCTACATAATTCTATTTACGTAAAACCCTAGAAAGAGACACATCTAATCTATGTGACGGAAAGCAGACCAGCACTTGCTGGAGCTGGGTGGAGGGGTTGGTCGGCTGAGCATCAGGAGGGAAATTTCCAGAACGACGGAGATGTCCTACATGTGGATCGGAGTGGGCACACCGTGGACACATTTTTCAACACACTAGACTCTGCCCTTAGAATGCATGCACTTATTGTGTGTAAAATATACCTCAATAAACTGATGAAAAAATATACAGTTTTCTGAGCATTCTTGGAGCCAAGTGCTTTACATAATCATCTCTGGTAGAGAAGTAACAGCCTCATTTTTGGAAAATAAATTGAATCTTATATCAGCACAGGTTAAGGTTCAAATCCTCTTGTTTGTTTCAGTGCATTTTTGCTAGGGTTTCTAGAAGAAATTTTGTGTGTCAACTAATACAGGTGTGCCAAATCTCAGTATAGTCACAGCCTCAGTAATAGGGATGACAAAAACAAGGCTCAGGGTAAGTAAATACGGAGACTGGGACTCTATTTTTTCAGTGGGACTGTTTTCGACACCACTGGAGATTGAGCCCAGGGCCGTCACCCTGAGCTACGTCCTCAGTCCTTTTTTATTTGCGATGGGGTCTCACTAAGTTGCCCAGGCTGTGCTTGAACTTGGGACCCTCTTGGAGTGCTAGGATTACAGGCCTGTGCCACCACACCTTGCTGGGACTATTTTTTCACCCCCAGGGTCCCAATCAATCGCTGAACATTTTACAGGTAGGAATCTGAGTCTAAAGAGATTAAATAGCTTGCTTCTGGTCACCTAGCTACTGCGTGGTAGATATCCCCAGGGGACGGTGAAGTTGCTGTAGGTGGATGAGAGAAAGAGATGGAAAATGAGAAGGCAAAGACTTAAAATAAAACTCCAGGATGAAAGAGTTATCTGCACTCCTGTGTGTATTTAAATTTAGGAGATATAGAGCATAGCGCGTCTGAGTTCTCACGATAAGTTCATGTATCCGTTTTCCCACCCAAGGGGCCTACAGAGCAGAGGAGGAGGAAGAAGAGGAGGGGGAGGAGGAAAGGAGGAGGAGGAGGAGGAGGAGGAGGAGGAGGAGGAAGCCTGACACTGCTCAGTGCAGGGCCCGCCACATCATCACCACCAGATCGCTGTCACACTTCCTGGCTGGTGGTCGCTCCCGGAGAGGCCCGGATGCCAAGTGAGGTTAGGAAGAGGGAGGTGTCCTTGCTCACCGATGGTCCCCTCTGCGCCCCGGCCCGCCTGCCATGAAGTTTCTACATCACTATCCATTAGCACACACCAAGGAAGCATCCTGATGTTCTGTTCGAATTAAACTAATATTTGAAATGAAGGGGGGAAAACCACGGGCGGGAGAGTCACTAACTACAAGGACTTTGCACCGAAGTTATATGGAGGAGGAGGCTGTATTTTTGTGCTTTTGCTATAAAATGAAGCAGACAGTCTGTTCTGTAAAGTACTATAATTATAAAGCAATTTGCCACCCTTAATGGGAGGACTTTTCTTTCATAAAATATTAACTAAATATAATATCAGTGCCATAGGTTAGGAACAGTCTTAGATTCTCCATAAAAAGCCGCTTTGTAACCACTGTGAACCTCTTTTTCAAGACGATGCCATCCAAAAACATCCTCACTCTCAGTGCCTGGGCCGTGAGTGAAGCCAGCTCATTTCTCTGTCCTCTCTAGGTAATTGGAGGCTGAGTGCTTTTCCCTGTAAACATGTTCACTTGCAATGCTGCTCGCTCTGAGCACACTGCTGTTGCTCCGGCAGTCTCATCTGGAACAGCTGCAGCCCTGAGAATCTAAACCGTCTACAACAAAGCACCCAAGCTGAAGCGGGGGACTTAGTTTGCAAAACTGTGGAGTTACTTGCCCCTTTTCTAATAGTGGACAGGGACGGCTCTCTCTGACGGCTGTCTAGATTGCAGACACACTTGGAGCTTCCTGGAGTTACCAACCCAGAGTCCACAGTGGGAGAGAGACTTGCAGCCAAGACCAGCCTCTCCCCTCTTTCTCTTCCTTCCTTCCCTCCTTCCCTCCTTCCCTCCCTCCTTCCTTCCTTCCTCTCTTAGTCGCTTTTCTCATTGCTGGGACAGAATATCTGACACCACAATTTAAGGAAGGAAAGATGTATTTTGGTTCACATTTTCAGTGGTCAGCTGGCTCCAAGACAGAGTGGCGCGGCTGAGGGGCCTGTGGAGGGCAGCTGTTTGTGTCGTGGTGGCCAGAAAGCAGAGAGAGAAAGAAGGGAGGAGCTAAACTCTTCTGGGTTATAACCCCCAGGGACCCACCTCTTCCCCCGGGCCCCACAACCTAACAGCAAGTCAGCTATGAACCCCAACAATCCAGTTACCTTCCAAAGGTCCCTATCAGCACATGAGGCTCTTGGGGGACACCTAGAAATAAACTAAAATGCTCTCTTTTTCTTTTTTTCTTTCACTCATTTTCCCCTTTTGTGTTACTTCCTTACATAAAATTTTGTGGGTTTTTGTTTTGTGTCTGGCGCTTCGAAACTTGTCTAATGAATTCAGAAACTGATTGCCCAACGCAGCTTCCTTATTATCTTCTTCCATCAGGAGGCAGCAACCACTTCCTAACTCTCCTAAACAATTTGTTTTTCTAGGGAGAACGGGCACTCCAAAGCGAGAGCGAAGATGTTGATCTCCTGGTATTATCTCGAGGCGCCACCATTTTTCACTGACTCCTCAAGTTAAGAGAGAAAGAGGAAAATACCCAGGAAACAAAAGAGGGACAAATCTCCAAACAATTTTAAAGCCTTCTTCATTAGAAGTAATGTATAGGAAATCCATACATGCTCATACAGCCCCAGGGCTCCATCTACTTCCCCATATTCCTTTGCTGATTTACACTCCTTAAATGGATCATCAAACTCTATTGATCTTAATCAGTAAAATCTCTTTTGTTTTCTACCTTTTAGGAGTCTCCAGGTTATTTGGGAATTTTTGTTCACTAGGACTGGGGAACAGACACTTTTATTAGATACATTCGGAATGTACACTGGATGTAGACCTCTGGCTCAGTGCTCACCATTAGGGGATACCTAGCTAGGCTTATATGCGATATATTTTTTGAATAAATGATTGCATCCATGAGTATAATCCATGAACATTCACGTCTAAATGGAAGAAAGTTTTTACAGCCAGTTGTGAACCAGTATTATGGCATGGTCTAACAACTGAATATGTGTTACATATTGAATTATTATGTGGATTATATTTTTTCTTTACCATATATATCACAAATCATTATTGGACTAATATGTCTATTTGTGAAAATGGGAAAAGCACCTTAGTTGTGAACTCTGAAAACAGCTAAGGATAGAATGCAGAGCAATGTAAGAAATACTCACTTTGCAGCATCATATATGTTTATCATATATGAATTTCATACAATAAGCATATTTGCGACTATTAAAAAACCTGGTGACAATATTAAACCGAATATTAGCCAAACCAAATTGAAGGGAAGAGAGTTGTACTTCCAAAAAATTTTCCCCTGAATCTTATTAACACAAAAGAGGTGTTCTTGCCTCCTGGCTGTCTGTCAGATCACAGCTGTCCAGCTGTGGCAGGGCGAGAGGGGGCTTCACAGGCGCCATGTCAGCGTGGGTGCTGGCGGGTGGGTGAGCCACATGGTCCTATTTATCCCTGTCAGCCGCAGGCCCTATTAACTACTTTTAATGAATCACCACTGCTTTTACTTTTGCCATCAGCCATGACCTTCACCATTTAGAAACACATGGTCTCTCATAAACGATAGCCCACGACATATAAACTTGAGAAGGATTCTATCACGGCTCAAACTACAATATCTATCACTAAAACAAACGGCTCATTCTAGCTGAAGAGACACTCGTATATATCACCGAACTAACCTTCCATATTTTGAAATTTACTGCTCCATGCTGGCTGGTTTTTTTTTTAAGGAGGCCAGGCAACCTTGCTCACTTAATACTTTTGATAAACTTCTGCTGACAAGGAGGGTGATTAATGATGGGTAAAAGAATTGAATCAAGAGTAGGAAAGACAGAGCCAAAAAAGCAGACGGCTAGGCTGATGGAAACTAACGTCTCTACAGAAATATATGATGGACCCTCCTTTTTTACCATGCCAAGTAATTACTTGCACAGGCCTGTTGTAATAATTCCTATTACAGCCAAAACGGAAAAGTCAGTAACTCACCCGCCCTGGGACAAGGTGAAGGCAAGGCCAGAGTAGCATGGATCAATATTTCATTTACTCACGGAGGTTAGCTTCTATCCCTGTATCAAATTCTTTTACAGAAAGCCATGAAAGAAATGAGCTTTGCTGCGAAACACCAATACAGAGGCCTTGTTTCCTTGGGGTGCTTGGAAAGGAAGCAGAGCAACGAACCCTTTCAGGAAAACAATATGCACTCAAGGTCATTCACGACTTGCTACTGTTGGAAAATAAAGTGCCATTAGCCTGATGCGAGTAATGCACATCCATCAGCTGCAGGCTGGGAAAGTGTGTGCGCGATTTGGTGCTGCTGCTAATAATGAATGAGCCGTCTGAACACTGTCTACACAATTTGACAATTGTGGAAAAATCTTTGCTTGACGGCGCATTATTTGTTTTAGAAAATCCCATTAGCATTTTTCTCCGATTACCTCCTGGCTTAAAAAGTAATAAAAAGACAAAGAGGGGAAGGACTATAGTAATAGTTCCTCTACCCACCAAGAAGTTTCTAGCTGGCTGTTCTTTCTAAAAAGAGAAGTTTCAACCACAAAATGCCCTGTATGACCGGGCATTTGTCTCCTTTTAGAGAGTTGAAAATGTATGTTTTCAACTGAGTTTTCTACTGTGCTTTATGGGGAAAGGTCTTGGCACTAACCGATTTTAAGCTTTGTGTGAATACTACCAAAGTAGTTCATCTTTGGCACCAAAACTAGATTCAGGTAGATTCCCAGTATCTGTGAGCCTAACACGGGCTGCAAGATCTGCATGTTTCTCCTTCGTGTTTTGGGCTGTATAGACATCATGTTGCCCTGATCCGTGTAGCTATAAGAGATATTTTCTCTATGCCACACACTTCCACAAGGAAGAGTCTAGGAAAATCCTCCTGTTTTGCTTTTCTTCTCCACATTTATATAATTTTCCAGTTGCTTTTCTTAAAATGCCAGTAAGGAAGAAAATACAGAAAGCTTGATTTGCTTGCTTAAAAACAGGTACCTGGCAGTCATAACATAACCATTCGAGTTTCTTGAAGTTTTTTTTTTTTTTTTTTTGAAATAAATGTGTTTCCCTTGGTGGGGGTGTCCAGACCACCGCATACACTTCACCCTCCCTCATGCCGTGAAGTTTAGCTCGGGGTTGGGTGTCTTTGGCTGTCACACGGGCCTGAGAGTCGTTCTAACCCACAGAAAGCAAGGTCGGCCAGACCTGCTGCCCGTGCAGTCCACATTAGGGAAGTACTTGCAAGCATTCGGGGTCTGCAGATTTTCCTAAGACTTTCCGCCCCTCCTCCACTCCCCCTTAAATCTTGGACCCCAGGAGGATTTCAAGGGAAATTCAATCCGTATGTGCCTGATTCGTGTTCACTTAACTCATTGACATGTTGTTTTCCAGCGGCTGATTGATGTACAAGGCGTCTTCTGACCTTTCCTCCCCAACCTTGCAGTCCTGCCTTTCTTTGAGCTGGAAAATTGCTTTTTACTTGGGGTAAGTAGCACTTTGGAGAGTTGAAAGTTTTGAGCTCAGCTTGAAGCATAGTTCCCAAATCTGTGTGGGATTCTAGATTTGACAAATGTGGCCTCGATACCTTTGTAGCCAGCTCTTTCTTGCCACATTTTTTTTTTCATGTGTGATACCCGTAGCTAGAGAAAGAATCACAAAGATGATGATCACTTTCAGAGCACCCAAGCAGGTATCTTTGGAAGCCGCAGTGTCACTCTGATGGTTTAAGACGTCCAAGTCCATCTGTTCTCTTCAGCCTCCCTTCACCTGCCATGATTTCTTTCATGTGGTCCCAACCCAAAGAACATCCTTTGCCAAGTTTTAAATGTGTGATAAAGGCAGCAGCTGACTTTAAACCCTGCTTTGATTCTGTTGGGCAACATCTCAGCTTGGGTCAGGTTCCCTGGCAAAATATTTCAGTAGACTTTCATAATGCTGCCCGTTGGAACTCACCCTAAATTATGCCACTAAATCATAAAAGTCGCGAAGGCAGGCTACTCCCTCCATCCCTTCAGCTAGGCCAAGCTGAGTGGGGCTGCGCCTCTGCCCATGGACAGCTGTTACTTGATCAAGAATAGCTGGAATAGAAAAAAGAGGAGCTGGAATAACGGACGCTGTGGAAGGACAACTGCGGCTCTTCCTCTAGAGTTCTGGATGGTGAGGTGGGATTGGAGCCTGTAACAGGAATCTACAAACCAGGAGTCTGCAGGAGCCAAGCAAGAAATGCAAATCGCTGGGACAGGTGGTAGGAGGACTGTTTCCAATGAGCTCACATCTACAGGAGCAGCTGGGGTCCAGAGAGCCCCCCAAAACCGTTGTGACAGGTGTGGTCCTGCTGGGTCGCTTGGATTTGCAAAAGAAGTCAGACATCTCCCAGTTTCAAATACACGCATCTGATTCCCACATGGTGACATCCTACTTGTAAGCTGGTTAGCTACCAAATGAAGATGGATGTCAAACAAAGTGGCAAAGGGAAAGGATGATGGCAGCTAATATTTACTGGACAACTGTCATGCGCCTGAAACTATGCTAAGTATCTTACAGACTCAACACAAACTCAGTCCTCAGTCCTTGCTTTTTATTACTTTTCTCAGTTGTAACAAGAGGAAAAGAGCTGGAGTCTGTTAAAATACAGATTCTCAGGCCTCTCCCAGGGCTACTGAATCAGATCTCCAGGCCCGGGACCCTGAAGCTGGAGACCAAATTACAAGGACGTTCACAGCAGCCAAGCAGTGTCACTCTGACGGTTCCAGATGTCTGAGTAATCTGTCCTCTTCACTTGCTTTCATTTCTTTCATGCGGTCCCAAAGGACATCCTCTGTCAAGTTATTTTGTTTTCAGTGGGGGCTCTACGGGTCTAACCCAGGTCTTCACACTGAGCGGGGTCCCTGGCTTGTTTTAGTTTTTATTTTGGAACAGGATCTTGCTAATTTGCCAAGTTGACCAGGCTGGATTCGGACTTGCAATCTTCCCGCCTCAGTCACCCAGAGTATGGGGGTTACAGATCTTTGCAGGGTTTTAAATGTATAATAAAGGCAGTAGCCTACTTTAAACCCTGGAAACTACCCCTCAAAGGACCACTGTCCCTCGCTCCCTGTCGTGTGTGCACCTGAGATTTAAGCAGACTGTGGTCCAGCTCCTCAGAGAGGAACTGACCTGTGCAAGCCGAGACAAGAGAGGCTGCACCCCAACTCACATGGCTGGGAAATGAGCGCCGTCCTGGTGGTGGCCCCAGGTGCCTTTCCCTGAGGAGGGCCTGCGTGCCCCAGGCCTGGGTGCCGAGGACATCAGCCCCATGCCGGCCTCGCAGAGAACAACGCAGGAGGGAGCAGGCTCTGAGGACAGGACGGCTGGCAGGTCACGTAGGCACACGTAAATCCAAGAGTGTCTGCTTCCAGACCCGGCTTCTTTGCTGTAGCTACAAGGATCATCATGCTGACAGGTCCCGGCCGACTGCTGAAGTGAGCGCAACCATCAAGGGATCTCTGGGCAGTGAAAGCACCGGCAGTGAGCAGGAGTCAGGTACCCTCCCCCGACCAAGAGGGGAAGCAGCCCGCGGACCAGCAAGGGCCAGGTGACTTGGCCTCAGACCCCACACCCACCTGGAGCCGGCCCCGCGTCCTGCTGGGGCCGGGCTCCCGGGATTGCCCTCATGCGACACTCCAGGTGGAAGCTGCCCGGAGGAGGGAGCTGAATCTACGCATTATGCAACCCTGAAGGCAGGTGCAAGGCGAGGTCCCCAAAGACAGTCAGATGTGTCCCCGAGTCCCAGCCCCAGTCCCTGGGAGGCCTGGCAAGGGCCTGCAGGACTCGCTCTCACCCCGGGGCTACCCCTCAAGCCCCTCGGTTCCCAGTCGCCTGAGGTCAGCTCATCGGCCCCCAAGGCCGTGGCCTCAGTGGGCCTGAGCGTGGCCCGTGGCCCTCGAGGGCAGTGGCTTCCTTTAGCCCGTGCGGCTTCTCTCCCGCAGCGCCTCTCCACCGTCCTCACTCCAGCACGCGGTGCCGCCTCTGTGATGGAGTAGACATCTCGCCGCAGGTCAGGGCGCTTGGACCTCAGCTCCGCTTAGTTCGAGATCCAGCCAAAGGCCAGAACCAATTCCACAAATCACCGCCAAATGGCGGGGAGGCCCCTGTCTGTCCACTTCTGTGAGAAAAGCTGTTTGTGGTGGGTAGCAATTCCAATGAGTCCGTTTCATTAGTCTGCGGCTCCTGAACTGGCTGTTGCTCCTCAAGGCTGTTTTGGGCTGAGGACAGACCTGGTCCCCGAGTGTTACCCAAGCAGTGTGCCTGTCCCTTGCGGGGTGTCAGTGTGCTTACGGGGGCTGTGCCGCTGGACAAACAGCCCTGGACATCCGGCAGCGTGTTCTGCGCAGGACAGAGTTTGCAGGCTCCGAGGGGCAACCTCTGTGTCTGTGTGACTCCCCAGGAGCCGTGTCGACGCTGTTCTCTATAAACACAACTTGTCGCAAAGGTGGCTTCTGTGGAAAAGCAGTGTCGCCATTCAGAAACACACAAAGTCCCGGCTGGCCTCGGAGGGTGCGTACATATTTCAGCTTCCACAGGAAGTGATGGGTCCGGCTTGAGAAGTTTAATTCCTGCGCCGTCTGCAGAGTGAGGCAGAGGGAACTCCAGCCTTTAAGGGGCCTGGGTTTAAAGAGTGAACCAGAGCTGTCCGTCCCTCTTAGCTCCTCAAAGGAGTGTTTGGCTTTTATCTTTCACACTTCTCCTGTGAGGTGTACACACTCAGCATAAGAATTCAGGGCGGAGCTTCTGACCTCAAGTCTAAGATTTAAAACAAATGAGTTCGTTAGGCTCATTTGGGTACCCTGCCTGTTGCAGTTTGTACAGAGTTATTCCTTAAAGCACGGTGGGTCATACTGAAAACCTGGAACCAACCTGCATGCTTGTCATCGAATCGAGATGAGCTCTGCTGCAGTCATGTTCCGGAAACAGGGCAGACGGTGGCCACAAACAGCTGTGCACTTCTGAGGGCGTCCTGTGTGAGTGGTGGTCTTGCCATGGTCGCCACCGCAGTGTTTTAAAGGAAGGAACCGGACCTGGGCACAGCGGTACAAGCTGGCAATCCCAGCTATTCAGGAAGCCGATGTAGGAGGACTGAACCTTCAAGGCCAGTAAGACTGTCTCAAAATTTCAAAAAATTAGAAAGGGCTGGAGATATAGCTCCGTGATAGAGTGCCCTGGCGTTCAATGCCCAGCACTGACAAACAAAACAAAAAACTAGATTAAAATACACCAATCGGGCTGTACTTCTAAGACATGTTGTTTAGAGAAAGAGATTTTCAGAATACTATATGTATAAGCTATTATTTTAATTAATATGTACTTGAAAAAACAATGGGTACACGTGCACATACATACATACATACACATATCCACACAATCCCTGGGAAAAAATATAAAACCTCATCGTAAAGATTACTGGTGGGACAGGGGGAAGGCCTGAGATGAGGGTAGCCATTAAAGTACTCTCCCCGCATACGTAATGTTACCACTTTTTAAAGACAAATATGAGTGGGAATTTAGAAGACATGTTAAAAGAATTTAAGCAAAAATTGGGGAGCAGCTTAGATTCACAACTGTGTTTTTTTCCACAGAAGTGGTAGGTGTAGGATGGTGGGAACCAAATCTTCCCCTTCTGTGTATTTATCTACCAATTTCCTTCACTAGCCAGGAGCACTCGGACAGCAAGGACCTTTCTGTAGAATTCTTTTATCCCCAGAAGCCAACATAATCAATAATACAGACAACAGTAAGTTTATAATCTCATTAAGTCATTCCACAGGTGTTTAATGAGCACCTACTCTGGGCTCTTACAATAAACTAGGAAATGTGGCTGAAGGAATGTTCATCCTATGAGTGAACCAGTCAATGAACACGGGCTGAGAGAAACCATCCAGAAGTCACAAACTTCACACCAAAAAGAGCCCTCAGAAACAAAATTAATCAATTTTTAGTGGTATAGGGTTAGGGTGAGTGATTTAGGGTTTAGTGATTTAGGATTTCCACAGTTAACATACATTTGTGGTCAATTTTGCATCTTTTTTTCTTGTCCTCTGTTGTGTTTTGAACATGAGCTTTCTCTCCATTTCCATTTTAAATTCAGGAACACTCTATTAAATTCTCTTCTGACTAATGTTCTTTCACTGTAATATAGGTGGCCCTAGAACCTGTCCTTTAAAGAGTCCAGTGTTGTGAAATCCTGTGTAGTCATGAAGCTGATTCCTCACAACGGTATCGCTCTGTACATTTTACCAGATGTTTTCTGCACGTTGTTTTTGTGTGATCCTAAATACACCTTCCTTTTGCTTCTAGCGGAATGTGGGTGAGGCGCGCTGGCCAGCATTTGTGAGGACTCCTGGACCCACGCTCAGCTTGGGGAGCAGCCTGCCCGAGGTCCACCGGCTGAGAACTGCTAGTGCCAGGAACCCAGACCTTCGGAGTTAAAATCCAGCCTCACCCGCTGAATTATGCCTACATACATCACTCAGGAATTCCGGGGCAAAAACGACCTTAATTATTTTAAGAAAACGTATTTATTTGAAAGTTGAGATAAATACAACTCCTGAGCCAGCTCCTGAAGCTGTGAATTGGGGCTTTCAAAGCCAAGGTGTGTGTAGCTTCTGATCGGAGCGCAGCGTTAGGTTGGTACCTCCGGCTACTGTCTGCTTGCCATTGAGATTTCAGTCTGTGAAGGCAGCAACGAGAGCAGCGGAGACAGTTTCTTAAGGCTTTGCTGCACTTCTGTGCCCTCTGTTTGATCATCTGCCAAGGCCCTGAGTGCTGCCAAACCAAACAGCCCAGCCCAGCGCAGCCCTCCTGGGAGCAGAGGAATTCTGCAGTCCGAGCGCGGGGAAGACGGAGAGGCAGTCAGGGTCTCACGGAAGAGTGGGAGGCAGACAATGCTAATCTGTTCTTCTGGAATTTCTGGTGCTGAACTCTGTTCACTGAAGGGGCTCTTCACTTCCCGGAGTCTCTCTGGCAAGTTCCCTGCATTAGCATAAACACCCCAACACGAGGGGGAGTGTGCATCCACCTGATGCTTTCCGGCCTGCCTGACACAGAACTCCATCCGAGATCCCGCGTGTCTGCTAAGAGCCTGAAGGTTCTGGCGGGTTCGTAGCGCCCAGCTCAGGCTTCCTTCCCCGGCGCGCTGCCCGCTTCCTCGCCGGGAAGGCCGCGTGAGTGTGTGCGGCGCAGAGTCTTCTTTCTTGTCAGAGGTGATTAGTCACAGCAGTGGTTGAGATACGTTTGAATTTTCTCTTTGAAGCTGCCTCCTTTTCTTGCTGTTTAACCTACCGGTTTTCTATTCGCCTTCCTCTAAGAGGTAAGCCAATAGTAAGCCATCTCGCCCTTGAGGAAATCAGGAACAATTGTGCAAAATTCGGATATTGTGATAATAACCCGGGACTAGTTACAAATACAAACAGGTACACTTTATTCCTGTTAAGTGTTTGGAACTTAAAAAAAAAAAGGAAGAAACTGAAACTTAAAAAAAAAAAAGGAAGAAACTCTTTCAAACTGTGTACAGTTTGATCACTGGCTTTATATTTTTTCTTATAGAAATATTTTATATTACTGTTGTTTAGCTAAAATTTTATATAAAAGAGTACTAGTCTTCAAGACTAACATTAAAAAGATTTCTAATTAAAAAGTTTTTTTTTTTTTTTTTTTGAGTGCTGAGACCTGGTGTTTGGATTTTAATGACACAGCAGAAGTGTCTGGGTGCTTACAAAACTCATTTCTCCCCTGCAGTCCCGTGTCCCCGGCCAAGCCCCATGGCGTGGCATCCTCGGCAGGACTTATGAGGAGCCGCACTGTGTCACTGACAGTTAAGGGTTCTAACAGTGAAGGGGACGGCTGCTTCTCCACGCTGATTTCCACATGCAGGGATGACTTCCGGGCCCGGCTGAGTGGCTGTCAGTCACCAAACACGGCTGGACTGTGTCACAGTTGGGAAGAGACCCCGAGATGCCAGAGCTGACTGATACACTTGTAGTTAATTATCCAGATAGGTAAAATCCAACTACATACAGTCAAACCCTGAGTGTGTCTTGCTTAAATTTAATGTTACAGCATTTCTTTCTCTTTCTTTCTTTCTTTCTTTTCTTTCCTTTTCTTCTCTTCTTTCTTTCCTTGTCAAGCTTGTTGCCTTGGAAATGTTTATCCTCTTTCATTTGTAATTCCAGTTCCAAGAATGGGAAATATGAGACATAATTGCTGATGTCACGAGGATGTTTATCTCGGCTTTGTTGATTTCAAAGGCAGCAGGTCACACCCCTCCTGCCACCTGTATCTGTAAACAAATTTTTGTTGGAATGAAGCCACAACCAGCCCTTGATGTCTTGTCCAAGGCTGTTTCTGCCAGACCGGAAGAGATTGCAACAGAGACCTTAGAGTTCACAAAGGTAAAAATATTTGCCTTTGGCTCTTTTTTTAAAAATATATTTTGATTTTTAACTATAGCGATACATGTGGTAATTATACATATAGTAATACACATAGTAATCATATGTATGTATGGGGTACAGTGTGACATTTTGATACATGTTTACAATTTGTGATGATCAAATCAGCATAGCCATCACCATGAACATCATTTCCTTCTACTGGACACATCCCAGGTCCCCCCTCTATACTGGCTATTTTGAAATAGTCAGTCAATTGTTACCAGCTGTAGTTCTCCTACCATGTTCTAGCACATTTGAAGTTATTCCTCCTCTCCAGTTACAAGTGTCTCCATGAACTACCTTTTTCCCTTTCCTCCCTCCTCACACTGTTCCCAAGCTCTGGGAGCCACTGTTCACTGTCCGTCCCTTGAGATCAACTTCTAGCTTCCACACAGAAGTGAGATCATGCAGTATTTGTCTGTGTCCAGTTAACTCTTGATAAAAGAAAACATTTGCCAACCTCTTTTTACACCAATCCCTGATATATGACAATGAAAAATATAAAATGTAATGAACATCTAAAAATAGAGGAATTTTATATAAATGTTGCATTCTTATAGATTATCACACAGATATTGAAATGTTTCCTTGTGAACTATTTAGAGCTAATGAAATGTGCTCTTTATATAATGCTAAGTGTGAAAGAATAGAATTCAAGATGATTTATATAATTCCAAGATGATTAAACACGCACACACACGAATAGATGACAGAAACTAAATACCGAATGTTAGTGGTGATCATTTGCAGGGAGTAGACTCGCAGTTAGGATTTGCCTTGTTCTTTGTACTTTTCTATATTTTCCAAATGTTCTAAATGCTACTTTCATCATCAGATAAATATTAATTTTAATTTACCAATAAAGGAAAGAATTAAACAGTCTAATTGCTGTGAAGACTGGCACATGGGCAGAATTCTTTTGTATTTCCACTTAAATAACAAAAATGGGGAAAGAGACACACACTTGAAAAGAGGTTCCAAATATAAATGTGAGTCAAACAGATCAATAAAGAATAATCAGTGTGTCTGTAGGTTTAACCTTAAAGATGAGCCCTGGAGACACACAGTTAAACTGGTTAAATGTTTAGTGTTGGAGGCAGAAAGCTAAAGCACTTTAAAAATTAGCAGGAGGATACGCTGGATTTCTTAGCTCTGGCCAGACTGTGCATAACCGCGCGTGGAGGGAACGTCCGCCCGGCCGCCGGCTCCCAGCGGGTACCCGCTTCTTGGATATGCTCAGGTGTGCTTTAGAGTAACTTTGTTTTCTGCTTCCATTCCTGTATCGACATCCACCTGAGTCTGCTTCCCATTGGACATTTGCAAATACGACTTTCTGATTCATCTAGCCACAGATCACCTGCAAGGGTCCGTCAGTGGTCACATTTTGTTAGTCTGGATCTGCTACTGCAATTCAACAAGCAGGTTATGTAACCTCCATGTAATTGCTGAGGAGGGAAAGTGTGCATTCGATGTCATAGCTACAGAGAGAGGGAGGAGACTGTGCATGTGAACTTCCTACAGCTGCCTGAGCAGAAGGAAGCGATTACGATCTCAGGTGTGGAGCCAAGAATTCCGAGCCCTAGAAATGGAGTTGATTGGGGTAAAATTGAGGATGATAGTGAGTGCCTGAAAATGAGCCAGAGGGCAAAAAGAGAAAAGAAACAGTATGTAACATTGATCTGTAATGAGACGTATTTATTATCGTCCACGTTTTACACATGAGAAAGCAGAACAGAGGTGAGCGGGGCTCGTGTGGGCACACAGCCGGCTAACGGTTGAGCCGGGAAGCACACGTAGATCTTTCTCACACCAGTGGTTGTAACTGTGCTAATGTCACCCACAGGTGACGAGGACCATGAGACGTCACTGAGTCGGGTCCAAGAGTGACTTGCCCAAACAACAATCACAGGCATCGAAGTATTCTACTTTAGAAGGCCAGCTTTTATCTCAGGGTGCCCGATGAGGTCAACTACAACTGCCACAGTGCTTTGCACACCATGAAGTGCTACAGGAAATCGGCGATGGGTGAAAGTCATCATGCTCAGTTTTAATGGTGGTCGCGGGTGCATTTTCTAACGTATTCAGGGATTCTACATAACAAATTAAAGTATGCAGATGAAAAGAGGCCAAAGTACAAATCATGGTATAAACCCACGACATAGATGGGTGACCATCACCTTCCCGAGATGGATTTTTCTCACGTGTGAACTGGGGACACTATTTACAGTGTCACAGGGGGTCGTGCGACCAATTGCAGTAACATCTGTGAATGGCCATGCCTGGTGCATAGTGTATGTTCAGTAAAAAGTAGCCATTTGCTTAATAAACACTGAGCGAGTCTGAAAGCTGTGGACCGATCCACTAGCCTCTGCACAAGCATGTGCTGCGTGGGTTTCTGCTTTCCAGGATTGGCAGGGGTGGGGGCCCGCTTCTCGGCAGAACTGCTCTGTCCTTTCCTTTCTGCCTCCTTACCCTGGAAAGAAATGACATGGTACAAGAAGACTCTAGAAGCGAATCGCTACTGAGCAGGGGGCTGAATGACCTTCGGCTAAGGCTTGTGTCGGCTCTTACTTGGGGACAGTTTGGAGCTTCAGAGCCTGGCTGCTTGCTGTGGCCTGAAATGCACAGGTTGAAATCCTGACCCCGAGGGATAGTATCAGAAAGTGAGAGATTTGTGGGGTGCTGAGGTACCGAGGATAGAGCCCTTTTCTGTGATTAATGGCTATGTGTGTGTGTGTGTGTGTGTGTGTGTGTGTGTGTGTGAGTGTTACTGGCGGTGGGAAGGGATTGAACCCAGGCTCTTTGCTCTGAGCTGCATCTCCAGCCATTTCAGTTTTTCATTTTGAGGCAGGGTCTCACTAAGTCACTAAGTTACCCAGGATGGGCTCAAACTTACAATCCTCCTGCCTCAGCCTCCCAGAGTGCTGAGATTAGAGGCATTTGGTACCATGTCTGGCTCTATTAATGCCCTTACAAAAAAGGCACCCGAGAGAGACCCTTTACCCTTCCAGCACATGAGATGCATTGGAAAGGTGGGTACCAGACTCACTAATGAACGGTCCAGAACGTCCTAACCTCTGAAGCTGTGAGAAATAAATTCCCGTTATTCATACTGTCTGCTCTGTGGTATTTTTTTATGGCTTCCCAGCTGGACCAAGACACTATTCCAAAGCTCTCCTGCGGACCAGTGGCAATGGGACTTTTTAGGAACTTGTAAAAAATGTAAAAACCTTACATATTGCCCTCGTCTCCCTGATTCAGAACATGCATTTATCAATGCGCCGGCTCCTCACCTGCATGCCAAATTAGACATGCAGACGGCAGGTGTGTCCCAGGAGACGGTCCACTGGACCCAGACCCGGAACAGCGCAGCTGTGTGCCGCCACAGCGGCCTTGGGACGGGAAGCACGCAGCCGATTCCTGGTATGTCTCATTCACTTGACGAGCATTTATGAGCACCTCTTATGTGCAGTTAGCCCTCTGGGTACTGGGAACGGAAAGCTCAAGAAGAACTGGTCCTGCGCGTGTTTCACATCCTCACAGAGCCTTCCGTCCTGCAGATCTCCCTGCCGACCTCTGCCCACGGCCATTCCCTGCCTACTTCCTGAAGAAGGAAACTGACCGCAGGAATAACACCAGCATCCTTGGATCCCTGGCTCTGTGTCAGGCCCGGTTTCAAATGCCGTAAACACTGGATGGACATCTGTCCCTTCATCTCCGCCCAATTTTTCTTGTGGTCACGTATGTCCCTTTCGTGAGTGAAACCTGAGCCTGTCCATAGGGTGGGTGACGCAGGCACAGCCAGCCGCCTGCAAGGTCAGGCCAAGGTGAAAATTCTTTGTCTTGGCCTCGGGATGGAGCACATGACCCCGGACTCAGAAACGAGACTCTGTCCTGGGACTTTTGCTGGAACTATGCTACCCGAGGTAGATACACTTCCACCATAGCTGGATGGAGAAACCTGTAGGATGTAAGTTTGAAGCTGGCTCTGGGCACCATCTTTGCCAACACATAAAGAGAAACTACTTGAGGATAAATCCAGCCCAAAGAAAATGAAAGCCGAGAGCAGGGAAGAGACAGGTTCTGAACACAGTCCGAGCACCTCCATCCAGCCATGTCTACGCCAACTTTGCACTTCAACAATTCCCTGACACATGAATCAGTCAGTTCCCCTTTTCGTTTGCATGAGTTTGAGATGGGTCCCTCTGACAGCCAGCTGATGATATCCAGTACAGATAAATATTCTCACTTAATTCTTGTAACATGCCTGGAGACCCATCTTCCAGAGGAAGAGACTGAGTCTCAGAGAGGGCCGGGGTCTTGCTCACCAAGCAGTAGCTGACAAACGACAGACTGGAGATTAAATCTCAGGATATCCCATCACAAAGATTTACTACTCATCAGAAACATGCTAAGTGGTATTTACTGTCTGGAGTTACTAAAGTCTGCATCTGAGGAACATCGAAAGGCAGGAAAAATCCTGGAAACTCACCCTAATGGGTGCTGCTGTGAGTGTGCAGCCCTGCAGGGCCGGTGGAATAACTGGCTCATTGATAACTTCCCATAAGGGAGCCTCCCGGAACAGTTCATTACAGACCTCATCTTAATTCAGTCTGTGCAATAATAGGTTGCAGGTTTATGGCTACAACGTAGGTAATTTACCAAGGTCACGGCCAGCTCAGGGTAAACCAGGGAAATAAAAACCCTCTCAGCTTCGTAGATCCCCTCCTCCCTCATGGTTCTACTTCCCATTTCCCAACAACGGCTTCCCTCTTTTCCTGGAACCGATTAAAACTTCTTTAAGAAAAGGATCAACATTTTTTTCACATTAATCTTTTTCATATTTACGATGGCAGGCAACCTTCCTATCTTAGGTCATCTAGCTTAAAGTCCAGGAATGAACTCTTAGGAACGGAAATCTGTAATCAGCGAAGGCAGGACTGCCCGAGAGTTTTACCATCACAGCACTGACTCTGTCTATGCAAAGAGCTAAGTTTGAGGAGTTCTGTAAATACTCGGGGCCTGCAAGCACTCGTGCTAGACAAAGCCACATTACCTGGGTGATGTCCGTCTGTTATGAGTTAGATCAAGAGCGTCCCCCAAAGCCTCCTGTGCTCAGAGGCTGAGCATTTGGAAGGTGACTGAATCCGGAGGGCTCTGTTGCAGACGCACTGTTACTAGGAGGCGGGTCCCCAGGGTGTAACCCGGGAGTGTTTTCTCCTCTTACTGCGCCTCCCTTCTGTTTCCTGACCGCCTTCCTCTGTCACACTCCTCTGCCGTCCTGTGTCTCCTTTGGAGCCGTCAACGACAGATGCAACCACAAGCCCAGTAAATTTATGGGTGTCAGGTATTATGTCCCAGCGACAAGGAAAGTGACTCAGAGTCCACCTAAGAAAATTAGATCATAATTTCACCTTTCTGGAGCAAAGTGAGAACTCAAACAAGAAAATGATAAAGAACTTACTGTGGAAAGGTAGTTTTTGTTTGTTTGGTTTTGTTTTTGGTGTTGGGGATCGAACTCACGGCCTTTGTGCTTGCTAGGCAAGCACTCTACCACTGAGCTAAATCCCCAACCCGAAAGGCAATTTTGCATCATGTACCATTTACTTTTTTTTGGTTTTTAGCCCATGTTTGTAGTACATAGTAACTACCTTCCTCTTGTGCAGTTGCTACATGTATATAATGATCTTAAATATATTTTCTTCCTCTTCCCTTCTCCTTCCTCTCTCCCCACTCCTGTCTTTTGGTCCCCTTCCTTTTTGCAAAAGATCAATTTCCAAATTCTCTATTTCATATTCCTTATTTCCAATTTTCTATCTTTTATGTTGCTCTTTATTTTTACTTTGGGGTTTCTCATATAAGAGAAACCATGCAATATGAAATGTCTGATTTATTTCACTTAAAATTAAAGTCACAAAGTGCATCCATTTTCCTTCAAATGACTCTAGCTTACCATTCTTTATAGCAGAGCAGTCCTCCATACTCTATAAACATCACATTTTTAATCCATTCATCTGTTGATGGACGATTAGGTTTGACTGTCATGAGTTGTGCTGCTATAAACATGGGTATGTACGAATCACTGTAATATGACATCTTCAACTCTTTGGGGAATAACTAATGCAATTTCTTGTTTTACATTTTTTCTGGACTCTCCATAATAATTTTCATAGTGGTTGTAGTAGTCTACATCCCTGGCAACAGTGGAGAAGGGTTCCTTTTCCCCTGCTGCATCACCAGCATTTGCTATTACTTGATTTCTTGATAGTGTTTATTCTTTCTGGAGTGAGCTGGAATTTCAGCGTTGTTTTAATTTGAATTTCTCCAATGGCCAGCAATGTCGAACATTTTACTACCTTGTGCTACCAAAGTAGCAGCTACCAGCTGAAGGAGGGAAAACACTTGCAACACCAGTGTGTCTGTGTGGGTTGTCCGCTTTGTTCATCCCCCTGATTGTATGTCTTGCTGCTTTACTTCAAACCAAATTATTAATTTGTCCATTCTGCAGATTAGACTTGCTCTGCCTTTGCCACACTGAGTCCTCAAGTATTTCCTCCTTGGTGAGATTAGCCGGAATGACATAAGAAAAATCAAATCTCATCTACCTTTTCCAAGACTATATGGGGAAAAATTCAATGATAAGAATGTCCCTTCTTCATAGGGAAATTCTTTGTTGTAGTCATAACAAAACATATGATATACATAACAACATATGTGCACATAGTGTGCATCTTTATTCACTATAAACATGCATTCGGTTATCTAACAAGCGTTTATCCGTGTCTGTGAGCCCCTGTGTGTGACGTACTATATAAAGACATACACATTAAGCAACTCCAGGCTGTGCCCTGCTTTTATTCAACAACCTCGTATCGAACGCTTTAAAACGTGCGAGGAATGTCTGGGCACAGCTCTGAACAACTTAGGCAAATTTCCTGCTCTCACAGAATTTACATTTTTGACAAAGTACAATAATTCTAGAAAGTGACAAGAAACAAAATAACAGAATATTAAGTAACTTTGTGAAATTATGTGCATTTGGGTGCAAGAAAGTTTCATGGAGCTGAATTTCATGCTCGATTATTTATAGTTCCAAATTCTTTCCCTCTTCCCTGCGGCACTGAACCTTCCATCGAGGGGCCTGCCCTGCTCTCTGCGGGAGAAGTCTCCTTCCCTGCTGCATCCATGTCAAGCTCAGCTGATGCTGATGTAGCACGGGCCCTGGCATGCCAGCCTCATGGAGAAGCTCTGAGAGGCCACACTGGATTTCATCAGCCCGCTTAGCAGCTACCCTCTGCCCCGACTTCGGCGAGGTTAGCGGGAACTAACCAGATGGGGTTTGGTCTTTGGACCTGGATCCCAGAACGCAGAAGATGCGGGGAAAAGGGGTACTGCGGACTCACTGCCGTGGGTCAGCCATGAACACAAGCAAGAGAAAGACTTGGTTGTCGTCAGAACTTGGTCAAAGATGACTGAGAGATACTGCTGATTAACGAGAAAGAGCCAATTTGGGGGAGAGCAGGGGAAAAGTGTGTGTGTGTAGCTGGGGATTCATTTGGCCTGATCAAGGAACAGAGAAAAAAACTAGAGCGGGTGACACAGAACAGGAGATGATGTAAGAGGGGTTAGAATGAGCCGGCTGGTGTAAAATTTGCAAAAGGCCTGGACTGTCTAAGCTCTCAGACAGTCTAACAGAGGACACATTTTGAAGTTGCCGCTGAAACACTTCTCACACGTCACAATAGATGTTGGTTTCTAAGATTTTGTTTTGGGTGCTTTTCAGAATTGGAGAAGAGCTGTAACACAACAGGGCGAATTTCCACACAGCCCTCACACACCCCGCTCCTCCAGCCACACGACCCAGCACGGTTTCCAGGACCACAGTCTACCCTGAGGTGACACCACAAACCTACTTGGATCTCAGATTTTTTTCTGTTCACGTTGTTTTTCAGTCCAGGGTCTTATTCGGGATCCTGCCATTGTGTTTGACTCTTATTTCTCCCTAATCTCCTGCACTCTGTTACAGTTCTGCAGTTCTTTTTCTGGTCTTTCCTGACCTGAAAATTTTGAAGAATCTGAATTACATATTTTGTCAAACATCTCTTGAATTGCTGACATTTTCTCATAGCTGGAACGAGGAAAGTTTATGTATTTTTCTGGCAAGAATACCGCAGATAAAGCGAATGTAGGTGGGTGACACCATTATGGAAAATAGTATGGATGTTGTTCAAAAAATTAAAGCTGGAACTACCACATTGGCCAGCAATCCATCTTCTGATATGTACTCATAGCACAGGAAGGTGGCGACTTATAGAGATGAAAGCTTTCACGCCCTTTGTGGCATTATTCATAATGACCAAGGTGCGGTAAGAGCCAAAGTGTTCCTAGAAGGATGACAGAGATATTTATATGCCAATGTGCATGTGTGTGTATATAAAAGGAGTGATCAAAATATTGTGAATGTTTAAATTTTAGAAGATACTACAGTGAAAGACATTGCCTCTCGCCCTTTCAAAATCCTCTCCTCTCTTCAAACACACTTATCCCATCGTTCTTGCCACTTTCTGAAGTGGCTCCGGAAGTCTTCTTTCCTGAGTCTCTTTACGAGATGTGATAAAAATACGGCGGACGCTGTTGCCAAGTGCTATCCACAGAAAGGCAGCCGCCTAAAGTCATGGTCAGTGCTGCATCCTTGCCCACCTTATTCTCTGGATTTGACATCTTGCAAGGTCTAGCTCTCCCCCAACATCAAAATGACCGTGAAAGGGAGATGCTTTTGGTCATTTCAGGACAAGGAGGCGGCCACAGAAGATCAACTAGAGACACTTGTGAAAGAGGCGTTCAGAGCCTCTTCGGAAGGCAGCAAGAGTGCTAAATGTGTCTGAAGTGAGGGTGGACATTTTGAGGGGATTAATGGTGATGTGTCTTTCTGAAATAAATTTTCTAAATTTAAACATTCACTGTATTTTTAGATCACACTTTGTAGCTATATAAATGGAATTGTATTCAGTCTTTTGGGAGAAGGTGGTCCTACCATTTGACACAACACGGGTGACTCTGCACATTATGCTAAGTGAAGTAAGCCAGACACAGAAAAAAAAAGTACAATCTCACTTATACAGAGAATCTTGAATAAAACAAAATACATAGAAATAGAGTACAACAGTGGCTGCCACAAATGTAGGAGGAGAAGTGGTTTCAAGAGAGCCACACTGAAGTCATGTAGAATTAGTGCAGAAATCTAATGCACATAGTGAGGACTATAGTTAGCAATACTACATCAGGTACCAGAAATGTGCCAGGAGGGTAGATTTTAGATGCTCTTACCACACACGTGCAAAAAGATAGCTGTGGGAGGGACGTTTAAATTAACTTGCTTGGCTGTAGTAATTATTTCACTATATGGGAATATCAAAACACTGGGCTTTATACCTTAAATATGTAGTTTTTAAAGAAGAAAACCACAGAAGGCATTTGGTTTAGGCTTTTTCTTTTTTAAAAAATTCTCTGTGCATGAGAAAACCAGTTCTTATCCACAATGTAGTTACATATTTGTTCAATTTTAGTATACTCAGAGTTGTGTATATCTGAGAGATATTTACGGCAGTATTATAAAATTCACGCATATTTAGTCTTTTAAGTCTCTAGCCTTACAATGCTCAGTTCTGACACTTTTCCAAAGTTACTTTTCCTCCCCATCCCCCTGCTTGTGTTTATGTGATTCGTTTATGACAATTAGATCACATGGTGCTGTTTCCAGTCTGTTGTGTGTTGCTGCACACACTGCTTGTTTTAATTGTTGATTGTTTTGGTTATGAGACAGATACGTGCAATAGTAGTATCATAAGAGATGGAGCTCTAAAATATACACTAGAACAGCAGTGGCGAACCTTTTAGAGACGAGTGCCCACACTGCAGCCCCAAATCCACTTACTTATCGCCAAGTGCCAACACTGCAATCAAACCCAAATACTGAGGTTTTAGTTTAGAAAAAACAACTCATACATTAACATCTTTTGTCTTAAAAGAAAACAAACATGTGCCATAAGTTCACCACCACTAAACTAGAGCAATTTCCTGCATTCCTTCCCCCCACTAATCTGCTGATGCCCCTATTATTTTCACCCCTTTCCCTCACCTCCAGTTTCTTTCATTCCTAGTGTACTCCTCCTGGAGAGCTTCCATATAATTGAGTAGATACATGTGTATTTTCTCAAATACTTTTCTTTCTTATTTGAAGGGTAGCATATTATAGTCATTTAAATTTTGCTTTTTCGTGTAATAACTCTGAAAAAATCAACGTGTGTTTTAAAAGCAGAGGGAAAATGCCACATCTTCTCAATCAACTTAATCCTTTCTGCTCCTGCGATTTAAACACATAATAGCTCTGAGTTAAAGAAAAAATAAATACCAGTGTAATGTGTTCTTTAAAGCACACTGTTTAAATTTAAACCTTTAAAACATTCTCATTTTACTTCCATCTATATTTCTGGCAGAAGAGCACATACTTTGGAGCAGACCACAGACTCGAACACTCCAGGCAGTATCCACACTGCCAAGCTCAGCTTTCCTTGGAGGTCAGCAGGCCTGACATCTGACATGAAGTCAAGCGGTTGTCTCTCCATTTCCGCAGTTGGAAACCATGCACAGGAATGGAAAAAACTGGAAACCAGTGGCTGTGTTTGGTTTGGACGTTTCATTCAAAGGAGAGGGAGCCCAGCCCGGGTTCTGCTCGAGTGATGTCTGAGATTCTGACTCTTCAGTCTACCTTAGAACCCTATTTCACTTGACTGCAGTTCAGATACAGAATCCAAATCTTTTGCTTGGGCCTGTCTTGAGTCATATCAACCCACATTGCATCAGGAGTATGAAGTCTGTAAGAACAAAGAAGTGACTGAGCATCCTAAACCCGGCTGTTAATTTTGGTCTTAGGGAATGTCAAGGAGAGGGTTTAGTGTTGTTTATTTAATCGCATTTCATTGGTACTTTCTGTGGTTAGTAGGGATTTGAGAAGACGTATTTTCTATCATCACTATGTAGAATCTGTACCTACAAATGCCAACATTTAAATTTAGGATTTTTCTAAAATTACACTTTAAAAAATATTTATCCAGAAAAGTACATGTCATCAACATGTGAAAAAAGATTGATTTGTTAGAATATTAAGAAAATCAATTGTCAGTTTTAAAAATGTGTGTGTATTTGTAACATAATGTTTCATAGCCTAGTTTAGTGGCATACTGTATTCGTATAAGGAAAAATGAATAGCTTGAAAATTACAGCTTCATAAAGAAAGAAAATGTAAATTTGGTTCTATTTAAATGCTATAGCTTTTCAACAAAACCTGGAAATAATTTGTCCTCGTCTATCTCCATCAAGAAGAGAGGAAATTGTCTGGATGGAAAGTCCTTATATAAGATACTCATTATCCTTAAGCTAGTAGTATTAGAAATTAGAGAACTGAATTATTGAGATATCGCCTGCACTCTTCAGTTGCCCTTTGCATGCAAATGGTTTGGAACATCCAGACCCGTTTTGGGATATTTGTATGGCCTTAGGACAAATTCTTCGTGCATAAGAAGCATGTGTGAAACATTTAAAGGGCAACTGCCCAGGCGCCGTCCCCAGAGACTTTGAGTCTGCTTCCGAAGGCTGTGCTTACAACAAGGGTGAGAAATTAAGAAACAGTGTCGTAGGCTGGGGACAAGGACGACATCAAGCCCAGCTTCTCATCTTAGAAATTAAGTGGCAGAGGCCAAGACAGAATTCATACCCAAAAGGCAATTTTACTTCTTCACTCAAAAAGTTTTTAAGGGAAACCATCCTCAGTGTACTGGACATTAGGAATTCAATAAGACAGTCTAGCAGTCTAGCAGGAGAAAAGGGCGAATGGCAGAAGTAAGAGTAGGAGACCTGGGTTGTGGCCTAAACCTAAATTCTTGCCATTATGATATACAGCTTTGCCGTGGTTTTATTTGTATACAGTCTCAGTAACTCAGTAACTGAAAAAACTCAGTAACTTTATTTTGTATACAATCTCACCAAAATGTTAGCGTGTGGAGATAAGGAGAACAGCATCAGGGTTTGTCTTACCAGGCGAGGCCAGCAGTTTACCATTAATTTGTGCAAGTAATTACAGACAATTTGACATGTGAAGTATGTACATTCTATATCCTAAAAATAATAAGAATCGTCTTTCGCATTTCGCCTGAGTTCTTGAAAGGCCTGTTATATTTTCAGTTGTCTTACTTTCTTCAACCCCTGGAGAGTTTGGGGGCTGCACTGAAATGTTGACAAGCAGGAAACTTCGACCCCTCAGCCACCTCCAACTTCTCAAACTAAGGTGACCCCAAGTACCGTCAGGCTCAACCTTTTGCTTATGCGGAGTACAGCAAGACCACTTGCGGTCAGACTTGCTTAACTTCTGTTCACAAAAAACGTGTTGTTTTATTTTTACATCCAGTTTGCAAAGTAACATGGCTACTGACACTGGCCAGAGTTCCTTCTAGTTTTCCCCAGACTTGAAAGGTTTGGGAGCGAAAGGTTTGGGTCTCCTGGAAAAGACTGGCCCTTAAACTTTGGCAAGAAATGAAAGGACAAAGTTTGAGACTAGAAGTTGAGAGTTTGCAGATATTTAAGTTTCAGGGCTAAAAGGTATTCTCACTATTTAAATTTTGAACCCAGGAAAGTTGTGTTTTATCACAATTCATTTCTTAACATAAATTCTTGTCTTAGAGGCGTTGGGTATCTAATTAAATTCAGCTAAATGAATGAGCACTGAATTACAATGACATAGTTTTAAAGCGAATTATAAACAAAATGTAAAAGAACTTTAATAAGTGATTAGTTTTAATATATCATTTAAACTGTAAATTTCATGGTTTCTCCCAAACCTACTGCTGTTAACATTTCATTTTATATTAATAGATGATAAAATATATTAAATATTGGACTTCAGGTTGCTACACTCTTTCCAATTAAGCCATCACTGGCATTTGGGCAGAATTTGGTTGGAATTTCATATAAAATTTTCAGAAGTCCCAAAGCATAAGCAATTATTGCATTGCATATCATCAAGTTTGTGTATTTATTCAGACCTTCTTAACCTTGCACTTCTTTTAAAAGTGGTATGGAAATTGTTCACGAGCAGGCTTTCTCATTAGATTTTTGGCCTCTCTGCCTTGGTCCCACCCAGGACTCCGAAGAGCAAAGGCAAAGTTGGAACACATTTATCTAAATATTTCAGAGTCTCCAGTGAGTTTGCTTCTGAAACCTAGAGAGGGTCATGGGGATTCTTTTTCTTTCCTGCTTTGTCTTTTATTTAAAAAACAAAACAAAACAAAAAAAACTTTCATTATCCAAATTCATCATGGAAAAAAACGCTGTCTCCAAATGTGCTTTATATGTAGAATATCTGCATGAAAACTTTTTGGTTGAGTTTCAGGTCCAGAAAACAATCTTATTAAGCACAACGGCCATCCAAGTGCAATTAAAGATCCCATGGCGATTTTCAAAAAGAGCAAGGATTAGTCCCAGGTCCCGGCCAATATCAATAAAACTGCTTCTAATTTCCACAGTCCCGTCTGAGCTCTTGTCAAGTGCATAATGACTTTCTCCATTAGCACACACGGCTTCTCACTACTAGTGTTTAACTCATTGCTTTGAAAGCACTTTAAAGTACTTTAAAATACCCCAAGTATGAAAACTGCTATTTAAAACAATCCTGTGCAGTTCTGCCCCACATCAGAAGAACCTACCTAACCCACCTGAAATAACACTAATGATTCCTAAACTAGGGGTTTTACAGAAGCCTTTTTCCTCCACCAGTTTCAATAAAATACACGGCACCACGTAGGTCACTTACAACCATATCTAATGAATGCACTACAGTTTCTACTTGTCTTTCGGAAAATGGTCAGGAGTGAAGGTCCTTTCCTTGACTTCAAACAGCTTGAGAATGGGATCTACTTTGAATTTCTCTCTCCTAGAGCAAATATTTGGCATAAAATTGCCATCTATCAAAACTTTCAAATACCTTTTCTCTTTATTTTTCATGTGATAGTCCCAAGCCAGGCACTAAAATAAATACATTAATATAAATTTAAAGAGGTACAAGTAAACATAAGTATAAAGTTAAAAAAATTGTTTGGTTGATTCTGTCCTCAGGAGCTCTTAATTCGATAATTCAGGACAATCAACGTCATAGAAATTGTAGGCAGAGCTGGTTCTCCTGGGAACACACAGGAAGAGGAACCCAGCTCTTCGCTGACTTCTGCCCCAGGCAGGCCTCTGGGGATGGAGATCATAGCAAGGTCAGGGAGGGGAAGAGCTTCCAAAGCAAGGAGGAGAGGAAAACCAAACATGGGCTGTCCAGAGAATTCCAGGTACTTAGTATGACCTCTGCACTATTCTCAGTGGGTGCAGGACTGGTCTCTAGGGAATATTTTAGAAAATTAAATGGGATTGTTCTGGGTCCCAGTGATTGGTAGGCATTAGTGGCCTAGAAATGGTTAAGGGCCGGCAGTGCCACATGGTCTTTAATGGACGGGACAAACCTGCACAATGAAAAATTGCTCCAAGTTTAAGTTTGGACAAGCTTGAGACTTCCCTCCAGGTGTGGTGTCAATGACAGACCTATTTATAACTGTCTTGGCATGGAGCTTAATTTCTAATACATAGAACACTAGATATTTTTGTAGAGTTTTAACATACATCGAATTTTCTAAGAATGCAATTACTATGTAAATACTATCAATGATTCAATAACAGCTCTTACCATCTGAATTGCCAATTCAGCCACCCATATTGATCTGTTTGTAGTTACTAGTCAAGGTGATTCTATTTTAAGCACAATTATCTGACAACTTCATTAGATTCCCAGTATAATCATGCCCAAGCATATTTTACTATATATTACTTTACTTTTATTTTTCCTTTAATTATACTTAGGATATTTTTTAAAAGTTCAATGAAGATAGGTTATTTTATCTCTGGGTTTCATTTCAGGATAGTAAAAATGTCTTACTAACTACTTGTACTGAGGAGGGCTTATAGCATCTCTTCCCTCAAATACCTCAGTTGTTACATGCGAGCCTCTGATTAACATGAGCTATTTCCAGTTCTAAGGGTCCGATCATGATTTAATGTTTGCTAGAAAAATAAATGAGCAAAATCAAGTTAGGAGACCACTTATTTTTCCCGGCATGAAACATTTTAATGTGACTTTATACTTACATCCCCCTGGTTCTTTGGCAACATAAAAGGCCGAGTCGATCTCAGGACCCAGGTGAACATATTCAAGAGCTGTTTTAATCTTAACTTTTCTAATTGCTCCTTTAATGCTCTTTAGAGATGGTAACAATAATACCAATGATATTAAAATACTAGCATTTATTAAGTACCTACTACATGCTAGGTACTGTGATAAGTACATGTCTTTTTCAATCCTCACAGTGAACATATAAAGTTAGCATTCATATTGTCACTTTATAGATGAGCAAAGGAAGTATCTGTTCAGAGGCCGCCCCAACTTTAAGTGGCAGAGGAGGGATCCAAGGTCAGGTGTGCCTGGACCCAGCACTCACGGTCCTTCTATGGCACCGACCTTTGCATATGTAAAATAATCTTCTCTTCTGCCTTTCTGTGGCTCCCCACATTTTGGGCAAGTAAGGTTTCCAACTGACTAGCTTCCACACGTGGCTTAAATCTATTCCCACTTGAAGCTGTGATTGGAAAACAGGTAAGAAAGAAAATCAACTAAATATGCATCTGCTGCTCCATGAAATCATGACAAAATGGCAAGATCATGTGCCTCTCTCCGAAATACAATAAAAGCATATTGGACCTGAGAACATTGATATTGGATTTTTCTGTGAAAAATTAATATCGCTCTAAAGTTGGAATGAATAGGTGATATTGGCCTTAACTGAGTTTGCCCCAAATGTACTGAAATATGGAATGTGACTGTGACGTACTAACAGAAGACTCGGTACATGACCGTATTATCCTTGGGAAGACCTTACTTTGCTCTTCTGCTCCTTTTTAATTAAAAATTTACAAAGATGATGCAGCAATGAAGCCACCCTGTGTGAAGAGAGAGCATCCTTCAGGGAACAGGCTCCTCCCATTGTTAGCACTATAGTGACACACTTCTTCTCATCAAATACTCACTAGAAGCGTTTCAAGTAAGTTATGAAGATGTAATTACACAGGAACATTATTTGCTTTAAATTTGCTTTCAGTTCCTCATGATCTTACTTTGGTTTCATTTTCTTCCCGTTTGTTGCCCTGGTTTATCTCCATCACCATCCTCGTCACCTACATGTGAAGGCCCTGAGTAGAAAGATGGCAGCCGTCAGAGCAGAGGCCTGCGCTGAGCACCCTGCGCCTGGATGGAGGCCCAGAGCAAGCAGCTTTTCTTCTGTGGGCTTCACTGTCGCTATGTGAATTGTGAGGATACCGCTGTGTGCAAACAGCACAGCGCCGGGCGCAGAGCCCGTGGTCACCCCTCTTCCACGGCAGAGGTGGAAAGTCAGTTCATCTTGGAGTGCTCCCTTCCCTGTACCCCTCTTTCTGAGTTCAGACGTACCAAGTTTCTCACTGGTGGTCACATGGCCAGTTTGAGCCTGAGACTCATCAAGAACCAGATCTAGAAACAGACGGGCTCTTCCAGAGCTCCCCAAGGAGAACATTAGATAGTGATGCTTCCCTCAACAGGCTTAGCAGGTGTGACCGATGTTCAGAGATAATCTTAGAATAAAATTAAAAACCACAACAGAAAAAAAATCACACCAGGCTCTCATTGTGTAGTCCAGGCTGGTCTTGAACTCGTGACCCTGCTGCCTCAGCCTCCTGAATACTGGTAACAGAGGCATGCGCCACCATACCCAGCTAAAATTTTAATTAAAAAAGACCTTTCACATTTTGTATTTTAAGGTTTTTAATATTATGATGTTATCGCTCAACCTTAAACAAAAGTTTAAGCACAGTATTTTTCTCCTAAATTTCTCTTTCTTCAGTAATATCTATGAAGATTGAAACTAGAGAACATCCAATTTTTTCATTTTTTATGAGTCCATATGTGCAGTGTGTGATGAGTACATTCCTTGTGGGCAGTTGGTGCATGCACAGAACACATCTCAATTCCCTTTTTTATAGTCTTTCCCTCTCCTCCCTCCATCTCTTGATCTTCCCATTTGAAAAACATCTGTCTCCCTACTTCTTATTATCTGTCTTTTATTTTGCTCTTTATTTATAATTTTGGTTTCTCACATAAGAGAAACCGTGCAATATCTAAGCTTGTGTGTCCTGGCAGGGAAAATACCACGATCAGGAAGGTGGTTTTCCCACGTCAAGACTTCTCCATTGCACTTCTCATTTTAAGAGTGGTTGTTCTCAGGCCCGGTCTTACTAGTGGGTTTTCCATTTTCTTTTTATGATACCTTGCAGTTTATTTAGAATAATCCCACACCACTGCATTCTGGAAGACTTTGCACTGGGGGGTGAAGTCTTTCCTGCCAATCAAAGAGAGCATCTGCTACCAATTAAACATAAAAAGGTGAATTCCTTTGTATTAAAACCAACTCTAATGCTTCAGTCTATATAAAAACTGCTACCTAACATGTATTGACTACTGGATGAACTGCACAGATTTAACAGCTTAGGAAACAAAATATAATAGTTAATGAAATTCACATTTACAGCTATTTGGTATATGGCATAGTTTGGTAAAATAACGATCAGATTTGGAGTTAAGCAACATGGGTTCCACCTCCAACTTCAAATGACTTGGGTCAAAGCACTCAATTTCTTTGAGATTCAGTTTTCTTTAGTTGCAAAATTAGAAAAATGATAGTAATTGTATTAGTTTTCTAGAGTCAATAGTTTGCAAGAGAGAAGATTTAATACAGGACATTTATAATTACAACATTCACACACACAAGCCAAATAAAGGAAGAGTGCAGAATGTCTATGTACTGGAGACCCAAAAGATTCAATCAAGGGCTGGGAGCCCGCAGCGATGTCCGATGTACGTCCGTGTCTGCACTGAAAGGTGAAGTAATCGATACTGGAACTGGGGTATGATCCCCACAGGGGAGATGAAGACCAGAGCTCCCCCAAAGCAAACAGCAGCCAGCCCTCATGACAGCAGGGCCCCAAGCTCCTTCTGCGAGGAGAAAAGCTGAGTCCCACCCTGGAAAACCAGCCCAACAGAGCTTCTGCTGGGAAACAGCTGGCAACTATCTTCCTTTATGTTGTGTTGGCAACAAGCCTCAGGTGGATCCTCTATGCCCAGAAACATATCGACTCAGAACAGCTCCAAGTTCTGGCCCAGGATGACCACAATAAGTCCACCACAATCCACCCCGGTCAACTTGATAACCAGATGCATTTCTTTGTAAAAAGTTGACGTATCTTGGTCTATTCAGATTTACATTCACAGTACGATTCTTACTGTACTCATTCACATACCAGAAACAGTCTCAAAACTGATTACAAACAGGTGTCAAAATTTACAAATATACAATGACTCCATTCTGTGTCTTGCTTGTTCTAAAACAATGAATAATTTGTTTACAAAGTATAATATACTGGGGTTGGGGATTTAGCTCAAGCGGTAGAGCGCTTGCCTAGCAAGTGTAAGGTTCTGAGTTCAATCCCAGCACCTCCCCCCACCAAAACAAAGTACAATACGCCAATACAGTGCATCCACTTTAAAAAATATAGCTTCAAATTTTTAAACTCTTGGTTTTCATTTAACAACAGAGCACGGCAACACTGAGAGATGCCCCGAAGAATCTCCTGCACCAGAAATACACTCTTCCCTTCTGGCAAAAGGCCTCAGGTCATTTTTCCATTGTCCTATTTCTTCTCCACAAGCACATTCTTCTCTGTTCATTCTTGCAGTCCACAGCTCCCCTCTGGCCAAACACTTCAAGTCACCTTACTAGCTCTCCACTTTTGATTTCCAACATAGATCCAGCCAAAAGCCCTGAAGAGTAACTACGCCCGCTGTCCCAACCCCAGACTGCACTGAAATTTTTCTGCCACACAGGCAGACAGTATCTCCAAACACAAGCGAAATACAGACCAGCCTCTGCCAAAGCACACAAACACCACCTGGGATCCAGCAGCCATGCAGTCCTTCTCAGCAGAGGCCTCCAAACCTCACCTAACCGGCAGCATTTCCATCGGTTACTCTGGTTTTCTATGCTCTGACCAGAGTCTCCCACATAATAAGTTTAGAACATTCCAGGGCTGCCTCTTTGGCCCATTTCTTAGAACCTCTCCAATTTAATTCCAAAGGCTCTTAGGCCACATGGCCAGGCAAGGTCATATCAAGGACCCACTTCTCCAGTACCAATTTCTCATATTAGTTACTTTTCTAGAGTCAATCGTTTGCAAGAGAGCAGATTTAATCCAAGACAATTACAAGTTACAACAGACACACAAGCCAAATGCAGGAAGAGTGCAGAACATCTATCTATGCACTGGAGACGCGAAAGATCCAATCAAGGGCTGGGGGCCCATAGTACTGTCCCGTGTACGTCCATGCCCGCACTAAAAGGCTGAAGGAATCTATCTATACTGGAGCCAGGGAATGGTACTCACAGCGGAGATGAAGACCAGCGCTCCCCTGAAGCGAACAGCAGCCACCCCTGACAACAGCAAGGCCCCGAGTGCCTTCTGTGAGGAAAGAAGTGCAATTTTCTTGCAGAGAACCAGCCACAGAGCTTCTCCTGGGAAACAGTCGGCCACCATTTTTTACTCCTGTTCTCCTTTGTGTTGTGTCGGCAATAATCTTCAGGTGGATCTTTACACCTAGAACCGCCAACTCAGTCCAGCTGGGCGTTCCTGCTCAAGCTGAGCACAATAAGTCCACCGCAGTAATGATATATTACAAGTTTGGTGAGAGGGAACTCGGTATAAAATGTAAAATGTCATGCAGGTATTCATCCATCTTACCCTGTGAAAGTGGGCTTATAATTTTTCTTTTAGGATTTATAAAATTGCTGGATGTAGGGAAAATGGCAAGATAAATAGCTTTATATTACTTGATGATTTCTATTAATTCTGCCCTTTGTATGTAGTCAGGAAAAAGTGATCTTTGTTTCCTCTTTGACTGCACAGATGAGTGTGCATCTCATCCCCGAGGCCCAGCACTGGCCCCGGCAGGTAAGAGGCGCTCAGAAACTGAATTTTGCCGAGTGTCGACAGGTGTTAAGGAATTGCAATGGAATATCCAGGCAATTTCTGCGGAAGAAAATAAAGATGGGAAACTGATGGAAAAGAGTGAATGAGGAAAGGTAGAGAATCTGGGAAGAAGATGAAAATCGAGGTGCTGCCGACCGGCTGGAAGAGGAAAGCACCACTCCCGGGGGGGCCGGGGCGGGTCCTCCTGCTCGGAGACCCAGCTGTGACTTGCGCCAGCATCTCCATCCTGTTTAGCCCCCTTCTCTCTAGCCTCTGGCCTCTCGATTTCCTTCTCCTGCCTTCGTCTTTTCCGTCCTTCCTCTCTCTTCCTGTCCTTGTCTGAGTGTGCACTTCTGCACTTCCACGTGTTGTATATGGACACATGACCTACACTGAAAATGAAAAGTGCTGAATTCAGTCAAAGCTTTATTTTGAGGAATAAGCGCCTGTTACTGTCATAAGATACCCCTTTGCTAACTGATGGGGTTTCGTTTTGCTTCATTTTGGATTTCTGGACACATCTGTTCCAACAGCAGCCACGGCGTCCTGGACTTCCTGAAGCAGGGAAGGAAGACATGGCTGGACTTTGGTTCTCGAAGAGGTTGCAACAGAGCTACTGTATTTGAAAGAATATGTGATGGACCAAAGTTGTCTGTTCCCAAACCCGGGATCGCTCATGGATTTGGGGAGGAAAACTGAGGAAGTGGGTAAGGACCCGATAGGAGGCCACCAAGGAGACAAAGCAACAGAAAGTGCTGATGAGTTGTGTGATCCAGGAACGGAGGGTCTCCGTGGAACAAAGCAGCAACCTGGGTGGGAAAACATCAAGTCAGCAGGGGCAGCAGTGAGAAAGGAGAAATGGCTGCAGACGTTAGTGTTTTGTTGCTTCCATAACAAATCACACCACACTTTGATTTAACACAGCACAGATTTAGTCTCTTAAAATTACAGAGGTCTGATGTCCAAAGTGGGACTCAGTGAGGTGAAATCTGGCTGTGGACAGAGTGGCATTCCTTTTTGGAGGTTCAAGGGAAGAATTTTTTCTTGAGTGTTCCAGTTGCTTTTCAGCTATCCACATTTCTTTGCTTATGGCCTCCTTCTTCCATCTTCGAAGCCAACGATGGCCACTCAAGTCTTTCTTACACTGAATTGCCCTGACATTGACTCTTCTATCTCTCCCATTCATGTGTGAAGACCCTCTTTTTCTCTTGGAGTCAACCGAGTAACAACCTTACTCATGTCTTCCACCTTTGTTTTCCTTCGCTGTGAAACATTGCGTAACCGCAGATGCTGGGGACTTGGGCACAGACATCTTCGGGAGGCCTTTATTCAACCCACCTCAGCTGTCTGTGAGATCCAGCACAACTGCAGAGAATCCCCAGCGCGTCCCAAAGCGTTTAGTCCTCATGCAGGTGAGAACAGTATGGACAGGGCGTGGGGTACAGGACAAGCCAGAGAGGCTGGCAAACTCCAGAAAAGATGGCAGGAGAATTCTGCACTGGACCGGTGACGAAGAATGGGAAAGCTGTGCCACGGAGACTCGTGGAAGTTCCAGCAGCTGCTGGCATTAAAACATGGTGGCCGGCCTGTTTGCTCGTGATTCCAGTGGCTCTGAGATACACAGCGCCCAACTCTTCTTTCTCTCCATGAACATAGATACACCCCCAAGAAGAGAAGGAAATGGCAAATCCCAAATCAATGCATTTACCGTGGAATTGACTAAGACTAAATTTCCCCTCCCAATAGGTGGGAGCTATATGTACACATTAGGTATACTTATAGGGAAAATAGCATATTGCACTTGAGTTCATGGTTCGGTATTTATGTTCAAATCACATTAAACTCTGAAAATTTTTTGTGTGGTACTGAGGATTAAACCAAGGGAGCACTGAGATGTATCCCCACCCACTTTTGAAAATTTTTTCCTTATCTTCAGACAGGGTGTTGAAAAGCTGTTGAACTTATGGCCCTCTTGCCTCAGCTGCCTGAGTAGTAAACAGATTAAAAAAAAAAATAAGCTAGAGCAAGCACCTTTGCTTTCTTGTCTAAACCCACAGGGAGTGAATGACCCGACCGGTGTGATACTTCTCATATTCTTACTTCAGAGACGGCAGAGGGTGACAACGCCAGACCAGAACCCCGTGTCCTTAGAAATCATCTTTCTCCTTCCGTTTCCAAGTGGGTGACTTTCCCAAGGAAAAACCTTTTTCCTTCCACATGGATTCCTCTTTGTAGCCCATGGTGTGTTTTACAAGGGTAAAGTTGAGGTCCCTGACAGAAAACGCCTTTCAGAATCATGGCCTTTCCCAAGACTCATTGAAAGAACTTCCTTGAAGGGCCCTCATTTACCACTGACAAGACATTTTACCTTAATGTCGAAAGAGAGGACCATGATGTTTACCAAAGGTTACTGCTAAAGGCAAGACACTTTATCTCTAATTCCTGCAACTCTTCCAAATACCCGGCATTATCCTCAGTTTATGTAAGAGAACTTTTTGATCTGGGTTTCCCAAGGAGCACTTTCCAAGGGCCTCAACCAGATCCCCAGAGATCAAAGCGCACACAAAGCCCTGTGTGAGGTGGATTATTTGGGAACTGAGGCAGGGAACAGGACCGAGGGAGATAGGAAAAGGAACAGGGAAGGAGAAAGAGCAGTACCAGGGGGCATTATACAGCTGGCCCCTTTCGAAGGTGGCAGAGCTTGGCTCTGTCAGGCCCTTGGGAGCTGTGCTGCTGCTCTGTGCACCTGGCTCGACACGGGGGCTTTCCCTTTGGTGCTGGGCCTTGTTATAGTTTCTATTTGGATGTCCTCCCGAAGCCTCGTGCACTCATAGGTGGCTTTTGGGAGGTGACCGGATCATAGGAGTATGATACTCACCAGTCAACTGGTGCACTGTCGAGTTTATAGCTAAATGTGATGTTGGGAGGTGAAGCCCTGCTGGGGAAGTTGGTCACTGTGGGTGTGGCCTGAGTCTCCCTCATCCCCCCTCCTCCCCTGATCTCTCTCTGTGTCTCTCCTTCCTGTCTGCCACAGCAAGCCTCCTCTGTCATGCCCCTCTGCCCTGCTGCCCTGCTTGGGAGCCAGCTGACCACAGACTGAAACTGCTACAGACCGTGAGCTAAAATAAACCTCTCCTCCCTTGACTTGTGGGTGTCGGCTATTTTGTCCCAGCAAGGAGAAAGTAACTAACACAGATTCCTCTGTGGTTAAGGTGGCTCACCGGTGCGAAGTCCCTTGCGTGTTCAAGCTTGCATACAGAAGTGTCTTGTCTACACCCCGGGGCAGGAAGCTGGAAATGTGAATGGGGTGCAGTGCAGTACTGCCCTGTTTCCAGACCCAAAGCTAGTGGCAGCCTGTATAGAAGCAGCCAAGCCATCAGTGGCGGTGGCATGAGTTGGGCCTGGGACAGAAGGTGATAACCAGAGCTGGCCAGTCTTCAAGTTCGTGTGGCTCTTCAATACTTAAACTCGGGCCTGTGTGGCTGCAAGGTCGGGTGCCTCCTATAATTCAGATGAGTTCCCAAGAAGATATCTGGCTTTGTGGAACTTAAGCGTGACTTTATTACCCCAGCAATTAGATGGGAATCTGGTATTGATTTTGCAGTATATCAGGAGTGCAGCATCCTACAGCCGCTTTTCTTCTATCTGAGGGCATGAATCTTCGCCATTAACCTCCAAAATGGCTTCAGAAATAAATACGCTGAATCTAAGACTCCACGACAGTGCTATTAGCAGAAGCTTCAAGGGAGCCAGATAGGTCACTTTAAATTTTAGTAGCCACATTACAAAAGAAAAAAAAGAAAAGAATTGAAATTAATTTTCATAATCTATTTTATTTAACTCACCAGTTCTAAATTACTTGTATTATCTATTGTTTCAATGTGTAATCAGTAAAACGTGATTGTTGAGATATTTTACATTCTTTTGGTTTTGTTCTGTCACAGTGTCTCCAAAATCTGGTGTGTGTTTTACATTTGTTGGCACTTCTCAAACCAGACTAGTGACAAGGAGCTAGGAGACTAGGACCTTGTCCTCCTACGAAACAAAGGAGTTAATCTGGGAAAGGAAAACTATTGCACTTTTCCTTGGGATGAGAGGAGCAGGGAGGATTCTATTTACTTTCCTGACATTAAGACTTCAGTCTATATTGTTTCTCTCTGAAATAAACAAAATGTCAAATTGACCAGGTTCATGGCCAGAGGAGATAAGAACAGTAATTTGAAGACAAGACCATGCCATATGGAATCTAATACTTCAAGGTTTGTTTCTCATGTTCACTCATCTTTAAGATGTAGGATAGGTAATTTTTAACTTAGAAAAAAAAGAAAAGAAGTTTTATACATTTGCACATCATACTACGCAGTGAGCCAAAGATGATAGAGATTCTAAAAGTGAGTTACAAATGAGGTATCCTATTCAACCCACATTATAAGGTGTAAATCTGTTTTTTATTCCTATAAATATTATGTACTTTTTATTTTCATGGGTTTGGATTTCACACAAGGGATGTAGGTAATTTATACAAAGTCAGTAAGACTTTTGACAGGGATAGGTATTAAAATGCAGCTGTTAAAAGCACAGAGCTCAGGGATGCATCTGGGTTCAAAGTCCAGATTTACTACTTGCCATGAGTAACTTTGGGCCAGTTACTTAACTCTTAAAGCCTCAGTGTTATCTTTCTTCTGTAATCTATTTTTGGTTGCAGTAAGAGATAACCAAGGGAGGCTATGCTGGAAACCCGGCACAGGGTCTGGCACATGATTAGCATGGCTTCTCCTCCTAATGAACACAGTCTGACAATAACACAGACTCTAGAAAGTAAACCTTGACTTCTGTATTTCTCACAGATAAGAAACTCACGCATGGAACCACGAATTACAGTGCCTATCACTAAACTCTACTATGTGCAGAAATGTAACAGTAAAAGGGACATTTTCCTTTCCAAGCCAGGGAAATTGTTCATGAAAACTCACAGGCTCAAAAAACCTGGATGAAAGGTGCCGAGTTTTTGCTCTTTTGTCTCTTAATCCTTCTTTGTGAGCCGATTCCCATAACAGCTGAAATTAGCACTTTAATTTCCATATTATCTCCTTTGTATTACAGATGAATGATGTGCTGGAATAAAGAACAGGATCTTAGGGAGCAGTACCCAAGATGAAAAATGTGTTACGCTTCCTCCTGAGCAGCCTGTACGTCCTGCGCTGACTTAGCACCATCAGAGCGGCCCAGCCACCACGCTCTCCTGCAGTCAAGTCGCAGACGCTGTCCCTAGGCCGTCAGGAGTCTCCTCACACAAACCTCTGCGTCTATTCGCCCATATTTTCTCCCCACTGCCCACTTCAGGTACTTGACTTGGTTTAGGTACAATTGTTTCTGAATGAAAACAGTACCATTTGCACAGTCCTAATAGTAATAGGTAGAATTTAGCAGATGGTGCCTATGGGCCAGGCATTGTGCTAAGTACTCACATGCTTAACTCATTTATGCAACCTCATTGTCTTGTGTATATAGAGACTGAACATAGATGCCTAATAATTCGCCCCACATCAGTAAGTGAGGGAGAGAGGGTTTCAAGGGACAACTTGACACTAGAGCCTGCACCCAGTCATTCTGTGCAGATTGGCAAGGGGACCTAACAGATGGATAAGCCACCACCAGGTCTGCAGGCTCCACTTTCCAAGCATGTGCCCTGTGCAGTCATTTTCCCCATCTTCGCCAACACACCCTTGCGCAAGCCACCGTTGGCTCTTGTCTGGGGAACTGCAATGGTGTCCAGCTGTTGCTTGCTCCTACTCTCACCCCCAACAACTGACGCTTCACAGGACAGCCATGTGGGCACTACTGGGTGTAAATCAGACCTGGATCTGATTTTGCCCCAATGTGCAAAACCTTCTGCTGGGCTGTCCCTTCCTCTTAGAACAAGTCAAAGTCCCTACTATAGTCTTTGAAACTGCATTGTACCTGGGCATGAGTGACCTCCTCATCTCAGCCCTTGCTGTTTTTCTCACTATTCTTTTCCTTTTCTTCGTGTGTCAGGCTCCTTTAGGGCCTTGGCACCAATTATTCCCTTTGACACATTCATCCCTTTCATCCTCACATAGAATAGTTCTCATCATCCAGATAAAAAACCTAATGTTGCCTTCTGAGGGAGCTTTTTTGTGTCCTCCAAGCTAATGCTATCTACTCCCTTCCCTACAACTCCATTTGCTCTCATAACTACCTGCTGTGGCTTACATCTAAAATGCTTCCCAAAAGTCTTGTGCATCCAGAGGCAGAACTTTGGGAAGGTGATTGGATCACGGGAGTGTTACACTCATCCACAGGTCACTCCACTGACAAATCCACAGCTGCGTGTGCAGCTCTGAGGTGGGGCCTGGTTAGAAGAGGCAGGTCACAGATAGCTGGATGGGTGACCCGGATGGGTGTGTTCTTGTCCCCAGCCTCTCCCTCCTCTCTCTCTGCTTCCTGGCTGCCATGAATTGAGCAACTTTCCTCTGCCACATCCCTCTGGCATAATGTTTTTGTTTTGGAGCCAGTTGACCATGAACTGAATCCCTCAAACCATGAACCAAGCTACAACTCTCCTTCTTCAAGTTGTGGGTGTCCTGTGGTAAAATACCTGTGCAGGAAAACTGACCAATACACCCTTGTTTTATTTTCTTTGTAACACATTTCTTAGTGCAAAAATACTCTTCCCCTTTCTTTTATTAACTTCCTTGTTTTCTGCCTCTTTTCCAACATCAGGAGAGTGTAAAGGTCCAGAAAGGAGAGACCTTGTCTTTGTGTTTACTGTTCATCTGCTGAACCTAGAACATGACCTGACACAAAATGAGTGTTTACTCACAAAAATTGTATTGAATCAATATGTAGATGAATTAGTTAATTGGCGACACGGCAGAATATTCTCCTTTGAGCATCTGTTTTGCTGGACTTCTCATTAAGATCAGTAAGGTAGTGAGAAGGCCATGGTGTAACAGGAAAGAGACAGAGACTCTCTAACCAGCTCCACAAAGAAACAAGTAACCAGAGAACATGTGGTCTAATTCTGGAAATTTCCCCTGGCATCCTGTGGTATCTCTGCCCGCTGCATTTTTGTTCTCTGTACGTCTTTTGAACAAAAATGTTTCGGACCTTCTGTGTACCAAACACAGTGCTACATGCTTGGCTACGTAAATAAATAAGGAATTCTGAAGACACTTTATCCGACCATGCAAACCATAGCGATACAAATGCTCTCTGTGTGATCTGTGAAAAGGGTGTCTGAACAGCGAGACATTAAGCAGTCATTAAGAATGCTCCATCAGGTGGGCACCGTGGACTGGGAGGCTGAAACAGGTGGATCGCTGGAGCCTGGAGTTTGGGACCAGCCTACACAACACAGTGAAACCCATCTTTCAGAAAACTATAGAAGTTTACTTTTTTTTTTTTTTTTTTGTGGTGCCGGGGATTGAACTCTAATCACTGAGCTAAATCCCTAGCCCTACATTTTAATAGTAGGGGAAAATAATTACACTCTATAGGTTTTCAGAAAAGTATAGCATATCTCAAATGTTTAAAATGTATTGAAATTATTAATACTTTCAGTGAGGAAAATCACTAACAGTATTCACGTGCTGTTCGTGTAATTACAAATCTCCTTCCCCACTTTCTTGTTCTAAAGTCAGTTCAGTCGTGCTTCTAAAACAAATCATCCCAGAGATCATTTCTCTGCCATCTCTGTGTCCACATCGGTGGGGTAAGATCCAGCTCTGCCCCTTGTTCTCTTCCTCTTAACCAGGCCGAGGAGGCGAGCCTCCCTTTGGGACACTCTGGTCCCAGGACAGAGCGGGCGAAGGTTTTGTCTGGAGGATGGCACACATGCCCTACTTCCCATTCTCAGCCCACACAGCCACAGCCTACCGAGGAACCGCACGCCTCCTGTAAAGAAGGGTCCCACATACTTAACAAATAAAGTATTCCACCACAGATCATTCAGTACTTACTATTTTTTCTGCAATTTGTATACATAATATTTTTAATAGAAAATTCAATGACATGTAGCTTGTTAAGGAATTTTAATTGTCTTTAGCTAGAAATGAATTGAGCTGAAAATGACAGAAAATTTGACTTTCAATGGCTTAAAAAATTAAGCCTTACTGGGGCACAATGGCACATGCTTGGAATGTTAGCTGCTTGGGTGGCTGAGGCAGGAGGATCACAAATTCAAGGCCAATGCTGCCACATGCCTGACTTCCACACAGAAGGAGAGACGAAAAGGAGGTTAGAAAAGAAGGCAGCCATAATGGTCTCTTCCTCAGGAAGGTGAGATTTCCCATCCGGGCCCCTGGCAGACCTCCCCTCCATGTAGCCTGTGTGAGCCTTCATTTAATGGAGCCTGAGAAGGCAGGAGTGTTGCCCCTGAGCAGAGGTGTTGAACAAAGCAGAGTTACATCAGAGAAGAGGTCTCAGGACAGGATGTTAGCTGCACGTGTATCTCCGAAGCCAACAGGGAGTGCTCTTAATTCTCGTAGTGCATTTCGAGGACATTTAGCTGGCTCTTGAAAGATAGCCAGACTGTGCCCTGTCTAGTCACCTTCTCATTGCCGAGACAAAATACCTGACACCCACACCTAAAGGAGGAGAGGCTTATTTCAGCTTGCAGCCTCGGTCTATGGGTAGCGGGCTCCAAGGGAAGAACGAGATGGCAGAGGGGCGTGGAGGAAGGAAAAGGGGCTCAACCCACGGCAGCCAGGAAGCGAGGGAGAATCGGGAAGAACTGGGGACGAGAACACACCCTTCCAGGTCATGTCCCCAGAGCCACCTCCAGCCTCCTAACAGCACATGCAGCGGTTGAACTCACAGGTGGACTGACCCTCCAGTGGTTCAGCGCCCCGTGGCCCCGGCCCCTCCCCGCTCAGGAGACTGCTGGGCGCCGCAGGGAGACCAGGAGCGGCGTTTCACACGGCGTGGGATGCCACGAGCCACAGAAGACAGTTTAAGAAAAGTTAGCCAGCTAGTCCAGTATAGCCAGGGCGTGCGATGTGCTGCTGCTGAGAGGGTGAAGCCGGGGAGAAGGCGCAGGGTCAGACGGCAGATAGACATACTTGCCCTTCCCCCTTTCGTTTAATTTTCACAGCCACAGGATGTGCGCACTGCTGTTTCCCCACCTGGCGGGCCGAGGGGCTCCGGCATAGGAAGAGGAAGGCGAGAAGGTCGGGAGGCCAGTAGGGCAGCCCGGGGGCCCGCAGGGGCTGCAGACGTCCGCCGCCTCCCAGGAGGGGTGCGCACAGGCTCCCTAGAAACAGCCCAGCTGCTTGGAAAGAACTGTGTGAGACGCTCATAAATACTGGCAACCCACACGATAGATCTTGACTTCCGGAAGCCTTGTTTTCACTGTGATATAAAACGAGGCTTCCGGTATTCAACAGACCCACACTCACGTGGTCCTCTATTTGACTGAGACTATAACAATATTTATTCAGCTTCCACTTTCTCCATCGATATTCATAAGAGTCTTCATAAAAAATGCAGTTTCTTCCGGTACCACATTTTTACAAAGCCATAGATACATCGTAAAAATGCGTAAAACAATAAATGCACGGATGTTCCCTTTTCGCTTCTAAACCATTGACGATCTCAGTGTTCCCCAACTGTACTTCAGTGTGTCATGAGCCGGGCTGTTTCCCAGATGAACTCTACGCTGTGCTAGCCCTTCTCTTGGACACGTGTTGCCTGGTCAGTACTGGGCCCCTCCATCATTTCAACAGTAGTTTCTTTTAAAAGCGCTCACTCTCATTGCACACATCCCCTCCAGGGGCATTTTGCCTTCTCTGCTCTGATGAGAAACACTGAGACCCACAGCTCAAAGGACGAGAGTCTTATTTTGGCTAATTCTATCCATTGAAGGGATGGAGTTAGGGGTTCGTTCTTTCCATTCATAGGAAATCAATCAAGTTTCCTGTCGGTAAAATGGACATTTGTATCTACTTTATTTGTATAGATTCATGAAATACGTAATGCACAATTCCTAATACATACCCAAGTAGATAAGCCCTTCGGAAGGAACAAACTAGACTGAACCTGCCTTCCCTCCTTCCTGGGGAAGTATTTAGATGAACACTTTTAACGCACTTCCCCGCTGTTGTTGCTCTGTTCCAGCTCCTATTTGTTTAAGAAAGCAGATACCTGGAGGAAATATTTTCAAAAATTAGGTACAGCTCTATGACTGGCGTAAAGTAGAACGCTGGAGAAAGAATCGTGGGACAGAAGAGGAAGAGCCCGATCTGGAAAAGATGGGAGTTGCAGATCAGTAGCATCACAGTGTCCCAGGAAGTGGTTTCCTTGATGCACAGATCCATGGTTGGGAAACTGATCCACAGCCTGGACAATTATCTTTCAGCATGTCATATTCCCTCAGTGAATGGGAAAGAGAACGACATAATCCAAAGCAATCATCCAGTTTCTGAAGTTCTGTAGAGCACCTATGATTGGATCTACTGATCTCTAGCATTAAAAAGTTAATGGCTTCGAATTGCATAGGCCTACGGTATTCTTTCGTGTATTGTGAAGGCCTCCTTGTAAATGGAACCAAAATGTGGCTTCCATCCACACAGTTATATCCGCAGACTCCAGGCATGTAGCTGTTCTTTCCACACAGACGAAACAATCAGTACGTGGAAGCATGTACAGAAGTTCAGCTGCTTTCCAAAAGCAATGAAAATAAAGAAGGGGAGAAAAGGGTGTTTTTAAAGACCTTATTGGGTATAGTAATTTTACTTTAGATTTCAGTCTTGCATGAAAGTATACCAGGAGCATAACTATTTCCTTAATTTAAAAAATTCACTCAGCTGGCTATTCCAGTCACCCCTCCAAGAGAGTCTCCACCCCACTTTAGGCCCTGGGAGGAAAAGTTTGTAGACAGTCAGCTATGCTTTTGACTTTTTGGCTTCAAATTGTGTTTGCTCAGCAAGAGAGACGTGAGGGCTCAGGTACAGTCTGAGTGTGTTTTCCAAAGGCCTGCGTGGTAGAAGCCTGACCTCCAGGGAGAAGTAATGGAAACTTTAAGGAGCAGAGCCTACCCAGTGACATGCTCTTGAACTTCAAGAACTGCAAGCTACATAAACCTCTTTTCTTTATAAAGTATCCAGAATCAGGTGTTCTGTTACAGCAAAAGGAAAGGGACAAGGAGGCAAATAGGAGATAGGTAAATGGGAGAGAGGTGAAAGGGAAATATTTCTTTTTCTGGCTGTTACACAGCACCCTTCTCTTAGGGCTGAAGTTCTGGCTTGTAACTGCTCAGATTCCAGTAACCATTCCCTCCATGTCCTTCTGGGACAGGTGAGGGGATGCTGGATGGCTCCTGCTGGTTTCCCTAAACGCTGGAGTATGTTCTTCATTAAATACGTCAGAATTAGCTAGTTTCAAGGATGTCATCCTCTTCCTTTTGGACTCTGACTGAGACAGTCACCTGCTGAAAGGTTGTCTCGTAACCACACTGTGAGCTGTGGCTCCCTGCGCTGCTGTGGAAGACCAGACGCCTGGATGAAGTTACGGCTTGACATTTATTTACTACGTGATCTTGAACAAAGTTCTCTTCCACCTCTCGGTTTCCTCATCTACAAAACCAAGTGGATGGTAGTGAAGAGTAAATGCCTCCTGGCGCTCTCTCAAAGACTTCAACAACTCGGAAGAATGTCTTGTACATGGCAAATACTTACAGGTGTCGACTGCTTTTAATGTCTCCATGTGCCCCCTAATACTCTTGGGAACAGATGCTGAAATAGTAGGAAAAATATCAATATATCTAAAGGTGAGTGCAGGGGATCGTCACTTCAGAGCTTTTACTCATTAACGTTTGTAATTGAGGATAAGCATATTGGACTAATTTCCTCTGAACCTTCCGTGCCATTTTTAATATAATCGTTCAAAATTCAACTATGGTGGCAAATTAAATTGTAATTGATGAAACACACATTCATTAGTGGTGAAATTGATGGTGCACTTAAACAGGTTAATTGAGACGAGTTTAATGAAGGGACTATTTATAAAGAAGGGCGAAGTATTCTGATGTTAGCAGTATCTAGAATCTGTTCCCATTCTTGGGGCTGAAAGGACAATGGACGAGGAACAGGGAAGAACAGCTTACCCGGACTTGGAGACCTCTAGAGCTGTAAACGTAGGGAGACTACTCATGAGGACTCCTGGTCTTCGACAGAAAGCTAAGGAAACAAATACTCTGGACAATCCTTCTTTTCACCTTCAGCCTTCTAATGACACCTCCCTTTGAGAGAGGACAAAGGGAGCCGTCTGACTCAGTCCACAGTTTAGCTGCCTGGGAAGCAGGACGGGTGGAGAAGTGTGGGGGCACTGGGCCTCGTTATGGAAGGATGGTGGGGGGTGCCCAGCACAGCACATAAGACCAAACACACATATGATTCCTGCGACTACTTTTGCCCTACATGTCCACTTCTGTGTCTTTCCAAATAACTCATCATCGGTTCTGATGGCATTCTAGGGGACTTTACGACACTAGAGTGTACAACTGTGAATAACCATAGAAAGCGTAGTTGTGTAGTCATATAAGGAACCTTCCCGAGAAATTTACCCCAGCAAAACCATCGTAGGCACCTAAAACACATTCGCCAGGGATTTTCTTCCTGACAATGATAACCATGATGATGAAGATGATGGGGATTGAAACAATCACTTATTAAGTGCTTTCTGTGTTCGGTACCTTCCCATTCACTCTACAGGGAAGGCATCAGCAGTCCATTTTACACGTACATGCCGAAAGAGGAAGTAGCTGGCTAAATGATAGTAAGTGACTTGACAGAGTTCACAAGGCCCGAGTAGCAGCCTCTGGGCAAAATGACACGTCCCATTCAACCCAGGGCTGGAAAACCAGGTTAAATCCAGAGCAATTAGGGAGAAGGAAATGATAGCTTTAGAGGCACAGATCAATGAAAAAGAAATCGAAGGGAAAAGAAATAGTAGTAATGGCCAACAAAACCAAAGCCTTTTCTAAAAATATCCTTGTGCTTTGCAATAATTTAGCTTTAGAAAAAAGCCACAAGATAATATTTTCACATATCTCTTCCCCGGATTTTCCTCACATGTGCATCTCATACAACCATGGTTCAGTCTGTACGACTAAGAAATCAACACTGTTGCACTGCTAATAACTAAATTCCAGAGTTCATACGGATTTCACCAGCTTTTAATTAACATTGTCAGGGTTTTCAGAATATAAGAAACAAAAAAAATGTCAGCAACTAACCAAGGAAATACCAGCGTACAACAATAGAAATGGAGGTTTCTGTCCCAGTTCCTGGCAGAAAGCCCCTCCCGCCCGGGGAGTTTCCTCAGTGTGGCAGCATCAGAGAGCTTTTGTTCCAAATGCGGTTGCCACCTTTGAACACCCTGGAGACAGAGTATTAAACATCCTCGTGGAGAGAGTGTTAGAATCTTAGGTCCTAATCGTCACTCTTTGACTCTAGGTCCTGACACGGAGCTCCTGAAACCGTCCTAACTCCCTGCGTGATCCCAGCCCTGGAATTCCCTGGGTACTAAGAGCATCTTTGCTGTAATGAGGTGACTCTTGGTGGCTCTTGGATGGGACCCGTCACCAGAAAGACAAGCCGCGACGAGGAGCGTGGAGCTTTTCACACCCCAACTCTCCACTTTCTAGAGACAGCAGACGGGCCGGAAGCGGATCTCATCCTGTCACACCCTTATATGAGTCCTCCCTAAGAATCCCTGGCTGGGGAGCCCAGCCCGGCACTGGGGCACAGAGTTCCCGTCCTCGGGATCCTCCTAGACCTCATCCTGTGGCTCTCTTCTTCTGGCTGCTGATCTGTATCCTTTATTAGCTCTTTCACTGACAAACCAGTAAATGTAAGTGGCTGTTTCCTTGAGCTCCGTGGGACACTCTGACAAATCAGTCCAACCCAAAGGCGTGCCGACTGACTCATGGCCTGTTGTCAGAAGCGCAGCCCCGGCCCGGGCCTGTGACTGAGCTCTGAGGCAGGAAGGCACGCTGAGCCCTGCATCTGTGGGCTCCGTTGCTGTCTCCTGGGAGACAGGGTCAGAAGCGAACTGAAGTGAAAGACACCCAGCCGATATCCTCTCGAGAGTCCCTCGGTGTGCGAGAACCCTCACACATCTGGCTTCACCAACACCTTGTTTTTGCCTGCATCTAGTAAACACACATAGGCAACCGTGTTCATAGAATGACTAGCGATGGAGACGCTCCAAGGGTTAAGGAGCGGGACGGGTACACACTGTGTTAGGGTGGAGGGTTCTGACGTGGGCGTGCCGCCTCCTCCGAGTCCTCCTGCTGTCCCTGTGGTGACAACGGGGTCTGTGGAAAGGTAGAGCAGCGACCCCAAGGAGCGACGGCTCGATGAGAATGCAATTTGGAGCATTCTCATCAGAACTGTTCAGAGAAATAAGATCATTTGCTACTTTTAAAATTGTATATGTAGCAAACTAGATATAAAAGGGAACTTCTGGGAACTGATAAAAAATAATATCTAATAACACATAGCAGACTTCTACTTAGATGTTTAAAAGCATTTTCATTAATATCAGGAACGAGAAGGAGGAAAGCTATGTAACAGTGCACTAGAGATTTTGACACTATGATAAAGCAAGAAAAAGAAATATGATAAATGAGATTTAGGAATAGATAAAATAATCATTATTTGCAATACTAGGGATTATTTACATATAAAATGAAAAATCTATGGAAAGTTATTAAAATGTATGAGAATTCAGCAAGTTTTCTGAATACAAAATCAGTAACATTCCTGTAACCAACCACTCAGTTTTGAGACAATTGAATTTTTAATGTAGAAAAAAAATTAAATTAAATGTGTAAATTATTCATGTCAACAAAACGAATTGCAGATTGATTAGAGACCTACAAGGGCAAACAAAACTTTAAGTCTACCAGAAAACTATACAAAAATAACTAAACTTGAAAGCTCAAGGTAGAGAAGGACTTTTCAGGCCTCACCCCAAAAGCTCAAGACGTAAAGGAGAAATTCAGGGACTCACTTTTGTCTACAACATTAGCACAGTCCATAGAAGGGCTCCAAAAACAAAAGGGAAGCAATAAATCACAAAGAGCAGGCGGAACGCACAAAATTAACCAATAATTGGCATCAGAAAACATAAATAATTTCAAAGCAATTGGGAAAGAAAATCTAATGGAAAAATTGGAGGCAATTATGAATTCATGAGAGAAATGAAAATAGCAAATAAATTTATGAAAAGATAGTGCAAAAAAATAGGGAAAATCATGTAACCCATGACCAGAATTTTTATGATGTCAACTTTTTGTCCTGGTAGCTTTCAAGTAAAAATAAATCTAAGCCAATACCAAAAACCCTAACATTTCCTTGGTCCCCTGTCCAATACTAGCTGGCTCCCAGATGTACCTGTAGACAATGTCAGGGGTCCTGGCTCCAGTCAGCGTTTGTAGCCATACATTTCATATATAAACATTGTTGAGTTGTTTTTAGGCCTTACGTACTGGAAATTAATTTTAGATAAAAACTGAAGTCTTAACAAGCTGGTTTTCAATGCTGGGTGGGCCTGGCCTCAAACCCACACTTTTCCAAGAGTGATTATGTGCCATTTCCCAAAGCCTGGTGAGGTCCTGTCTCGGGTCCAGAGCTCCGGAACCTTCTTGGAACCAGGGCTTCTGAGCTCAGCCTTCAGGAAAGCTCCGAGCCGTCAGACTGGGAAGGCGAAGTGTCTATCACTGAGACTTGTCAGGGGCAGAGCATAAATCTGGGGCAGGACTGGAGTCCAGTACCAGGCAGGTGGGGGAGACGGAGTGGGGCCATCAGCAAATGAGCACCCAGCCCTGCTGTACTTCATGAATTTATGGGTGTGTGGTGCAGGAATCCAGCTGTGTAAAGGACAAAGAAGGAACCAACATGTGCCCCCTGAGATGATTTCTGGTTTTCGAAGGCTTATTTTCCTTCCTTTTATATAAGACTAAAGCAAAATGTATTTCCCCTTCCCTTGGCCCAGCTGCCCTCCTTCTCCCTCCCAGGCCAGTGGCAGCGGACACAGCAGCCCACCCTTGAGAAGCAGGGACCGCAGGAGCCCTGGGTGGAGGGACTGGCGGCAAGCAGCTGCACCCACCCTGCTCTTCCCAAGGGAAACGCCAGCCACTGGCCAAGGACACAGGCAGCATCTGATTTTCGATAGAAAAAAGAAGAAGGAGAAGGGGAAGGGAAAGAGGAAGAGGAAAAAGAAGAATCCTAAAATCTCTGCCTGACAGACCTCAGTGTGTGCCTGCCAGATGGAGGTGACGCAGGAAGAGAGACGCACAGGTGAAAGTGGCTGGCAGGAGGTGAAAGGAGTCACCTGAGAGATGATGCAGCGCCCTGGGAGTGCCGTAAAGCTCCTCAGCTCCCACATCCCTGCCACAGTCGTGTCTGCTTAGCTGGGTCAATTAGCTGCCTACTCTGTCTGCCTCTGTTGTTAATAAGGGCAATATCCTCTCCCCTGCAAGAATGAAAACGAGGGATTTGTGGTTATAGTAAGCTATCATTAAAAGCACATGAATTCCTAAAAGCCTCTGAAAATAAATTAGTCTTCACATTACCATCCGCAACCATTTCACCTCAGCTAGTGATCCCATTAGCCCTCGCACACTCTAAAGAGGAGCGGGCTGGGATGTTACTTAAGGAGAGCTCTCCCAGGGAAATCAAGTGGTTGCAGAGATCAAACAGAGAGATTCCAAAGGTGGCATCGCTACTCCCACATCACTCTGGAGCCAGGACCCCTGTGCCACACGAGGGACGCTGGCCGGGCCATCTGTCAAGCTCAAAGACAGACCCTGCAGCACAACCATCAGTCCACCTTCGGGATGAGCAGGAACAGGGTGGGAGCCTGCACACTCCGGGGAAGGCACGGTCTGTGCGAGTCCCGCACGGGTCTCCGCTTTCCACCCACCAGGACCTCTGGGCAGCTCAGGAGAGCGCCGACATCCCGTCCTCTGGGAGCTTATCTTTTCCCCGGTGTACCGGGGCCACAGTGTCCTCCTAAAGTTCGTGCCCTTACAGGGGTCTCGGGATATGGTTTTGGCTGGAGATAGAGTCGTTCCTGGAGTCACACTGGAGCGGGCTAGACCCTTCATCCGACGATGGGTGGCCTGTTGAGAAGAACCATCAGGACGGAGATGTGCAGGGATGTGCCAGGTGACCGCAGCAGCAGAGACTGGAGCAACGCGTCTGCCAGCCAAGAGCACCAAGGACTGTGGCATTGCCGGTGGCTAAGAGATTGGCACGAGAAAGATTCTCCCCATGAGCCCCTCAAAGAACCTCGCCTGGTGACACCTTGCTTTCAGACTTCTGCCCTCCAAACTGTGAGAGACCTTGTTTTTGTCTCAAGCTGCTCAGTGAAGGTATTTGGTGACCGCAGCCCTGGGGAATTATGGATCCGGCTTCCGTATCTCTACATTCTTTGGCCTAGAACTTCCCCAGTCATGGTCACTCCCTGCCTGGCCCTGGCCCAGTCTCTCGGGGCTCTGTCCTAGGACCCTTCTGTTTCTCCTGGCAGTCTCTCCCCGTGGGGCTCACGGGATGCACTGCTCCCATCTCAGGCTTCAAATGGTCGGCTACCACGTTTATAGCACCCCTAAAGTCCACATGCAGCTTCCCACCCAGCCTCATCTCTTGGCTTTCTCAAAGCCTTTCAAACACGTGTGTACCAAATCAAAGCCACCCCATCATCTTGCTCCCAATCTCCTGGGAGATTGACAGTGTCTGTTATATATGGCAAACATTTTTGTGAATACCTACATAATACCTGGTAATTGTAGGCTTGGTGAGTCAGTCTCTCTCCCTCCCTACTACACAGCTCTGTGCTTGTAGCATAAACTTGGCTACACTTGACACAGAATAAGCATAGCCGGATAAATCTGTTTTTCAAAACCAGGCAGCAGGTTGGATTTGTCCCACGTGCTGTGGTCCACTGACTCCTTCTCTCAAGGACTGTCCCCCTCACCAGTGGCATTGTCTTCACACCCGGCATCACCTCTGCCCCCTTGCAAGTCCCCCCCAAGGTCCCCAGTCCTACCAGCCTGAGTCCCTGCACCGCTCTAACCGTGCACCCTTCCACTTTCTGTCCACAGGTGCCCTGTCCTCTTGTGCCTAAACCTCAGCACTAGTCTGATGTCCCCTCACATCCACTGCCAGCTCCTCCCTAATGCTCTAGGCCAGCAGTGATCTCAGAAATGGGTACTCGGTGGTGTCCAGGGGGCTCCTCTGTGGACACAGCCCGCCGTGTGGCTGGTGTCCGTGGTCAGCCTCTGCCTTTGCCTTGGTCTACACCTTCCTCTCTTGTCCTTAGTGCAGGCCCACCCTTTCGTTTTCCCTCCCCTCTTTCACCTCTGGGTGCAGATCTTTGCACATGCGTTTCCCTCTTCCCGGAGGCCTCTTTACCACCCCCCGCCATCTGTTGGTTTTGTTTCGTCTTTCGGTTCCAAGCCCAAGAACCACTTCCTTGGGGAAGACCTCCCCAACCCTCTGAGCAGGCAGTGACCCTCATTAGAACTCACTGGGCGCCTCTCTGGTGCGTTAAAGTCCGAGCTTTGGCTCCCAGCTGACATCTGAGGAGTTGATCATGTGTCTTCTGCTAGGCTGACTCCAAGCTTCGCGTGAGGGGACCTTATGTCTTTCGCTCTTGGTTGAGTCCTCATCGCAGAGCACACTCAGCAAGAGCTGCCCGGTGAGTAAACGCATGGGGACCTTGCCATCTTCCGGAGCACGGAGATTCGGCCTGGAGCTCTGCCTGGTCCATCTTTCCCTTTCACACACTGGCCTTCCCCAGAGATTTTTCCTGGAGAGCCGGCTGGTGGGTTTGGCAGCCGGGAGCAGGAACTTCTTACCCCGCGGAAAGCACCCAGACTCGGCTGTGGGAAGGTCCTGCCTTTGGCCCGTGCTCTGACCGTGCACAATTCAAAATTCAGATTTTATGTTCTCCTAACCTCACATTTTAATTTTTAAAGACAACAGTTTTCATATTAATAAATTTTTCACGACGAAGAAAGTGCCCAGAGACTCTGGGGTCTACCCTCGAGGTCTACGTCTTCCTGGACACCAAATCACATTAGACAGTCGCAACTGTACAAGGTTCCCAAGGAAACTACTTGTGAAGTAATTGAAAATAACAACTATCATCTGTCCATGATGAGCTAATTTGTCCACAGTGCTCGCTTCAAAATGTCTATTTGCAGTGTAATGATGAAATTATATGCCTCCCCTCATTGGCGCTTGGCACCTTATCAACATTCTGTGTGTCGAGCCTGACGAAGTGGCAACTTCCATTTGAGCTCCCTTCTTCTATGTTAAATGTTATACATATGGTGTTTTTAAAAAGATCCCTCTCCTATATTTATGGAAGGTTGTATGGTATCCAAGAAAGAACTCAGATGAGGAGCTGGGAGAGGCAGCCTCTGCCCCCGCCTCTGCCACGGAGGAGCCTGCCGGGCCTCAGCTAACTTCCCTCCCAAACTGTGGGCACAGGGGGCCCTTTCCTGCCGGCCCGGCCAGGCAGCCATGGTGGGCAAGAAGACGGGCCTCGGAGAACGGTGTAGATAGGACTTGAGTCATTACGGTACTAGGCAAACATAAGGACAAATTACTGTTACTATCATTTATCATGCTCTGTTTTAGTCCCTTCTAGCTGCTGCAACCAAATTGCACGAACAGGATGGCTGATACTCGATGGATATTTACTTGTCACAGCTTCAAGCCTCAGAAGTCCAAGATCCAGGCCCTAGTAGACCCTGCGTCTGTCCAGTGCCACCTTCCTCATTCATCGGTGGCGGCCGCCTTTTTTGTTGCTTGCTTGACTGTTGTGGCAGGGTTTTACTCTGTGACCCATGCCTGCCTCCAACTTGGTATCCTCCTGCCTCAGCTTCCTGAGTATGGGGATCAAAGATGTTCGTCACCACACTCAGCAGATGGTGCCTACTTGCTGGATTCACGCATAGTGAGAAGGAGTGAGTGTTCTGGCGGGGGCTACTTCTGTCACTCCCCAATCAACCCCCAAATTCCCCACCTCCAACACCATCACCCTGGGGAGCAGAGTTCAACATATGGACTTGTGGGGAGACAAACACTCAGAGCATGCAAGATGCCTCCAGAACACAAAGCAAAAGGCAGGAGCAGCGAGGGCAAGGCAGGTTCCATCTACATCTAATGATAAATAATAATTGATTGATACAAAATGTCAAGTTACCAATGCATGATAGTTCATTTGTGGCCATTAACACAAACACAAACACTGGTATAAAAAACATAAATAGGTGTCACAACAGTAGCAAAATACACAGATGTTGAGTAACATCCAGAGAGTGGTTTAGAATAATGTCTTGTCTAAAAAGAAATGGAAGCCAAGCATGGTGGCATACCTGTAATTCCAGCACTCTGGGACACTGAGGCAGGAGGGTTACAAATCTAAGCCCAACTTGGACAACATGACAATTTAACAAGACTCTATCTCAAAATAAAAAATACAAAAGGGGATAGGGATGCCGCTAAGTGTGAAGCCCCTGTGTTCAAACCCCAGTCAGTAACACAAGTCAGTAAAACACACACACACACACACACACACACACACACACACACCCGCCGAAAAGGATTCACGCCAACCTTTCTAGAGTGAAATGTGCCTGTGCGTGTTAAAAGACTTTAGAATGGGCACAACTTCAGACACAAATGGTTCTAGAAACGTCTCTTAAACATATGATTAGATTTGCACAAAAACTCACAAAGTCAAGATCCTAATGAAATACCACCTTACACCCAGTAGGATGACCTTTTGGGCTGCTCAACATAACTTACATAGAATTACCATGTGACCCCACAATTCCACTTCATGGTTTGTACCCAAAGATTTGAACAGAGACCTGTACCCACACCCCCAGGATTCTTGGCGTTAATATTCACAGTGGTCAAAAAAGTACAAGGAACACGAACATCTAGCAACAGATGGATGGAAAAGCACAGACACGCAACATGTGGTGTTTGACTTATACAATTCTTCAACAGTAGGATGCTACGAAGGTGATACACACTTAAAAATTATACATGGAAGTTTGAAATTTGATCTTTTCCTGGACTAATACTCTTTCCAAGCTGGATAGCAGCAGGGAGCATTATGTGGAACAAAAGAAGTCAAATCTTGGAAACCACATACTGTACTACTCCACTGAACGAGTTCGGGAGCAGACGCAGCTAACACTGGCTGTCTTGGGGAGGTGTCCTAACTCACCGGAGAGGGAAGCTGTTCTGTGTCTGGGTGGAGTCTTGGCTCCGTGACTGCACAGTTCTGAGAGTCTCACCCAGCAGTGGAGGCTGCGCCATGTGTAAGAGTCAACCCAGAGAACTACCAAGGTGGAATATTCACTGATGCGGTATTTCCACAGGATGGTGCTAAAGGCAACAGTGAAAAATGATAAATGCTTCATGAGTCCACCAAGATAGGTGGGGAGAAAGGAGGAAGATCAGAAAGGAGACTGAGAAGGAATGAGGAATGAGAGAAGAGACAGAGAAGGAAAACGACGAGACGTATAAAAATATGCTAAACGTGGCAACTTCCAGGTGGAAGTGATTTTTTCCATTTGTGTTTTCTGCATCTACTGTGTTTTCTACATGAAGCATGGCTATTTGTGAAGAGAAAAAAATATATACGTTAAAAGTATGACATATATGTGAGTTCATGAAGACAGTCATATTTTTCATATAATTAAACTATATCTTCGATATTGCTTACGTTTAATATTGGTTGGTGGAATAAAATTAAAATATGACTTACGCTACATTTCCGCCACCTTTGGTGTCATCAGCAGGTTGTGAGATTGCTCAGCATGCCTGCTCTACAACTTGCCAGCCTGGGGGGGCATCGGGAGCACCACCTTATGGCAGAAGGAAGAGAAAGGAGACTTGTTTTGTGCTCAAAGCTGGGTTTGGGTTCTGCTTTAAGAAAAATTTAATGAAATCTTGAGAAAACTGTCCTTGTATCTTCAAAATGGATTTACAGCATGACGTGGATTACAGCGTGGTAGAGGAAGAAAGCTCAGAAGATTGAATGTTGGTTCCTTGAAATCTATAAATCTGATTGCGCAGTGGTTAGGCATGTCAAAAATCAGTTTCCCTTTCATCTTGGTAAAATTAAATCTAAATGTCTTTTTTGGTTTTCTGTGTTAGAATTTTGAAAAATAGATTGAAGAGAGCAGGTACCTATACAGATTTTTTTCCCTAGAATTGAAGTCATTTGATGTGTGTCATCAAGTTACAATATGCCACGGTCGAGAGCAGCGAACCTACGGCACACGTTGTTTTTCTTTTAAGGCAAGAGATGTTAATGTATGCGTTGTTTTTTCTACACTAAAACCTCAGCATTCGGGTTTCATTGTTGGCACTTTGTGATAAATAGGTGAGTTTTGGGTTGCAGTTTGGGCACTTGGTCTCTAGAAGTTTTGCTACCATTAGTCTATATCATCTCCCGACGCAGGGGTGGAAGGATGCATTGGGATTCTCCCACACGGAGCGAGAAAGAGTTTAATATTGCAAAGGCCATTTGCGATCATCTAGGTAAAGGAATGGGCTTTCATCTCAGAGGCCTCTGGTAATGTGTGGATCGAGCTGCCAGCTGGCTAGACTGAGATTCAGGAGCCCGGCCATGCCGCACAGGACCGTGGACTATACTGGATGAGCAGAGTCCGGCTGGCCACAGAATGAGCGAGTGGAGCTCAGCAGGTCAAGAATTTGCTGTTCCAATTTTAGTGCAGGTCACTGACTTACACGAGAAGAAAGCGAGACAGGGAGAGTGGAGATGGGTGAGGTGAGTGAGGCCCAATACTGCCCATTCTCCATTTCAGCATCTGCCCACCACTCGGGTTCCCCAAGCTCATAAAAGGTAGGCTGACTTTCCTCCCATCAGGCTCTGGCTCCTCCTCCTGACACTTGCCACTCGGCCTTGTCACTCCCATCTTCACCTCTGCAGGCCACTGAAATGCCTCTGTTGGCGTCTCACTGACCAGGCCTCAAGGTGTGAGGCGTTGCAAAGGAATTCATCATCACCACACGGCTATTAGACTATTTACCTCTTTGAGCCAAACACGATCACTATGGTCCAGTTCTTTCTCACAACTATTCATTCAGGGAATAATAGCAGGTACAGGTACAAATTCCCTGCGATTGATGTCATATATATATGACAACATAGATGTCATACATTATTATACCTTATATATGCCATATATAAATACATATAATGTACCACTGAAATAAAAAAATTAAATTAAAAAATAAAAACATCAAACTCACACAAGAAAAGGAAATAATACCTCATGCTGGAGAGGGGGTAAGTTTGTTTAGGCAGGATTGTTTTAATTGTTGCACTTGGTTATCGATGAACAAGTTTCCCATTCGTTTGTCTTCATTTGTGCTGCCAATCCAAAGAACGATTTCACCTCTTTAGATCACCGCCCTGAGACTTGGTACCCTTAACCTGCTCTGCCCCTCTCTCCGCATCCAAAGCACTAATGTTAGTTGTAGGTTTTGTTTTGATTTGTTTTAGATGAAGATGAATTTCTTCAGAGGGAAGGTGTCAGTACGCTCTCCACATGGAAGATGGAATTCTCAAGGATGTTCATAGAACCCGTATGCGAAAAGAAAGAAAATATGAGTCAGTTACCAAAACATTCACCTACATTTTGCTGCTGGGTTAATCAGCCTGTTACTTAGTCACCAAAACCCACAAGTCTTGATAATACAGCCTGTTTGCTGTGAGCTGGCTGAGACGGGGCGGTGGGGAAGATGAGGAGGGTCTGCAGGTCTGGGGGCTCAGCTGGTCTCTGCAGCTGGCCGCTGGCTCTGCCGGCTTGGACACGCTTTCCCGGCGCTCTCAGCTGTCCTGTCTGGCGGGCTCTACAGTCACAAGGCCACCAGGTTCAAAGGACGGGGAAACGGACTCCATCTCTACATGGGAGGTGGCACAAAGACGTCATGGCCGCTTGTGATTTGCCACAACATGTAAGCAAAGGCTTGAGCAGACTGTGTGCTTGTTCTCACGAATGACCATCTACCGTCCACGCGCATACCAGAGGCAGGGGGGAGGGACACAGGCTTTGCCTACGCGAAGAAGGGTGAACAGGAGGCGAGGTGCCCGGGAGAGTAGAAAGGGCCGCGAGCAGACAGACCGGACGGACTCGGAACTGAAAAGTTGCCACACGGGCTCTGGAGGAAACAACAAGGGTGTCAGCCCGCTTTCCTGCCGCATAGTTCTCTTCCCAGAGAGTGACCTCCACGACCACTTGGCCAACTGCAAGACGACAGCAAAGGAACTTCTGTCCTCCAGGAAGAGCAACGCGTCTGCTAAGAAAGGAGGCAATTCCATGTGAAGATAAAGAGAACTTTCTGAACAGTAGACTGTGGACCGAGAAACTGGGAGAAGCCCGGGTGGGGGCCCGGCCAGTCAGCTGGGGAACAGGGAAGAATTTATGTGCAGTGGGGCAGGGAGACGGCGGTGCTGCGAGGCGACGAGTCGACTTCAAGCTCTTAGCAGAAACTTGACCACGGGACGCTTTTGCTCTTGACACTCCCCTTTGGGTTGGAGAATGTCTGCGTCGCAGCAGGTAGTCCTACAGGTGTGTGGCAGATTCAGCAAAGAATCTCATGTGAATAGGGAACAATATTTTTAGTATATGTCCCATACAACCCTGTGGGCATATTTTTACTGAAACCTTCATTGCCTGCCTGTCTCTCAGATGTAATCAAGAGCCCCGCACGTTACCTGGTGCGCTGAAGAAAACCGCAGGTGTGCCGAGCAGGACCGATCACAGGTGACAGTCCTTGTGGCCATTTAGGGCGGAAGTGGATTTAGAGCCATGTCCCTGGACTTCCGGTCCAGGGCCCTTGCTCCCTCCACTGGCCAGCTTGCTCTTGTTTTCCTCGTCCTCCCCCAGAGAAACCTCCTTCATTACTTTCGTCTTTTCTCCATTCCCCTTCGGCTCCTGAATCCAAACCCTGACCGTCCTTTCTCCCCTACCGTGCGCTGAGCCGACCAGGCAGCTTCAGACGCATTGTGAAATTAGCACTGCTACTCCGGCAGCCGGAGTAGCACATCTTTGTCTGTTGAGGGAGGACACAATTGCTACTCACTCTAAATAAGCAGAGGGGGTCCTTCTCACACTCCAGCCACAGCCCCACCCACTACGGAAAAAGCGTGTGGACAGTTTAGCACGTCAGGAATGAAGGTGACACTCATTAAGAATTCTAAAATAAAATATTTAGATGTGTTTAGATTTCATATTCTCAGGTTGATTATAGATGTCCTCAGGGTTGGTGGAAAAGGCTGCTTCTCTTTGTGAACAGTGAATAAATACCAAAATGAAGTACTTAAAATTGGTTTACAATACACCTCAGTGCAGAGCCAATAAATTAATAAAACCTGATCCATTTTCAGATCCCTGGAGGGATGGATATGGCCTCGCCACGAAGCAAATTCTCAGCTATGCTGCAGAACGGCGGAAGTGAAGTTTCGCCTTCCCAAGCAGCAAGGCCCAGATCATTTTTCACTGCCAGCCCCTTTTAAAAATGCATATGGTCTTAGCATGCTTTGCTTAATGGCGATCTTCATGTCCTTCTGACTCTTTTCTTTTCCAGTCCTTCTGAGGAATTCCAGCTTACAATAAGGGCTGCAGGTGGCTTTTGTCTTATTTACTTGGGGATTTTCAGTGCACCAGGTAATCAGTGGGCATACTTACCCGGTGCAGGGCAGGGAACTGCATGCCTGACTCCTGTTACTGGTCATAATTGTTGTTCCCGTAGGCACCATCCTGAAGAGGTGCCCCAGTGGGCTTTGTTTGGGCTGCTTGTTCTTTTAGTTGGTGGAAGTAGGAATCTCACCAGAAATCTGGAAAAGACCAATTAAAGGCAAATCCTGTCTTCCCATTCCAACAATGCTGACCGAAGCAATGGAGCATAGGGAGATAAGTATGAATTATTTTCAATGTTCTGCATTAATGTTGTGAATTTTAAAATCCGTTTTAATACTGAGCACACCATAATGTTCCTCGGAGAGTTCTGTCTACAAACCATTTAAAGACACATCACGCACAGCACCCACCTTTACAGTTCCAGGGACCTGGGAGGGTTTCCATTAAGGCAAGCTGGACAGTCAGGGCTTGAAGGACAGCGGAATTAAGTGGTGGCATAATGAAGTTTCTTTCCTTATTTAGAGCACAAATTAGACACTGGGACACAGGAAATTGCAGTCAGACCAGGGTCAACCCTTCGATAAGACATTTTAGTTTCTCTCTCTCTGTCTCTCTCTTTCTCTCTGTGTCTCTGTGTCTCTGTCTCTATCTTTCTCTCTGTGTCTCTGTCTTTGTCTCTGTCTGTCTGTCTCTCTCTCTCTCTCTCTCTCTCTCATTAAGTGCTGTGGCCAGATAGCTCCCGATGATCCTCAGGGTTCTATCTTAGGGTGGCCCCACCACGCCGAGGCTCCCATATGCATCCCATCAGCTCTGGGGAACTGATGCATTTTCACTGGGTGGTTTCCTGGGGTCTGGATGGAACAGGACACCATCCCATCCTCTAGTAGCTCCAGTCCAGCCTGAGGGAAGAGTACGATGCTGCCCAGAACACAGAAGATTCTGCAGGAGCCTAGGCTTGAGTCTCCCAGTCCTGGTCTTCCTCTCCCTCTTTCCCTCCACTGCTCTTCTTTTTCTTTTCCTCTTCTTCATTTCTTTCTAGAAGCACTGAGCTTAATTATTATGGGAAAATATTCCAAATTTTTTCTTTTGTTTTACTTACAAGAAATGTTTCTGGCTAAATGAGACACGCAAGCTTAAATGTCACACAGTTTCTCTCATATGAGAAACCCAGAGTGAAAATAAAGAGCCATATACAAGACAGATGGTAGGTAGTAGGGAGGTACTGTAGATTGTTCTCAAAGAGGAAGGGGATCAAAAGATGGAGGTGAGAGTCAGGGGATGGGGGGCAGGGTGCAGTGGCAGGGAGATGCTTTTTCTTTTCTTCACAAATAAACATTTCTTTCTGGAAAATTGTCTTCATTTAAACAGCTACTACTTCAATACAAATAAAAAAAAACAAAATAAATGATGCACACAACAATACACAATGACTGGTTAAGCAAAAATAAACTCTAGCTCAAAAGTGAAATTGTCATGGAATTGTCACTCTGATGGAAGAAAAGAAATATTTTGTTCCTAGCAGTGACCTTTGATTCTAACAGTCTAAAATAAACCACCACGTTCCTGAGCAGTTTGTTTCTTTCTATATTATCTATTTCATCTGTATTAGAAAATTTGATGAAACTTTTGATGATACAAAAACATAATAAGGGATGAATTAAACATTATTTTCATTCATCATGTGTGCAGATTTGGATTTGAGTTTTTTTAGAAAATTTTTAATCCATTTAACCAAAATTTTGTAATCTAGTGTCTAAATCATTCTTCATTATTCTACATCTCTCACCAGTTTGTTTCCCAGCCCAATACTCCATTTTGATGAATCGACTAGTAGCAGGGACTACTTTACAAAAATGACGTTTGGCTGAGAGATCTGTTTCGGTTTCAACAAAACAAATAAAGTGAAGCATGTTAAGGAATATGATGTTTTAGAAACAAACAAATCAGCCGAGATTAGAGGCAAGTTAAGAGTTCCCTGGGGAGAAACCCTAGTGGTTGAACTGTTTCATCAGCAACAACACAGAAATTGTCTTAATGGTGTTTGTGAACATCTTATTCTCACCAAAATAATACCTGCGCTCACAAAACGCCAAAGTGGCGACACAGACTGTCCGTGCCGAAGGCTGATGTTTACGGCAATATTTCACAAAGTCTGTGAAGGCCTCGGTATGAGGACCTGGAGACTGTGGTGAGATTTCCTACTGGATCAAGCTTTTTCTGTGCTACACTGATCCCCACTGTGGAGAACAATGAAGATTATTCAGGATCTGGCGAGACACCTACTTTCTAGTACTGAGTTCTTGGGCAAAAGCCACATAAAGCTGATTTAATAGCAGTTGAAAAGAAAACACAAGGAAACAAAACTGAAGTCTTGTATTTATACAAGTGTGAGTCTGTGCCTCCTGGGTTTGTCTCTATGTTCTCTTCCCATATAAAACACAGAATTCCTTTCTTTCTGTTCTTATTTTCCAGGCCTCAGTGTAAAAATGCAACTCTCCAAAATCCTGCAGGGGAGGCGTTTTGCTCACATACTAAAATCACTGCAGACTTCCCTCGTCTGGAAATTTAAAAACAAAACTGGAGCCATCACCCCGCCTAGATCATCTTGGAGAAACTCCAAAATCGTCAGTAGCTGCCAACCCCACCCTGCCCAGGTGATGGAACAGACAGACAGATAGACATTGCAGAAAATCCTAGCAGGATTTTCACGTTTTCTCTGGTGTCCTGCATCCTGTGCTTCTGTTTGCCTTGATACAGGTTGTTTGTCACTGTGCAATACTAAGGGCAGAAGTTCTTTGGTAAAACTTGTCATTATTTATGTACAAGAAAGGAAAACCTTGTCTATTAATTAGAATGTGGCCTGAAAAGGAATACCTTTGATCAGGAAAACAGAAGCCTTTGGGTAAAGGGAAAGAAAGAAAGAAAGAAAGAAAGAAAGAAAGAAAGAAAGAAAGAAAGAAAGAAAGAAAGAAAGAAAGAAAGAAAGAAAGAAAGAAAGAAAGAAAGAAAGAAAGAAGAAAGCAGGAAAGAAAGAAGAAAGGAAGGAAGGAAGAAAGAAGGGGGCGAGGCAGAAGGGTTCCAGATACAGAGCTGCATTGTTTGCTGGAAGCCTGCTGAGCCTTTATGCCCAGTGCACCAAGCCAGGGCTTCTTGGATTTCTGCAAGAATACAGTTTCAGATCATCTGCATTCAGGGCCAGAGTCATGGCCCTGGAACCGATAATTGCCTCTGACAGGATTTAATTACCTTCTCTAGGACCTTTTCTCTGTTTGATTGGAGACCACCCCCTGCCCCCGATCAAATCAGACAGTAATAACACGCTGACGCGCCGAGCCAATCCCGAGTCAGGGCTGCACGGTGACCTTGCTGGGCCGACGCTGATTGGCGGTGTCAGCCTGTCACCGTGTCAGCGAACGTCAGCAAGCCGGACGCGGAGCGGGACAGCCTGCATGCTAATGCTGGCTGTCGGCATCCCGGGCGGCCCTGCACGAAGCGAGCATCAGAGAACTCATACAAGTCTAAAGCAGCGGAGGGGACGCTGCGTTTCCGCAGTTCGGGAATCTCTTCAAGGTGCAATTCACAAGCGAGTCAGAGAAGTGACAGATACGTGTACGTCCTGTGACAGGATAATTTTTATGGAGATAACGTGTCCCTTAGAAGAGCTAGATGAATGGCGGGGAAGCGCTGGAGAGAACAGACTTCATGACTTTCAAAATGTTTCACTGTAGGACCGGGATGTGGGTATTTAAAATGCACCAGCCGACGCTGCTTTTAATATTAACCTGACTTAGCGGTCGCTGTATTATTTATGGACATTTTAGTGTGGGATATAAGCCTACCCATAATCTTAACAAAGAATAATACATTCATTAAAGGCCCAATCTTTATGCATATACAATTTTGAGGTAGTTTATAGTAATGCATTATTCAGAAAAAAAAGTTTCACTGAGACATAAAACTTGGTTAACTTCTATTTCTTTTGAAAAGGTACTTTTCCTCAGAAAAAGAATGTCACACTATCAGTGAGTTCTAATATGCAGAAAGTCAACTACATAATGGTAATAAATTGACATTTGAAAGATGAGTGGAATGTATTATCAGACTTGTACTAATTTGGAATTTAATTTATTCATTATATTTGTCTATAAATAATCTTCCCTATAGCGTTTATTTTGTTTCTGACTCACACTTCTGTACAAATGTAGCAATGAAGATGACAAATATATTTACAGAGTTATATTAGAATTTTTCTTAATTTAGAGACTAAAATTCAGTTAGGTGTGGTGGAAATTAAAGGTATTCCAACAGAGATAATAGAGCTATGCACGGCGCTTTCCACAAATCTATTAATCAAAGTAGTCTGATTCAACTCCTCTCAAAATGAAGAGATGGGACTTCGAGCCAATGGAATATTCGTTTTGAAAATAATGTCAGCTGACTCAAATTTAAGGCAAATTTCTGCCACATCTCCACATTTACACATTTTTAGGAGTTTTCGGTCTTGCCAAGAAATTTGATCTGACAACCTGTTGTAGAAGCCGAATCTGTTTCCAGTTCCCATTGTCCTACACACTCTCCACAGAGAAATGCGTACTTCTGTGAAGATTGCTGGCCTCCTGCAGCTCTCCCCTCGCCCTCACACAACTGAAAAGACGGATTCACGTGTAGATCAATCACATATTTACACCTGATCAAAAGGCAGAGCGTTCTTGTGAAGCTGAGATCACTATTTTGACTTTCCAGAGAGCTATTCGAAACTACCTACTGGAACGCAGGGCCACTTTGAAAAGCTTGCTTACTGTCAGAGCTCCACGATTTGAAGGCGGTGCTCAGGGGAAGCTGTGTCTTCCCCACGAAACCAGAAGCAGCGGAGTCTGGCTCCGGCCTGGCTATCGACAAGCTGTCGGTCTTGGGTCAAGCCTCTCTGTCTTCATGGCTATCGGTTTTCTCAGCTCTAAAAGGCAATTAGCATGAGGGTACCAAAGGAATTCCAAGTGTGTAGACTGCAGGGATAATTAGTAGGGAGACAGGATAATAGAGTCATTCGCGTCTCAGGAACACTCTTCATGGCTGTGATTTCTTTCTGCTTTGATTCCATCAGCCACTTCAGTCACATATCCGCTGTCCACTCATCCCGAGTCTTTTTTTTTTTTGTCCTGGGGATTTGAACCAGGGTCTTCACACTGAACTACATCCCTAACCCTTTATTTTTAATTTTGAAACAGTTCTCACCAAATTGCCTTGGCTGATCTCACACTTGTGATCCTCCTGCCTCAGTCTCCCAGAGTGCTGGGATTGCAGATGTGCACCACCAGCCCAGCTCTGCTAAATCTTATTCCTAGTTCTTGCTGACTCTGCTTTTTGCCAATAACAAATTGTACTCAAAGATAATTGCTGATATTTTACTGCACTAGTTTTAAAGAGTTACCCGTGTAGCCTGTGACAAATACTAATTTTTACAGACTGTGAAAAATAAACAAACCTAACCCGTGTGTGGGTATCCTCTGTTTGAATTATTGATTGTGTTAGGCTGCTGTCCTGAGGTCTAGAACATACAGAACTCTGAGAGTAAAGACAGCTATTTTGGAAGTATTAACAGGCAAAACAGTCCAGCATGTGCATCCTGCACACTGAGGGCTTTCATGCCACATAGCAGCTAGTCGATAACATTTTATCTCAATGGAGGTTACTGTGCCTCCCAACGACAGTCGACCCCTACTCGGTAAGGCAAGGGTGGATTTTCATCCTCTCCTTCTGCCCTCACGTCTTCAGCCTGCTCGGACTCTAGCAGCCTCAACAGAGAAGGGAGGAAAGAAGCTGATATCGGGCTGCTTGCTCTCCTTTGGCAGCTGGGTGGGTGAATAATTAACACCCATCTGACTCCACCTAATTAAACCCACATTCTCTAGTTCTGTTCATTTGAACGTGCTTTCCTTAGAGAAAACAGACTTCGCTTATCTTCACAGTTTACATTTCTTAAATGGACATTTCTGGAATTAAAGAGATTCTATGTTGGTTTTGAAAGCCTTCTGTGCGCATGTGTGTGCATGTATGTGCGTGTGCATGTGTGTGCTGATCATTAAGAATCAATGGCAAAGACTGTTTTTTCTAAATAGGAAACAGAATGTTAACCAATTACTGGTTGAGATTCATATAAACCTAATAAGCAAGCCTTCTGTAATCCTTGCTCATTCCTTGCTTTCTCCTAAGGTGATGGGAAAAAAAAGGCTTTCTGGTCCTTTAAAAATGGACTATACAGACACAAAATGAGAAGCTAGATAGAAACCACGCACCAAATGCTGGGTTACATCTTGGTTGCTGTTCAGCATGGTCCCTGCATAATCTGAGTTGCACCACAGAGCGGCTCTAATTGCAAATTCAATCACTCACTGACCGAGGCTTGGAAATCAATTCCCAGTAAAATATGACACTCAGTCATTCAAAACAATAGAATCGTCAATATTTCACCATCAACAGCCTCATTAAGGCCTGTTTCAAGACAATATCAATTCAGTTCTTTCACTGTGCCAGGCAAATCTTTCCTATTCTGTGTAACCCCGCCTAACATCCCTAGTCATCAAAACCATGATGGAAAGTTAAATAAAATCATGAGGTTGTCAAGCTTCATAGAAAGAATTACACTCAAACACTTCTGGTCTCAGACTTCTGATCTTTTCCTTAATTTGTATTGATTGTCGGCTTCTCTTGTATCCTCGTGGCCTGGCGATTTAAACTTAGACGCAGGTCGTCCAGGGGAGAAAGAGAGAGAGAGTAACAGGCACTGGAGGAAGGGCAGGGAGGGGCCAAGAGATCCATGCTCGATTAGACCATTCAGAAGCTGAGCTGAGATCGTAGACTCCTGACGTCTACTCTCCTTAAAATGGAAAGCGCAATGCAGATTTCCACAAAGCCTCCTTTAGCATCATTTTCTCCACCTCTGAAAGACTAGGACTAAGAAAGACTAGAACTCTGATAGGGAATTATAAGATGAATCTAAATAGAAAACTGGGAAATGGACAGTTCTGATCAGCCTTGCCTCTAAGATTGAAATTCCCAAGTTTTGACTGGTCGTATTGATTTTACTGCTCACTTGTCCACCTGATCAAGTGACTTGACTGCCAAGATCTCAGTCTTTCTTCTAAACTCTGGACTCCAAGCTATTAAGACACTAGTCTTCTTTTATATCTGGAGCTTTCACATTCCCCATGTAAAATACCCAAATGTTACGTCGTTTCATCACACGATTGTGGCCACTATGATAACAATATTGGGGTTTGCCTGTGTGTTTGGGAAGGGATGTTTGTAAAAAGAATACGTCTGATTAAGTGCACTGTTTATTTACTTTCAGTTCCATGTTTTAAAAGACTTGCACACAAAAGGCTTGGAAATGCTTCCAGAACGAGAAACTCTAGTCAAACGATTACTCAGCTGACAAAATGGAAATTTCAAGTTGCATAGACGCTAATTGTGGGCTGCCTCTGGAATGACAGGTCTATAATTTTTAGTCTTGTGTGCATTGAAAGCCAGTCACCTTGACACTCCATGGTCCATTATCCACCGGCCACCAACCATGTGATGGTGCCCGAGGAGTGACAAGCACCCTCCATTCCGGGTGATGACACACTCCTTGTTCTATTTAGAGAAAACTGCCCTCAGAGGAAAAAGAGAAAGCCAGGTGTCTGCTCCTCCCCATGACCAGCAGTGACACTGGGACTCCTTTAGTTCCAGATACTCGACGCCTTTGTTCTGGCATGACAGCAACCGGTGGTTCCTCTTGGTGCTTATCGCCAACACCCTTTAACATGTCACGATCTTGGCCTTTTCAACGTAAGCTTTGCCTCTTGATGTCAAGAGCTCTCCTCATTAAATTATATTATGCTCAAAGAATTTCAAACCTGGTTAGTGCCTGAGCTCCAGGAAAAGCATAATGTGGTTGTTCTTTGGGGGGTTTTCTTCCTCTTTTTAAAAAATGCAAAGCTGTTTTTTCCATTACTTCAAGTCCTCATGAGGTGGAAGAATATTGTGGAAATAAGGGCCAGGAGAGGACACTGACTCTCAGTTGTTCAGTGAATGGCTGCTAACTTTGAATAATATCCTGCCTCTGAGCCTCCCATCTTTAAAATAAAGAGGCTGAACCAGGAGTTTCATTCTCTCCTACAGCTACGTAAGTATTAAAAATACGATCACGAAATGTACTCAACTGCAAACAGCACTGGACGCCGTTTGCCGAACGGAGCAATGAAGACGATTAGGCGGCAAGGAACAAGCCCAACCAACCACGGCGTGCACAGAAAGACATCAGTGATCACAGCTGGCTGGAAGTTTGGGGCGCTCTTCAGGGTCCACGTGGCAGCTCAAGGCTGTCTTCAAGGACCTGAGCTCTGTCTGTGCTCTGCGTGTGGGGTTTTCATCCTTAGATGTCACTTTCTGGCTATAAAAATGGCTGCAGCTGTTCCTGATATCAAAATTCCTCCTAAAATTCGGAGAAAGCAGGAAGAGGAAGACTGGAAAGAGGCTCTCTGATGATCAGGAAGTAAAAATAGACCCAGAGGCCTCTGGGGGAACGAAGTAATGGCCTACGTTTCACCATCTTCGTTCCCAGAACCTCTGAATGTCACCTTATATGTCAAAAGAACTCTGGACATGCGACGAAATGAAGGCTCTCAAGAGCTGGAGATTATTCTACATTTCCCGCAGACTCTCATGTCCTGATGAGGGAGGGACAGCAGGAGACCAGACACGTGAGCAAAGTCACAGCACTCAACCCAGGAGGCTGACCGGATGTGACGGAGGAGCCCTGAGCCGGAAGGACAGGGCCCGATCCTGTCCTCGTCTCCAGGTGGAAGAGCAATGCCAGCGTCTCTGTTTGCCTGGTGAGACTCATTTCAGACTTCCCGTCTCCAGAACAAGAAGAAAACAAGTTCGCTTTCGGACCCGCTAAACCCACGGTGATTCGTTACGGCGGCAAAGGAAAACTGATGCGAGCTCCCAGCAATCCCCTTTCACACCTGATGGACCATGTAGAAGCACAGATAGGACATTCCTAGATGCCAGGAGACTAGGATAGTAAACTGCTGGTAAACGGGAAGAAAAGAGACAGGTCATCTTCACCTATCTTGATGCATCCTTCCAGGGCTATGGGAATGTAAGAACAGGGCATAGAAAATTAGTAAAATCTGCTACCTCTGAGTTCAAAGAAAGCTACACATTCTGAGATCATTTCTTTCCTGATATGTTGCAAAAATGTATTCAATAACAATATTTACCGAGTGCCTCGCAGCCTGCTTAAAATGTCAGTGACTGAGCGCTCTTCAGGGTCCCCCTCGCCTGCCTGCCTCCCAACACTCCTGGTTTCTTTGGTTCTGGTGACAAACCAGGCCATCTCCCTCAACGTACCCTCTGTACATCTGGTCGGCTTTTCACGAACATCTCCACTCACACCCACTCCCACACTCCTGGCTTCTCTGGAGTTCACTGACTTCTCAGTTCTCGGCCATTCCCCAACGTCGTTTCCTGGGCTGCTTTGGCCTGAGTTGGCAACTCGCATTGCATGTTCATTTCTCAATAAGCAAAACTACAGGTTGGGCTACAGCCCGGCTCCAACATGGGAGAGCACCCTGAGGGAGCGGCCAGGCCAGGGGATGAGTCCAGGCCCACGGTGCTGTCGGGCAATGAAACCTAAAGGCAGCAACGTAGCTCCAGCCCGCCCACATCAGTCTGTGAGCGCTGGTGCTACCTTTGTGCCTTGAGCACTGTGTATTGAACTCATGGACTCAATTGCTTTCGGGAGAAATCATATTTCCTGAGCAAAGGTGGCAGGCGGGCCAGGAGCTGTCCAAGCGAAGAAGCCAGGAACCCGCCCGCAGGATGGTTAAAGCCATCCAGACACTCTGACCAGTGTTTGTTGGAATTCGGTCCATACCACCTGCATCAGAGTCAATCGCAATGCTTGTTTGAAGAGAATATTCTTGGGCCCCACCCTTGATCACTGAATTCGATTTTTGGGGGGATTAGTACTGTGGCTACTTTAAACCAACAAAAGCTCAAGAATCATTGTTGTATATTGGAAACAAAAACAAATAGTCCTATTTATTCCTGCCCCCTACCCAGGAGATGTTTTGCTCTCATTTGTCAGCCTTTAGCTCTTCCAAAACCTTTTGCCAGAGTGGTGACACACACCTCATTACCAGTTACTCAGGGACACCGAGGCAGGAAGATGGCAAGCTTGAGCCCAGTCCAGCAAGGGATCGAGACGCTGTCTCAAAATAAAACTAAAAGAAAAAAGAGGTAGGGATGTAGTCCAGAGGTAGAGTCCTTGGCTCTCCTGTGTGAAACCCTGAGTTCCATCCTCAGTATGCAAAAACAACAACAAAAGACAGGAAAGCAAAGGCACTCACCCCTTTTGCTTGGCCGGATGATGTTTTACATGTGCCTTCCTCAGTCAGCTGCGCCATCGGCCAAGCAGCTCTGGGGCCTCCTTCTATCCCTCCACCAACTGTGAAACTAAGGCACAGTCCACGCCACAGGGCAGCTCGCACTGGGGAACTGTTTCACCTCACTTCTTGCGATTACGGAACGGGTCCTATCAGTCTTAATGGAGTTACCTCAGGTCCACATTTGGTGTAAATTATGTATTCTACTAATTTAATGGCCAACAGCTACCCAAGTGAGTTTGAGGTAATACCTTCACACATATATTGGTTTTAGGTTAATTACTCAGGTATCACAACTGGCTTTGTAATAATGATCTCTCCGGAGTACACTCCACACAATACGGTCCTCAGCTTTGAAAACGAAAGGCTTAATATTTTGAAGTTTCTCATGCTGAAGATTATGGAACCTTCTGAACTGTGCTGCAATTTCAGGAAAGAGCAGAGAAATATTTGTACGAAATAAGAGACAAAGAGGAGATCACAGTGAAGAAGAAAGAGCAAGTGTGTTTGCAAAAATTTCTATGAAAATTCTGAAAATCAGCAGTGGCTGAGGCTGAAGAAGTGTGAGATTTAAAACATTAAGTACCCAAGTGTTAGGGCCTGGCTTATTTTTTTTTAAGTCCCTTAAGCTTCTTCATTTGTAGTCTATACACTTAGTATTTGTAGTATACGATTCATTCCTTCACCACAGCAGAAAAGTAGAAAAACGTCCAGTCATTAGCAGTGCAGTAGTAATCTGGCCGCTGGGAGATGACATTCCGGCACGCCCTGCGTCTTACACAGGTGGTGCCAACATTTAAACACTTTGAAAACTTACGTATTACAAAGCTGGACACAAATAAAAGACAGATAATAGAAGACAGGGAGGTAGATATTTTGCACAAAGGAAGGGGACCAGGAGATGGAAGGGGAGGGAGGAAAGGTGACAGGGAGAGAAGGGGAAGTAGAAAGAGTTCAGATGCATGACGTGTGTGGACCGACTCCCCACGACCAATGTGATCATTGCGTACTGCCAACAAGCACTGATACGAAGAAACTTTTAATAAAGAAAGAAGAAACAAAGTCTGGCAGAGATAATAAGGACCTGAGAAGCTTGTGCGATGAGGTATAGCAGAGAAAGATGTGGCATTAGGCCATTCCCTGGAAAGCTGGAGAAGGTTTGCGTTCAGAGTGTGCGGATTGGGGGGTTCAATGTCGCTCTCAGACAGGCCCCGGGCCACCCCTACTAGGCATCTTCCCCAAAGAGCTAGAGACCTCATACTACAGAGATACTTTCACAGCAGTGTTTATAGCAGCACAATTTGTAATAGCTAAATTCTGGAAGCAACCCATATACCCATCAATGGATAGCTGGACAAACAAAATGTGGCATCTACATATAGTGGAATACTATTCAGCTATAAAGAATGACAAACTGGAGTCATTTATAGGAAAATGGATGGAACTGGAAAATATAATGTTGAGTGAAATAAACCAGACTGGCAAGCTTGAATGCTGTATGGTATCCCTCATTTGAGGGAGGCAAAATACAAACAAAAGAAAAGGACAAAAATGGGTACAAAAAGGCAAAGGGTCAGATCTAAGCTAATAAGCAAAGGGTCCAAGGGAGCAAGAAGAGGGCAAAGGGGGAGGGGAATGGGAATCCAGAGGAATAATGACACCTTAAAAACAAGACCCTAATAGCCTAAGTTTAAAACAGTGACATGTACACGAGGTACTACAGTGACTTTATGTAGTTGTCATAAGCAAAAGGCACAATGTATTGTGGTCTGTAAGCTTGTGTAATAGCCTGTAAGTTTGTGTAATTTTGGATAAATCTTAATAAAAATCTATTTTAAAAAATGGGCACCAGGGGGCTGGAGGGCCTCTGAGGGACAGAGGGGTGTCTGTGGGCATCGCTGATGTCTTCAAATGGCCTGCTCTGAACGCCATGCTCAAAACCTGAAACTCTTGAGACCCACTGCCATCCTGAGTGATGAGGGCCATGGTGGAGACATGCACAAGGTGTCTGGGCACATAGAGAAGGAGCCCTTATTGGTTTGGGGTTCGTGGGTGGAGGGTTTCAGAGAGGAGCTGAAATCATGGAGGAAATAATATAATTAAAAATAACTTGGAAAGTAATGAGCAGAAAGCCAGCAGATCCTGGGAGAACTTGCACAAAGTGTGTTTGGGAGGATAAAGGTTTCTGCTCTCAAAGGCCCAAATGTCCACATCCTTAGCTGTCTGAGTCTCCTCTACTTCTGTTTTCTCTCGCGTGATAGTCAGGACCATTTCATCCCCTTGTCACTGGAGATCTCTCCCATCGGTAGGCAGGTTTCACTCGTGTGTCTCTGGATGAGACAACAAACTGTGAGAAGTGCACTTTCCAATAGCTGATGCCGGCATAAATCCACCCTCCCTCAAACCTGCCTCACTCTCTTGACCGCCAATCTTCAGGAGATCCTTCCGGTTCTCCAACTCCAAAGGGAACGTTATTTTCTTCTGTGTCCCTTTGCTCAATGTAGCACTTGGAATGAATCTCAATCTCCCGAACTCCTGTCCCGTGAAAGCCCCTCTCACTCGGACTCACAGAAGTAGGTCCCTTTGCAGAGAGCTGCCCTCACATTGCTGGTGGGCACTGGGTGAGCTCTGTTCCTTACCTGACACCTTTGGAGATTTCCGATACTCACATATCGGTTCAGTTCTCTGCTCGTGGGCAAACTCATATTCTCAGAGTTACACGAAGCCAGCCAGCATTGTCATCTCAGCTCTCTGTGTACTGAAATCTCTGACTGTGAGCTCCTAGAGAATCAACTACTGTTCGCACTGTAGATTATTTTCTTATCCCCTAAAGTGGCACCAATGTTTTATCACTTGTTTCTTTAAAGGTCGTATAATGAGCGGTAGTATTATTACATGAGGATTTTAGCATTTATGTGATTTTAGACCTAGAACCAGCACAGTTCTTTGATAAGCAACCATTGGGCTTGGAGGTTGGGTCCTGCCAAGCTTCTCCGCTGGATCTAAAATCTGATTTAAGCAGCGATGATGGAAAAAGTGCCCTCGTATCTCCACTTTTTACTTTATTTGTTATTAAGAGCCGGGCAAAAAGACAGTGCTGATACTGCCACTGAAGTACCCTATTAGCAAAATAGGTTAACAACAGAAAAAGATAATTTATGAATGTACACGTTTTCCTTGAGATACAATAAAATAATTTTCATTTTGAATGAAAAAGTCTTTTGATGTGACTTTGTGGAGTGGCCCCTTTGATTGACTTTAAGAAGTTAATTACCCTGGAGGGCGCGGGCCCATCCTAGAGACTGAACCCTGAAAAGCAAGCGACTTGACTTTCAGTCTCTGGTCTATCCAGCAAAGAGCTTGGCAGTCTCCACTCCATCCTAACAGCAAGTAAAGAGCTTCTCGTGGACACACAGAGTAAGACATTTCAGAAAAGTGAGGTCACAGGGCAACTCTCACCCCAAGACGGGAGAGCAAATCGTGCTGGACAGAGAACCACCAGGTAGGAAGTCCCAAGCGGAACACTCCAAGGGAGCCCTTATGGGGTAGGGGACAGCTGGAAGCTCACTGTGGACGAATGAGAGACTGAAACCAGTGGGACCCAGCCTCGGGGCCCCCTCACACTGCTGCGGGTTTTGCCTACAGCAGCCCCAGCAGGTTCACATAGTGAATGTCAGAGAAAGCTGACCTCCTGCTTCCAACAGGGAGATAGGAAAGGAACTAGTTTAAAATATGCCAGAACATTCATTTCTTCTCAGTGAGGGCTGTGAGGAGAAACTGGTTTACTGGTGTTAAATCTGCTAGGGTTATACCAGATACCAGGGCTGGATGACGTGGGTCTAGACTGTGCCCCCAAGGCCAGGGCTTAGTCCCCAGGGTGGTGTGTTGGGGTGATGACAACTTGCAGAGGCAAAGCCTGGCAGGATGAGGCATCAGCACAGGTCACTGACTGTCACCCAGGGGCCACCGTGGTGAGGACGCCGATGGGGGTGGCCTGTGTGTGACAGGAACTCTCTGCTTTCCACTCAATTTTGCTCCGAACCTAAAACAGCTCTAAAAATAAGTTATTCATTTCTGTAAAATAAGTAAATGATCTGTCCAAGATCACACAGCCGGAGCACATACTTGAAAACAGAGTCTCTAGTCATGCAGCATTTTCCCCATTACACTGCCCCTCATTCGTCTGTCCATTTTTATTTTTGTTTCTTATCCTGAAAATCACATAAAATATTTGTTTGCCGTGTGCACTTTCCTTTGTAGACTCTGAGCGACTCTGCCCTGAGTGAACCATCATCTCCCAGACGATCCTCCAGTTATGTCCCGATTAATGCAGTGTGCATTATTTACAGCGAGACAACAGATCAGACTTACCGCTGTCTCAGCATTTCCCCGAGTCCTCGCTTCAGCAATTCAGCAGCGTACAGTTCAAGTACAGCTTTTCTCTTTCCGGAGTGTCTGATATTTCTTCTCAGGTGCTTGTGGTCTTCAGAAGCTTCAAGTAGGTCATTTCCATGCCAAGACTTGTTCAGGGCCATAAAGTCTAATTTCTTGATTATCTGTTCAAGCATAATCTGTATTTCATTAGTATTACGTATTTCTCCCTAGAGAAAACTACAGACATCTTGCATCTGTTTCTCGTAGTTGGATATAAATGATGAAGATAAACTGTACATGTGAAAAGATAGTATAATCTTTCAAAATATTTTGAGCTACGGTGCTGACATTTCAAACTGTTGTTGACGTTAACATTCTATCATTTATAATCTCAGCTATAGCGGGGTGGTGAGAAAACAATATTACAAATGAACATTCTCTCCTACCTTCTATATTCAGACCATTTATCCTCCACCAGGAGGTTGGTGGAAATGTCTGCTGGCTCGGATAGATCGCCAGCTCACCAGAATTCCTTCAACTGAGATTTGAAGAATTAAACTAACCTCTACTGTAAAGTGCAGGTGTCATTTTGTTGCTCCCTTTAGGAAACTAACTAAATAAAATCATTTCACTTATCCTTCTCCATCTAAACATGAAAGAGATTTGAGGTCCATTTAATATTTTCATGTCTAAAAACATAAAAACATTTTAATGTAATTAGGTTGGAGGAACATGACCTGTGTCATTTCAAAGTATGTTTTAAAATTGTAGTTTGTAAGAATATCAAGAGAGTGTAGCAGGAAATATAAAAAAAAGAAAAAGAAGGAATTTGGTTTTGTTTCAGATCACCTCAGAAACTCTAGTTTTGGTCATAAAGTGCAGGACCGTGGAGCCATCCAGAAGGAAAAACATGAGCAGAACATTTCTCATTGGCCAGGGTGATTTCTGGGACTCAGAAAATCTGAAGAAAATCACAGCCTGCCGTGATAGAGAGGATAAGAGGAGCCGATGGGTTTTGGTTTTGCTAAGACAGTCTTGAAAAAGGTGTGTCATCGCAGGTAATAGTCAACCACCAGTTAAAATTGCTTCATTCAGTCAACGAAGCTTCTCCTTGAAGAAATGGCAATTAAACTGAGACCTAGAGGGTAAGAAGGCCAAAAAGAGGCACGAGAAAAACATTCCAGAAGAAGGATTGGCCTGCGCGAGGCCCCATCGCTGTAAAAAGTCTTGAGGAAAATAAAAGTCAATGTGTCTGTGATTCCAAATGCGGAATACAAAACTAATGCAAGATTTCATTATGAACATGAACAGAAACCCCTTTCGTTGAAGGGTTTTATAAGGGATTTGACTGATTCTACAGAGTTGCCGAAGGACTTTCTGTCAGAGCCGTTAAAGTTGGGAGCTTACAACTTTACACACATATTTGCCTTCATGTCTGTGTGACGCATGGAGTAGAACAGTGAATCTGCATAGAAGCTGATTTTGTCCCCCGGGGGACAGTGGCAATGTCTTCTCCTGGCAGATGGCTTTGGTTGTCATAACCAGGGTGGGAATGAGAAGTCGACTACTCTCCTCTAGTGAGTAGAGGTGCGGATGTGCGGAGTCTGCAGTGCACGGGACGCCTCCCTACCCCCATCTCAACAAAGAATCATCCTGCCTGAAGTGTCCAGAGCGCTGAGGGTGGGAAACCCTGTATTCAAGGAAAGTTAGTCCCAGTAAAAAGAAATGCCAGTGTTTAGATTTTTGACGGTGACACGGAGAGAGGTGGGTAGGCCCAACATACAGAGAGAAAGTCGTGGAACTGGACTTTATTTTTGATAGTGGCAGACTAGATCATTCAAATCGCTGCTGAAGACTACTAATATATGTGAAGTAATTTTAAAAAGTATCTTACAGATAATCAAAGAGGAAGGGAAGTATAAAAGAATTCGAGTGTGTTATGTGTATGTACCAACTCCCCATGCTGAATGTGACCGTTATGTACTGCAAACATGCATTAACAAAAATAAAAATTAAAAAATAATCAAAAAGCTAAAAAATATATCAGAAATCAATAGACTAACCACCCCCCAAAAAGGATGGAAATTCAGAGACATGAACCAAACAATTGAAGTTATCTTGCCCTGTATACGCCTAACCAGGAGAGCAGGCCAGGGACTGAGCTGTGCCTTTAACTTCCTCAAGAAGTTTAGAAAATGAAAGTCTAAGCCCAAAGTTTAGAAAGAATGAGAATCTCTGCAGAGCTCATCACAAAAGGTGAGTGGACTGGAAGATGACCAGTCCTCGCCCAGAAGACTTTAGCCTCCAGTCACTGTAGCGACCCAAGAAAGTTTCAGGTATGGACAATGGATTGGGGTGATGTCTAACTGCTAGTACACAGATGCCTGTCTGAACACATGAGCGCCCTAGCTAGAGAAAGAAATTATACTCTACAAACTTTTATGCAAATATTTTTTAAACCAAATCTAATGACACGCGTGAGAAGACAAGATAGATATAGATGTTCAGATGTGCAGCAGATGTAAAAGTCAATAGAAACAGACCAGCCAGCACTTCAGACCCTGGCACTTTCAATCGCAGACGATAAATCAACTATATTCTGGAAGTTAAAAGTCAGTCCCAATGAATTCGAGCAGGGAATCAGAGACTCTTAAGATGTGACAAAATAGATACACGAAAACAATAAAATACATATTCCATAATGGAAAAGCACTGACATCAAAATTAAGACTTCCGAGGTTGACAGAGTTGGGAGATAATTAGTGAATGGGAAGAAAGTGTTTAGAATGAAGCAGGAGAGACAAAGAGACAGAAAATGGCAAAGAGAGCACACATATCACAGAGGAGACAAGGTTTAACGCACACCTAATTGCAGTCTCGGGGTGAGAGAAGCTGTAATAAACCACAGCAACATTGAAACAGAAAATGGCATTTTTTTTTCTTTCAAATCTGCTAGAAGACACAAATCCATAGATTCGAAAACCTCGACCAGAGCCAGGAGGAGCTGCTATTCAGCGGGATGAAGACAACCAGGAGAAGAGAGATGGGAAGACTCCAGTACCACAAGTACCACCCAGCTGGGCTATGCCGAACTTTTTTAGCTACATCACAACACGACCACATAACACAAGATATTTTTAGCTCAAAGAATTGCCAAAATGAAATAGTGTCCTTTCTAAGTGTTCTCCTAATGTGTAAGACACTCATCACACGTTATTACAATAACCTGCTAGAGACTAAACACTTTGAAAATAAGAGTAATAGCCTTCACCTGTCATCCATTGAAGACTATTGACTTACAAGTTTCTCTAAAAATGTCGGCCAGAATTACAACAGGAATTGTGTTGAATCCATGAACATGGCATATCTTTCCATTTATTTAGAAAATATTTACTTACTTTCCTCATTTTACCCGTAGACACTTTAAAAAATAACTTTATTAAACCAGGCTGCAATCCCAGCATTTGGGGGCCGGAGGCAGATCACTGCTGAGTTCAAGGCCGGCCGGGACCACACTGTGCGTGCAGGGGCAGACTGCAGTACAGAGTGAGACCCTGTCTCAAAAAAGAATTATTAGTAAACTGATTGTTAATTTACACTTTTCATGTCATATTTAAGATCGCCTTCTCAAATGTTATGACACAGATATTCCTTTCATTTTTACACAGTATGTGTTCACATCTGAGACCTTATCACACTTACTTATTAGTTCTAGTGCGATTTTTTAATTGATAACTTTTTACACAAACAATCTTGCCATCTGCATAGAGAAGAAGATTTATTCTTCCTTTTCTTTATTTCTACGGCTTCCAGTACTATGTCAAATGCAGGCGTTAAAAAGACTTACACATCTTTTTCAATTTTAGGGCAAAAAGCATCTGGTCTAGACTCAGCTGTAATTTTTTCACAGGTGTTCTGTAGCGCATTAGGACGTTTTCTTTTATTCCTTAGTTTTCTGAGACTTCTTATCATGAACAACTACGAAACTTTGTCAAATATGTTTTTCTGTCCTTGTTGAAATTACTACATATTTTCATTTAGTCAGTTGTATGTTGTATTATAGTGATTAATTTTCAAATGTTAAATCAATCTTGCATTTCTGAGGTAATTGCCACTTGGCTTGAAGCGGTATCCATTTACATATTTCTGTGTTTAATCCCCTCCTATTTTGTTAAGTTTTTTTTTTAACTCTAAAGAAAACATTTTTAAATTGAGAAAGACTGATCATGGCAAAACAGAATAAATACAAAATACCTTTATCAATCTCTATCCTTTCCCTCCACAAAATGAACATAAAGAAAAAAAAAAAAGAAACTTTAGGCTCAAATGGTTCATTGGTAAATTTTGCCAAATATTTAAGGAAGAAATAATGTGAATCTTATGCACATTCCTTCAGAAAATAGAAAAAGGAGGAACATTTTCTCATTCATTTATGGATCAATGATAATCCTGATACCCAAATTAAAGAAAGAATCAATGATAATTCTGATACTCAGATTCTTAAAAAAAAAAAAAGAAGGAAAGAAAGGGATGGAAGGATAGAAGGAAGGAAGGACAGAAAAAGGGAAAAAACGAATAAAGAAAACAGAAAGCAGGCCAAAATTTCCCATAAAAAACATGAAACAAGGGGTTGGAGGTTTAGCTCGGTGGTAGAACGTTTGCCTAGCAAGTGCAAGGCTCTAAGTTCGATCCCCAGCATGCCCCCCAAAACATGAAACAATTGGTACCCACACGAAAAAATAAACAACAAATGTTATCTCACACAACACGCAAAACTTAACCTGAGGAGGGTTATAGACATAAATATAAAACTACAAAGTTTTTAAAAGAAATGTAAGCGACTATTTTTGTGACATGAAAACACTCAAAGATAGCAGGACATGGTGATACATGTGTGTAATCTGAACACTCTGGGAGGCTGAGGCAGGGAGATCACAGTTGGAGCCCAGACTGGGTAACTTGGCTGTATTACAACGTTAAGCATGCATATATTCCTGACTCAATAATTCCACCTCTACTTAGTTATTGAAGAGTGGTGAAAAGTATGATCACAAAAATAAATATAAATATTCACAAAAGCTTTTGCACAATACACAAAAAATAAAAAACAACTCAAGTCTGTAAATTGGACAAATTTTTATCTATACAATGCAGTACAAAAAATAATGAGTTACACACTTAACAGTGTGAATGAGTATCACATACATGCTGAACTACACAAGGGGTACTTATTTACTATTCCATTTATGTGTTAGATGTTTTTGTTTTTCATGTTTTGGAATAGGTGAAACTAATAGGAGAGAAAGTTCTTGGGAAATTGAATTATACAACTCAAGTTTCTTTGTGTGTGTGGTACTGGGGATTGAAGACAGGTCCTTTGCTCTGAACTTCATATTTAGCTCTTTTATTTTTTATTTTGAAACAAGATCTCACTAAGTATTAAGTTGCCCACACTGGACTCCAGCTTGTGATTCTCCTACCTCAACCTCCAAGAAAAATGCTGGAATTATAAGTATGTGCTACTACACCTGAATATATATATATTTTCATGCATGAATTTTGTGATAAAAAGTCTAAAATGTATATTTTAGTTGGGGGAGGTTATTGGATAGAGGGAAGAATAGAAAATTGATAATATGGGGTTCATTATACAAATCTATTTACTTTGAATGTTTGAAATTTTCCAGAAAAAAATGTGTACAATCCAAGATTATCCTATCATCCACCAACCTGTGTTTTTATCTCACATCCATTCTAAGTGCACATGCTTTGTGCAAAGAGCGTTTGGGACTTTCTATGGTGTTCCCATATCTCATTCACAAGAATTACTTTATGAATATCTACAAGGAAAATCATGCTCACGAAACTAAAGTTCATCCATTGTAGCTGGGTAATTTGAAGATACCCTGAAATGATGAAATAAGCTAATAATCCAATCAACTTTATTATGTCAAAAGTAGGAAGATTTTATATTGAAATCAAATTTTATAATAAAAATAAAAAGATTATAGAATTAGGCTTCAGTGCAGTGCTTGAATAAAGCTAGACAAAACATGTTGCAACATCAAACAAGATATCAGGTTCTAAATGTCCTGAAGAAAATACGTATAAAAGGCTACGTAGGACAAAACCACAGCCAACATCATCCTGAGCAGGGGAAAGCTGAAAGCTTTTCCTGTGAAATCAAGAACAACTGATGGGTGTGCACTACCACTAATCCTGTTCAACACAGCACTTGAAATGTTAGCCAGAGCCTCTTAGCCAGGCAAGAAAAAGAAATAAAAGGGATACAAATAGGAAAAGAAAAGGTCAAATTATCCCTGTTTTCAAATACAATCTTTTACTTGTAAAACCCTGAAAACTCCACCAGGAGACTTTTGGAACTGATAAATTCAGCAAAGTAGCAGTATGTAAAGTCAATAGAAAAACAATCAATAACCCTAAATGAGGAGGTGGAAGATCTCTGTGATGGAAATTACAAACACTGAAGGAGACACTAAAAGGTGGGAAGACTTCCCATGCTCACGGATCAGCAGAGTCGATACTGTTAAAATGGCCACAATTCCAAGAGTCATCTACGGTTCAACGCAATCTCCATCAAAATGCGGATGATGTTCCCTCCCGGAGCTGGGAAAAAATAACCCTAAAATCCATATGGTAGCACAAAGGACCTCGAGTAACCAAAGTGGCCCTGAGCAAAAAGAGCAATGCTAAAGGCGTCGCAATACCCCATTTCAAAATGTGCTGCAAAGCCATAATAACAAAAACAGCACGGTACTGGCACAGAATACACGCATATACCAACAGCACAGAATAAAGGGCGCAGAAACAAACCCCTACGACTATCGCCATCGGTTCTGGGCGGAGAGGCCGAAAGCATGTGTTGGAGAAAAGACGGCCCGCTGGCAAACAAAGCTGGAGAAACTGCACATCCGTATGGAGAAGTTTAAAAATCAGTCTCGTCTCTCACCCTGTACACAAGTCAATTCGGAACGATCCAAGATCCGAGGGAGAGATCTGTAACTGCGGTTCCTAGAAGAAAACGGGAAACAGTCAAAGTCAGTAGGCAGGCAGATTCTCTGAACAGGATGTCGAGGGCGCAGGGAAGAACAGCAGGAGTCAGCAGGTGGGACGACGTCACAGTAAAGAGCTTCTGCACGCAAAGGAAATGACGCTGCTAGAGCCCAGGAGAAAATCTCTGCTGGCTGCTCTTCCGACAGAGAATTAATATTCAGAATGAATAAAGAACGCACAAAACTTCACACCAAAAAAAGAAATTACCCAATCACCAACTGGAAAAATGAACTGAACAGAAACTTTTCAAAAGAAAAAGTACAAATTGCCAAAAAATATATGGGAAAATGTTCAACATCTTTAGTTACCAGGGAAATGCAAATCAAAACTATTTTATTCCTTCTCACCCTAGTTAGAATAGCTGTGATCAAAAATACAATTAAAAAAACCCAGTAAGAGCTGACAAGTATATAGAGAAAAAGAAACCCTTCTACACGGACATGAAGATCAACATGGAGCTCCCTCAGAGCTACCATTTGATCCAGCTGCGCCATGTTTTGCTGTACTCCGAAAGAATTAAAGCCAGCTTATTCTAATGATGTCTGATGCCCAAGTTTACTTGGTGCAACTCAAAATAGCTAAGCTGTGAAAACAGTCTGTGTGTCCACCAGCAGATGAGTTGATAAGAACAATGTGGTATGCATACACAATGGAACATTATTCAGCCACCAGAAAGGAAGAAAATGGTATCTTTTGCAGGAAAATGAATGGAACTGGAGAGTATAATGTTACAAGAAATAAGCCAAACACAGAAAGACAAATCATGTGTGCTTTCCTCTCATGTGAGAAGTAGAGGACTGGAGGAGATGACATGAAAGCAGAAGAGAAATTATTAGGGAAGATTATTAGAGAGATTATTAGAGATTGGGGAAGAGAAGAGGAAATGGAGAGGGGTAATGAAGAGGAAATAATCGAAGTACATTATATGCACATGTATGAATACACCCAAATGAAACCCACTAGTCTGTACAACTAATACATAAAAACTGGAAGTTTTAATGCAAGGAAGTGATTACCCAAGTAACAGAGAAACAGAAATTCCAAGAGGAAATAGTGAGATTACCCAGAGATTAGCAACAACCAGAAATATCTCTCCCGGCCTGCAGAAAAAATATTCTACCCCTCTATGTCCAGGAAGAGCCAAGGGGCTGAGGTCTCCATGGGTCATGGGATCCATGAACGTCTCCTCCATCCCCGGGACCGGAGGAGACATAGCTGCTTCTGCTCCTGGCACTCAGGCTGAGAGCTGGGTGAGCATTTCTTCTCCCAACCCCCCCCCATCCCCAGCAAGGTGCTCCCATCGGCCAAAGGCAGCTGATGCAGGAGCCTGAGAAGCCCAGGCTGCAGACAATTTTAAAACTCTTGGAACCAAGAGAGGATTATCTCGGAACAGAGTAGATAACGAAGGACAAAAATAAGAATATCCTTGGCACAAGACCTGTGTGCGGCTTCTATCGACTTCCTGCCTTTCTTTCGTTCTCCAGCTTCGTGTTCATTGCTGTAGAGTAGACATAGGTGGTCACAGCCTCAGTGACTGCTTACAGAGCTGTCTACGTTCTTCCTTCCTCCAATCAGAGATGCAGGAATGACAAATCGAGTGGTCTTCAACTCCAGGACCCTTTGCTTGCTCCAGCCTCCTCTAAAGTGCCAGGAAAGATCTTAGTAATTTAAAAAATAGGCAGTGGTAAAAAAAAAATGCCAAAAGATGTGTAAGCTTCTTGTGCCATGAAACCTAAATCTGCCCCTTCTGTCACAGTTCCCCGCCCATCATACAGTGAGTGTCCTTTCCTGTGTTATCTTCCTGACTCCCAGCTCGTCCCATGAGACTGGGGCCCTGAAGTAGAGGAGCAGGGGAATTCTAGTTCTACCTAGTATGGTATGAAACCATGTGTTTCCCTCTGGAAACTTTCTTGACAAGAGGGACCACAACCAAAGCCTTCCTGGGAACCAGGCAGGGGACGAAAGGCTGGGAAAGGGTGGGTGGGCCCAGGCCCAGGTAGAAACGAGCTTCCTGCTCCACTCCAGCCAAATGCTGGAGGGAAGTAAGTTTAGTATATTCAGATCTTCCTTTAAAAGGAGCGAGAGAGAGAGAGAGAGAGAGAGAGAGAGAGAGACAGAGCTAGAGAGAGAGAGAGAGAAAGGCTAAAAATACAATTTCTTTTTCATAAGCAAAACTTTGAACTACTCTTTTGATTTTTATGTGTACCCTGAAAATATTTTACTTTAATGGACTGTCGAGCAAAACAAATCACATCTCAGTGCTATATTGAACCCCTGGGCTACCAGCTTACAATATTAGTTTTACAGAAAATATGCATAACTTGTGAAACGGATAACCAATCTTTGTAAGAAATTGGTTTCTTTCTATTTCCAACGTTAAAATGGAGAGAAAGAATATGATAAAGCTGCCCTAAGAAATCTCTCTCCAAGCTCTTAACAGATTGATTATTTTTATTATCATAGATGTGATGTTTACTCTTGATTATCAGCTTCATTGACTTGAGAGATACATAGTATATTAGAAAACACACTTCTGGTTGTGTCTGGGTGGGTCATGTGGGCATGACACTGGGGACTGTCTCGTTCTTGACTCTTTCCTCTCTGTTTCTTTCCAACCCTTGCTACTTCCTGGCTGCCATGGGGTAAGCAGCTTTCCTCTGCAATCCCTGCTGTCATGATGTTTCTGCCTTGGAGCCAGCTAACCATGGACTGAACCCTCTGCAACTGTGAGGGACAAAAAAATACACTTCTCCTGCAAATTCCAGATGTTGGACAGATATTTTGTCATAACAACAGGAAAATTGACCAATGCTATTAAAATATTAGATTTAATAAAGTCAGTTTAGTGCTGAGCACCACACCGGTGCTGAGATACAAACATGAGAGAAATGAGATCAAAAAAGCAGGGGAGGCTAACAGATATATACTCAACAGGCTGTGATGATGATAAAACAACTAACGGATGTTGGGTTACAGTGTTCCAGGCCCTGTGCTCAGTGCTCTGTCAGTCAAATCATCATCAACAAACATGTGTTAGTCCAGGCACTGCTTTTGAGCAAGGAACAAGACTGAGAATAACAGCTTCTAGAAACCCAGAGTCCAGTGGAAAATGAGAGGAGATAAACATGTAAACAAAGAGATGTAAGATGACGGCAGGCATTCTATGATCTAATACAGAATATAGGGCAATGGGGATGGGGAGATAGGTGTCGTCTGGCTGATCAGGGAGCCTCACTGGGAACTGACTTTGAATGGATTTATGAAGCAAAGAACATGAGTCTGCTCCAAGTGAGGGGAGAACAAATGTTCAAGGTCCGAGGGGGCTGCACATTTGGTACAACTGAGGGATGGGATTGGACCAGTGAGAGCAGAGCCAGGGAAGAGGCTGGGAGGTTGAGTCCTGGACAGGCATGGCGTGTCACCATGAGGGATGAGGACGTTCCCCAGGGCCCCGGAGCACAGCCATGTGTCTCGCTGGACAGTGAAGATGGCCTTGGCTGTGGGTGCAGGAGGAGGCCGCCAGGAAGGCCGAGAGTGGCCAGCCCAGAGCCCAGCAGTCCTCTTATGCCTGGGCGGGCTTTGGATCTCCTTGTTTGTTTTCACTGACCCAGATGCATAGTCCGAAAGTGGGACCTAAAGCAAGGGTGATGTCTCTGTTGGGATCTGGCAGGAGCCATACAGGCTGCTGCCATCGACACCACCTTTGTCACTGTCACCTACCAAGCCAGCCCCACTGACCACCCACCCAAGCCAGCACCATCCCCCAGCCCATCACTCTGTCCGAGCTGCTGCTGGGGAAGACACTTAAGGCACTCAGAGAGTCAGCAAAGCAGGTATAGTCAGACCTTTGGTTGCAAGTGACTTGCTCTGCGAGTGTTCTGCAAGACGAGCACACATTTCTAACAAATTCTAACTGGTAAACGAATGATGTCTTGCAAGACCAGGAGTATCTGATGTGGGACTCTACAACTGAGCTGGTGCTTCCCGCCTTTCTGCAGGATTCTGGGTGATGGTCTCTGGGCAGCAAGAGGCTATGGAGGAGAAGTGGAGTCTGCAGAGAAGGAGGGGAGGGGAAGAGAGATCCCTCACATCAGGTGAGATGAGGGAGATAAAATGTGGGAAACAGTGCAAAAGTTTGTAAAAAGAGTACCACTGAAGAGGCAGTGCAAGTGATGAATCTGTTTAATAACAATGCAGTGTCACATTTCTGGGAAATCCTCAAAAGGAGGTGAAAGCAAGTGTCACAGGACAGGTTCCTTGTTAAAGCTGCACAAAAAGAAAAAGATTCCATTGAGCCAGCAGAGAGCAGTGACTCCATGAGGGTGGAAGTTGCCCTCCACAGTAACCCTCCTCTCTCTTGTCTCTCTCACACCAGCCACAGTGGTTTTCAAAAGCAAGTGTGGAAACAATCCAAATGCCCAACAACTAAGGAGTGACTAACGAAGATGTGGTTTTTCTACATAATGGAGTACTACTCTGCCATAAAAAGGATAAACTAGAGTCATTTGTAGGTAAATGGATGTACATTGAGAACATACTCTTAAGCGAAATAAATCAATCATGAATACACATCAAATTTTTTCTCTGATATAAGAAATCGTAAGTGTACATAAAGACAAAGAGGCATAATAGATATTAGGTAAAAGAAAGATAATATTCAAAAGAGAGGAGAACTAGAAGGGGAAAAGAAGGAAGGGAAAAGGGAAAAAATGGAAAAATGTAAATAAACCTGCTGTAAATAAGGAAAGGAGGGATGGAAGGGAGAGGTGGGGAAGGGACAGGGGACTAAGATACATCATGTACAAGTACAAAATAACCGTGATAAATGTGATCGTTAGGTATACGATGTACTAATACATGTTCTTGGTTAAAAAAATTAAAACAAAAAAGCAACTGTAAATTAATTTATTTTTCTTTATATTTTGTATTTTTTGTATTATGTTACAGTATCGTAATCATTTTTATATGAATATTTTTGGGGTTGTAGAATGAATACTCTGAGATTCCATTATTTCTTATGGGGAAATTTGCTTTGACGTGTTATGTGCTTTTGTATTCCAAGCAGGTTTCTAGACCGAATTATGCTCACACACTAAGGTTCTGCCGTACTTCTCTTTGTCAGGTAGTGCGGCAGGGTTTGGATGTCGTAACTGCTCTGCAGCTGTCCAAGGTGGCACCAAGTCAATATAAGTCCCAGACTAAGAAGTTTGAGATCTTTGCTGTGCGGCACAGGACACAGGTGAACTTTCCCAGCCAAAAGGATGATGTGATGGAAGTAGGATTCCAGAAGGCGGGATGGGCAGCTGGTGCAGGATGGACTAGAGAGCAGAGAGGGAAACGGAGGCGAGGAGATCACTTAACAGGTTGTTCCAGAGCCGGCACAAGATAAGAAGTTTGAGAAGAATACATTAGTTCTCTGAAAGGTTTGCTGTGAAAGTTAGGCCTCGCCTCAAGAGGAAGAAGACAAGTAGTCTCCCCTTTAAACTCCTTGGTCAGAGTCTGCGCTGGTGCCGAGGGAGGGTGCCGAGTGAACGCGTTGCTGTCACCCGGTGGAAATGGCATCACAGCTGTCGCTTCCTCTCTCTTGAAGGAAGGTAAGTAAGAACTCTGCAGTATGGAAGGCGCTCGACCAGGAGTGAATTCCTGAGCTAACCCGTCACTTACCAGTGACAGAATCTTTCTATGACTCTTCGCCACGTGGGTTGACATGGGGACAGGGAAAGATGCACAGCTGACCTCGGACGTTTTCAAAAATCCCCAAAGAATCCTTAAGATACATCTCTGATGATTTATGACTCTCAGAATAGATAGAACAAGTGAGAGAAAAGGAAAGAGAGTCAAAGACTAACAACTGAGTGATAGGCAAGTCCAGGTGTGGGCTGCAGGGATGGTCATCGTGCTATTTTCCCACTTATATGTAGTTCTGAAGTTCTTGAAATAAAAGCAAATGGAAGGAACTAATTTCCTTGTTGGCTAATTGTTCTTTCTGGGACTGAGGTGACCATCGGCTCACTGTAGCCATCATTTTAATAAATCACTTTATTTTCACTCTTGGAAAGGTGTCTCTGTGGGTTAAATGGTACACGGATTTCATACGTCTACATCATGAGCACAAGGTGGGATTAAAAAAAACGGTGTATGTTAAAATAAAAAATATGATTGCAGGGAAAGACATCGCTACAAATTCCCCTCAAAATCCTCCCCGGCTTTGAACACACTTATCGCAGGTTCTTGCCGCTTTCTGAAGCAGCTCTGGATGGCTCTTTCCTGAGTGGCATTGGGTGCACCGCTGCGGCTGCCTCGAGGCCCTGAACTGATTCAAAATGTTTACTTTCGTGGTCACTATGACTCGGGAAGAGCCAGAAGTCATTTTGTGCCGTGACTGATAAACAAGGCGGTTTGATGTTTTGACAAGCACACCGTTCTGCTGGATGGCACCGGGCAGCAGCATTCGCTGTTGTTTCCTTTTTAATCAATTCTTAAGAACGCCCACAGAAGAGGACTTACAGAAATTCTCCAGAGTGGCAAGAACAGTGGGATTCGGTGTGCTCAAAGCACAGAGGGGTATTTGGGGGGAGACTCAGGGCAACGTGTCTAGCGATTGTGAGTTCGAAGCCAGCCTGAGTCACATAGCAAGCTCAAGACCAGCCTGAACTATATAGCAAGACCATCTCAGACAACAAGTGTCGCTGTTTTCTTCGCCTGGCAAATGGCAACCCCACCGCAGAGGCTGAAAGCTCTCCGTGTAGTACTAATCTACTGGGCAAACTATATCTTTTCCATTCATTCTTCCTTGAATTACAGCTTCCAACAACCCTTACATGTGAAAAAACACCCATTGACTCCTCTGACTCTCTCTTTGAACAAGTAGGTATTTTCAACTTAGCATGTGTCACCCTTAAATGCCAAATCTTGAATATACCGCATGATGCGATCGAGCATAGATTATCCTAACTGCTCTGGCAAGTGCTATAGAAAAAGTGTGAATAATTCTCATAATTTGGCCCACTTTCAACACTGGAATATCTTTTCCTTGACACAGAAAATGTATGTTTTTTCTGCAAATGATTAGTGCTTCCCTTGGATATTCCTCATTAATATCTTTAAATATTGTAGTCCTGAGAATCGCATTTTTTCTAGAAGCAGCAAATTGTATAGGTTTTCTTTTGGAAGCAAACTCTGTTAGCAGAACATAAACTAGTGGAGCTTTGGTAAAATGTAGCTGCTCTTTCCTTTATCACTTCAAAATTGGAGCGGGTGAAGAAGCAGCTGATATTGGGCTGTGAGTTTCTGGGATCCATACAACACGTTTCTATTCTGGCTTCTTCAGAAGTTCCCTACTGTGGCCCATAATGACAGCTTTTCTTTTCCAGCAGAAAACCCACACACTGTCTAAAGTCATCTAAGTATTCCATTCATATCAACGAGAAAAGAAGAGGCATAAAAAGAAAGACTATTATGAGGGGGCTGACAGAAAGACTCAGGTTACATAAAGAAGCTGCTGGAGAAATTTCTGCCCATGCGCATGAACAAGCAGCTCCTGTCCTGTCCCACCCGAGGAGCCCGGTGTGCTCCTGAGAGCTGGACCTGCCGTCACGTGATGCCCGGTCTGAATCCTGGCTGCAGTCAGGTGACTTAGTTGCTTGCTCTACGCTCCCGTTTTCTTGCCAGCAGAATGGAGGCAAAGAAGCCCCATTCAGGATTAGGTTCCGAGTACTGAATGTGCTAGTCTGGGTAAGGCCCTGAGCTGCTGGTTTCCGTTAGTTACTAACCAACGGTAACAGCAAAAGTGACAAATGCATCTTAGCAATGTTCCCAGCCTTCACAGCAGAATTCCCCAAGACACGCAAACAAAATCATATTCCTTGGCATCTGCTTTGGAAAACAGCTCTGAATTCTGATGAAACCAAACCAGCGAGTTGACTGGCTCCTGTAATGATTGAGCAATGATCAGAGCTTCCTTCCTTGCCGAGGGGCAGAGAACTAAACTTCCAAGCCAGGCAGGGCCAGGCCCTGTTTTTAGCAGTCTGAGTTTTGGCCACTCATTTAATTTTGCCAAGTCTCGTTTTCTTGACCTGTATAACAGGAGTAACGACACCCCTTTGCAAGGTTTTCATAGAATAAGCAGTAATAAGCAGGAGGGTGCGAGGCACGCGTAAGCACTCAATAACTAGCAATGAATACCAGCTGTATTCATATGGGTAAGAGGCAGGTAATACAGTCAGACTAGAATATCAGAAATTTTAGCACCCCACAGAATCAATTCACTAAACCCTCACCCTTACTTTGAAACCCAAATTAGAAAGCATTGGGCATAAAGTAGTATTTTAAACTTATTCAAGTTTTCTTTTTGTCACTGAATTTTCTTTTATTGTCTCAGACATTTAAACTTGACATTGCCGTCAAATAGGGTTTTCACACATCTATTCCTTGGGCAGGGGTGTGACTCAGACTTGAAGCACTTGCCTAGGCACACGAGGGAGGCCCTGAGCTCACATGGCGGTGCCGATTCCCTTCCAGGACACAGGCCCAGCGCCTGCAGCCTCTCCCCAGGCCGCCTGAGAGAGGTTCCCACAGCTTCCCGTAGCACCAAGCTGAGCGCCGAGCCGCTGACACACAGGCACTCGGGCCTCGCCGAGACTCGGACATCAGCAGTGACATAGCGGTGACCTTGTGAAACGGCAGCAGTTCAGTCTTAGGGCGTTCTTGCATCGGCTCCGAAATCTTCAGCACATCTACGCACACACTATACTAATTCCTAATTTTAAAAAAGTATTCAAATTTAAATTTTGTGTTTAAAATTTTATATTGATATAGTGATTGGCAGACCTCTATTTCTTGCCTTAGAATTAAATTTATAAAATAAATACAGTGAAACTGAGTAGAGTGGCACATGCCTGTTAATACCGGCACTCTGGGAGGCTGAAGCAGGACAATAGCGAGTTGGTGCACAGCCTGGGCAACTCAGCAACTTAGTGAGACCCTGTCTCAAAAGAAAATTGAAAGAAGAATTGGGGATGTAGCTCAGTGCAAAGGAGCTGGGCTCAATCCACGGTACCGCTAAGTGAATAAATACATGTTACTTTAGCCAGATACTAGAGGATTTCCATTTTTATAGAGAGAAATTTGTGTGTACATTTGTGTGGAATGTGCACTCACTCCGGCTTTGGTGCTATTCGTGCTAGGCCTGTAGGACCAGCTAGAGTCTCCTCTGAGAGTGCCAGGAGCCTGCGCCACACACTTCAGGAGCTCTGCACCGAGCACCCAGGGGAGCAAAGCAGTGCACTGAAAAAGGCAAATACAGCTGTGTGCAACCCGTATCCTTCGGGCAGTGGGCACTAGGGGAAGGAAATGACGTCCAATGAGTAAGCTTTGCGGCAGGATGTTTTAGAAGTAGAGTACTACGGAAAAAGAATATTTTGGCCAAAGGAAGAGCACGTGCACTGGAGTGGAAAGACTCGAGGAGTGTTGAGGACAAGAAGAGTGTCGGCCGGGCTGGACCTGAAGAAAAGTTTTGGAGAATCTTGGGAAATGTCACTAAGTAAGGTTGGAGAGTCTGGACGCTGGATTGTGCAAACGGAGAGGGAGTCGGGTCATCCTCGAGGGGGGCTTCCCCTTGGGCACAGAAGGACAGGGAGGAAGTAGAGCAACAATGAGCTAGATAACATCGGAGGCCCAGGTGACGCTGGACTTCACCAGCCACGCGCTGAACTTGGTAGCATAATATCCTTCTACCACCCAGATCCCTTTCTCTTGGCCTGACAAGTCCAGTCTCTCAAGGAGTCTTCTTCCCCGAACAGAGAGACCCTCAGCGGTCTGCTAGTCATAACCTGCTAGCGGCCAGCTCGGGGATGGGCACGGAGCAGACTGCAGCTCCTGGCGGCCAAAGTCTGGACATGTGGAAAGCCGGCTATGGGTCACACGGGCCGCGGGGAAGGGAGTCCTCCACCACAGCAGCTCGGACCCGGGCTTGTGCTTTAGACCCAAGGTGGCCACTGGGCTCTGGAGCCTTACTGCCTCTCTCAGAGAGCGTCTAACCATTCATTCTTACTCCTGTCTTCTTTAAAATGAGCAAATAACAATAATAACAACAACAATGACCTCATAGGGGTGGCATTGATATTAGCTAAGATAAATCATGTTTTCGCATAGCAGCTGATTCAATTCATGCCAGATATTCCTATTTTTAGCTTGTTACTATAGCTCTTTCAGGTTACACAAGCAAGTGTGCATGTGCACACACACAGAGCACATAAACATTCCCCAGGAGGCGCTCTTCCCAGTGAGCACAGTTCCCAGTGTCAGCCGTGTTATCTCTGCACACAAATCATCACACCTCGGATACTTGAGCTCTGGTGCCAGCTCCGGCTGGCTGAGGTGAACTCCTGCTTCTAATGGCCTCTCCTCCCGCCGCTTCAGGGCCTACATACACCATCCTTTGCTTCCAGTCTTCCAAGTCCTTTTCCGCCACAAGGACCTTTGTACCTGTTCATCTTTCTTTCTTCAACTCTCTGCATTTTGCCTGGCTGGTTTTGCTCAACCTCTCAGGCGTTGATAAGCCTTCCCGAAACTCTGCTCTAAATGAACATCCACCCATCATCCGTCCATCCTTCTCTCTTTCTGAATTCCAATTTAAGAAATTCACAGGTAAACAAAGCTCTGGCCTGGCTCAAAGCCAAGGCGATTCTGAAGACAGAAGTGGTTGTGCACCTGAGCTGACTCATCTTGTCTTTTTCTTCCTTCTCTTGTGCTTGCCATGTTTGTGCTTAATTTTGAAGTGTTTTATGAGCATTATTAGTCTCATTATGTCCAATGAACGTCTATGCAGTGAGAATGATGGAAACCACCGATTAGTGCCAAAAGCTTAGGATGGAAACAGATACCTAGTATTGATTTATGATACGTGCTCATCCATCGTAGAAATCATTTCAGATTTGGGAACAAATAGATTTATGACCAGTCCTTGTAAACTTAATTCATTGTACCCCCGAAAGTTTCTGTGTTTGGTTTTGTGGATGTATTTTCATCTCTCTCTACTTTAAACTCTTGAGGTTAGGGGCCATTTCTGTTTGGTTCAGCATTGTCTCATGGACGGCCTTCAAACAACTGCAGTGAGTTCCATGCTCACGGCCTGGAGAGAAGCTGAACATCATGGGTGAAGGGCACCCTGGTCCTCCACAAACCCTAGCTTCAGACACCACGCCCACCCAAGGGTCACTGGTCACTCTCACTTCTGACCAGCTGGCCACGAATGCCAACGTTCCCACTCCCCATGCCTGGCTTGACAGGCTTGATAATTCCCTAGACAACCAACAGAACTCAGAAGCACACCAGAACTAATCATTTGTTATAGCAAAAGAATGCCCAGGGAGAGGCACGAAGGCCAGTGAGTGAGAGGCCCCAGGCACGAAGCTGCCTTGCCTTCACGGTGTGTGTTGCCCTCCCGGTGCACTGATTAGGGACAATACAGGGTACTGCCAGCCAGGGAAGCATCCTGGAGCCTCGGGGTTCAGAGCTGACCTCGGGGTTTCAGTACGTGGGTGCAGTGGGTGCGTCCTTGCCCTCGCGACCCGATGTCCAACTCCGCTCCCCTCCCCAGAGGTCAAGCATGTATCTGGTGGCTCAAAGCACTCAAGTCTACTCAAATGATTTCTCTTTGTTACTATCCTAGTCACCTTCTGAGCTGAGGCAACTTGGACAGTGACAATTCTGCACCTAGAGGCCGGCCATGAGGCACCTGTGAGTACAGTCTATCAGGTGTGGCCCCCGGTGACCACCAGGAGTCACAGAAATTCTCAGATCACTAGAGGGTTGCCGAGATCTTAGAGGTTACTGGATTAGTCACTTCGTGTCTGCTGGGAAAAGTACATGACGTCTACACTATAAAGAGGAGAGATCTGCTTCGACTCCGTGTCAGAGGGTTCCATCTGTGGTTGGCCAGCTCGAGGCAGAATGGCGCGGTGGAGGGCGTAGCACAGAGAGCTGATCTCCTCATGCCGTCCAGGAAGCAGATTGAGAGAGAAGAGAGGAGGCAGAGAAAAGAGTACACTCTTCCGGTCACATCCCTAAAGACCTGCCTCCTCCAGCCAGGCCGCCTCCTAACCACACGCCCAGCTATGAACTCATCCCTGGATGAGTCCACAAATGGGCAGAGCACCCCCATGATCCAATCGTCCTCCAAAATCCCCACTTCTGCACACGTAAGACTTTGTGGGGTCATTTTAGATGCTCAACAGTTACCTTACAAAAACAAGAAACAAAAGCCAGCCAGAGCCAGTACGATGCAGTAATACATAGCAGGTACAATTAACACTTGTTGAACAAATGACCCACTGGAGAGTTAAATTTGATTAAACCAGAAATTGCTATGACAAAGTCATGTTTCGTTGTATTCTCCAGTCTACAAAGATTTATATGCAGGAAACGATAATATACTTTCTTAGCATGGATGGATTGTTTCAGAGTATATTGTGCCTGCATAAATGCAATCTAATTGAAATCACTGGGAAATGTATGGGTATATTTTCTACAAAAAAGAAGGCATCTGGGTTTTTAAAAAATCTCTTTTTTTCTCTTGTTCAACATCAGAGAGAAATCTCAATGGTGAGGAATCATTGTACCAGTGTTTGTGCCCTTATTAAAAGAGAAATTATGGCTCCTATTAAATAACCAACACAAATTAAAACTTGAATGAGCATAATGGTCAGGAGAAAGTATCCTTTACATTATCCTTACCAATGGGGCCGCCGGGTCAATGCCCATTCAACTCAGTCAAATAAACTTCTGATCTAGGCCACCAACAGCGAGTCTTACTATTTTCAAAAAGTGAGCAGCTTATTTGATTGAAAAGGGTTCGAGAAATTATATATGTGTGTACTGGGCCATAGCATTTGAAACAGCGTAAACACAAGTGAAGGGGGCTTTTGAGAAACAATGGTCCTGAAAATGTCTTGGGTATTTTACTATTTATCCTTCTATTTTGTTCGAAAAGAGATTTAAGGCAGTTCTGAATATTTTTATAATGGCCAAACTCTTGTCTTAAATTTGTGACTATTTCACAGACTGGGTGCTAGATACTAAATTATTAAAAATCACTTAAAGAGAGAAAGGAAAGGATGGAATGAAGGAAGGAAGGAGCCTAATATCTTCTCACACTCAGTAAGTTTCTTTATGTTGGAGAATATTGAGCTAACTTACTGACATCATTAGCAGACAGAGCATACATTTTACTCGCAATTTATTTGTACTCAAGCATACCAGGACTATGGAAAATTATTTACGTAAATAGAATGAAATGTGGTCCTAGTGGTATCTTATTGGTTTTCAACTTTCTGGTATCTACCCTCCCGAAAAATAGTCTGGGTTTTTGTTTTGGGGAATTTGGGGGTTTGGGGTTTTTTCCTGATCATCTCTTTCCTCCTGTGTCAGAGTCTTGGAGGGAATGATACGCGCAGGTGCTATGAAGTGTTGTTTTCCTCCTGAGGAGCCACCACAGCCCCACCCAGTCAGATGCAGCAAGCAGGTGACTTACACTTCCCAGCAGATGCCCAGGACGCGGGGCTGGAGAGGCATTTTGAGTGCAGTCGTCCTGGTGGGGTGCCACGCCACACTCTAATGCCCTGAGCCATTTCTCTTCTTCTCGATTCCCAGCACTTTTAGTCTTCCTTCCTTAGTTCTTGCTTTCTGCCCAAGTATTCCAGTAACTACGGCTTTTAATAAAGTGATTCCAAGTTAGTGTTAAAAATGACAACAACAAAAACGTCTTTTCCCTAAATACTCTGCAGTCTCTAGCAGGGCTAAGCAGGGGAGGCTTTTTCTCCTCTACTCATCTTTTGCACAGGATGGGACTTGAAGCCTTGCTCAATGACCAGGCAGGGACCAGAACACAGAGTTTCTCTCAAAATCTTTATGTGGTTTATCCAACATGTTGGGTTGAGGGTGGAAAGCCAGAAATATAAGGGTCCATGTCTCAAGAGAAATCAGGAAAGAAACTTTATCTCCTTTTACGACCTAGCCTTTGGTTATACTTCTGCACTTCTTTTTTGCACTTCTTTTTTAAAAATCTTATATTTTTATTCTTATTTTTTTAAATGCTAAGGATTGAATGCTTGTTCATGCTAAGTATATGCTGTACCGCTGAGCTATATCCCCAGCTCTGCATTCTTTTTTTCTTTTTTGGCAGTACTGGGGATTGAATCTAGGAATTTCACACTGAATTGTATCCCTAGATCTTTTAAATTTATTTTTTTCCCATAGTACTGGGATTACAGAGTGTACCACCAAGCCAAGTTCAGCCCCATGCTCTTCATTGAAGCAAGGTAATGTCCACTCAGGTTCAAGGGGAAAGAACATAGATCCACCCTCCTCTCCATGGAGAACAGTCAATATATTGTTGCAATCATATTTAGAAAACTTAACCCACTACCTCAAGTCTTCTTGATTGATGTAATCCTGTTACTCTTCTATAAACTCCCTGTTGCTGACCTTAGCCAGGGTCAGATTCCATTATTTAAAACTAAAGAATCCCAACATAATAGAATAAAGATTTGTTGTATTCATTCCTTGGCAATTAAATGCCACTTCAATGCCAAATATTTAGGTAATATTTTCATCAGGAGGTTGGTACTTCTCCATTGCACTCACCTGCACAACTCAGTAGAAGGCTTTGCTCCCATGGGGAACCACTTTCATAAATGAAGCTTCACTCCATTGCTGCCAAGCAGACACGATCATAAGAAAACAGCTGAGGCAGAGAAAGGTTATTTGGTTTATCACAGATGGCAACGGGGGTGCCATGCTTTCGGAGACAGACCCTGAAGTTTTCCTTCCCTAGGCCAGGCTGGAACTATTAAATCACACAGAAATAACCAGGGAAAGATAAGCTACATGAGCCAGTGATTGCTAAACTAAACACTCTAGTGAGTTCAAAGAGCCCTTAGGGCCTGCTGTTTATTTGGAAAACCAGGAAAAAAAAAATAGAGAATGGCAGAATAGAAGTCTAGCTACACATTAGCTTATGATTTTATCTTAACCAGTCTTGTTGGAAGAATTTACATGTTAGGCGTGCATGAGTTTATGTGTATATGCATGTGTGTGTGTGTGTGTGTGTGTGTGAGACTCTTAATATTTTTCAAAAGCTTTGAGGCATTTATGTACACATTTAAATAAAAGTACATGTTCCAATATGTATTTTGAGTGAGTCCTCAAAATCTCTCCCTAAAAAACAAAGAATTCTGATGTGAGAACACGTGAATATCAGGTTTGAAAAAGCAGCAAATGAGATTGTATGCAGGGTAAAATGTTGCCTTATCTAAATTGAAAATATTAAATAATAGTGTAAAAGAACAAATTTGTTGTTTCTAAGAATAGTCCATTCCTCTTTCTGGAACTTATTAGTCAATTTTCCTAAGATGCCAGACGGTTTGAGTTTCTCTTTTTTTAATGTAATTTTGTAGCTGGCCATGTGCATTTCTAAACTCTTTTTTTTTTTTTTTAGTTTTAATTTTTATTTTTTACCAAGAACATGTATTGGTACATTGTATACATAATGATCATAGTCAACATGGTTATTTTGTACCTGTACATGATGTATCTTGGTTTCCTCCATCCCCTCCCCTCCCTTCCATTCACCCACCCTCTCTACTTGCAACATGTTTATTTACATTTTTCCGTTTTTTTCCCTTTTGTCTTATTTTCCTTTTGTCTAAACTCTTTTACTAATGAATCTCTTAGAAGTAAAACAGAAGAAAATATATGCTGGGGATTCCAGCTGCTGATATTTTCAGGATTAAATGTTTTCTTCTTCATGTGCCGATCCTGTACGTCACCCATTGTAACCTCCTTCTTTCTCGGCCTTGATTTTTGCCTCTTTCTCCCTGGTTCAGTCTTAGAGCCGCTCTCCTTGGGGACGAGGGCTCCCAGTGCAGTTCTTTGTAACCACCAGCTGCGCTGCAGGGACCGTTTGGGTCTGGCATTTCTTCATGCCTGTCAAAGGCTGCAGAGTGGGAGCTGCAAACACAGCCCACGTCGGCGCGTACCCCAGAGACCTGCAGCAGCATCTCAATAAAATGCGGAGGTTTCCCTTTTGCACTCAGGATTTCACTTGTGAACGATGCTCTTCACCTGAAAAAAATTCACTCAAATGGAATTTGAATGAGAAGATCCATCCGAACAAAGAAATGGTAGAGACCTGCATCCAACACCTTAGTTTTTATTGTTCATTATGAATAAAAGCACTACTAAAACCAAAGAAAAACCACCTATGTGCTTTACAGAAATCGCCAGTGTCCTAAAGCCTTTGATTTGAAGCCTCTTGAGGCTTAAACACTCTGAACCATCTTGCGGGAGGCTCTGTTTGGTTAGGACACTTGTAGGGAGTGTTTTCCCAAAGAAATGATTACGGACTTGCGCGCCACACCTTCCTGACAACAGATGTTGAAGCCACCCCTTCACTCGTGACTCTTCGCGTGCATTTGTCTTACTTTGTTAGCAACCCTTTGCCAGATTCCGGTGTGTCAGTTCTTTGTCACAGCAAGGGTTTTTCACGCTAAGTTGTACAAGCATGTCATGCTAAAGATGGTAGCCTCTTGGCCTCCCTGACAGGACCCAGAGAGCACAGAGCCCTCATCCCGGCTCCACATTCCCTCCGCATTAAGTGTAACACTGGCACAAAAATCAGAGCCCCAGCTCCAATTTTTCCAGCTGTCTCTGCCGCCCTGTGATCTTTCGGTACAGATTTTCTAGCCTGTTTGAAAAGGCAGGCGTCTACCCCCCTCTTTGATTGTGTTTAGGCATCTCGCCAGGCCGAGACATGGATTAGTATGAACAGAGTCTCGGACTTCTCTGAACATAAGTCATTTCCTTGTGTTGAGTGGAACACACTGAGCAGGGAGAAGGCGAACCGCTCTGCCCGTGTGCAGAGTCTGGGCCGGTTTTGATTTCACTCGGAGAAAGAACAAAGCAACCTCTGACTTTCCTCCAAACCCAGCCAGTATGTGGTGACTTTTAACGACTTCTCGAACTGCTCGCCTTCAGGTGACTGGGGCGTTTTAACTCCTTCAGATTTCGCCTTCCTCGACGTTTTATGATTATACCTTATGGTGCAGTTCTGTTGCTGTTCGTGTTTTTCTGAGGGCTGAAAGTCTAGAGGGAACATTTTTAATCATCTGGCCACGATCGAATGTGCTTTTCAGTTTGGGGATAATGTGGAGAGAAGCTTTGAGTACTGTGCCAACCCCAAACATGGCATTCCCCATTGAACTGGCCAATTCCATCCCGAGTCTGAATAATTTAGAGACGTGATGTCATTGTCTACTGAGAGATAAATGGGAAGGAGTCTGGGTGCAGAATTTTGGAGCGGTCTTTGTAATAATAGTAATTAAAAAGAGCATTACCTCATATATTTAAACGTTTTGTGCATACCATGTGCTTTTCTCATTTTCCCCCAATATTACCCAGAAAGGGTTAGTATTTCTGTTTCATTATTTTTGAAGCACTGTTTGATAACACGGGTTTAACAGTTTCTCACAGTTCACTGCTTCGGTTTTCATCAAATTATATTTCTAGTTACACTAGACACTTTCATCATCAATTTCCATATGCCTCAGAGACGTGCGAGGACCAGTTTGCCAACAGTGGATTCAGACACCGGAGAATAGCTGTGGTAGAGCACATTTTTCTCTTAGTCCAGGCTTTTCTAAAAGAAAAATTTAGAATTCACCAGGCCAACCTTTTGACATTCACACTATATTTGTTTAAATTGATTAGTCTGTGTCCATTGTCACGGCTGAAGATCACTGCAGACTATTTAATCTTGATGTGTGAATCTTTTTGAAAAACAAACACTGGCCATACACCCGTCCCTATATTTCATATCTCAGCTGGTGGAAAAGCAGCGGCCACACAATTTGCCAAAGAACTGCCAACTTCTAAAGAATTCTGAAATTCCTCCTCTCTGAACTTCTACCACTTTCTCATGTTATTTCTATCACATCTTGAACCTCCTGTTGTCAGAGAAATGGCAAAGTTGATCAATCTGTATTCCTGACAACATTGAAGAAAGCAGATGAGTGTTGTACCAACAATTGTTGATAAAGTTTAAATATCATTAGTCACTGCTTTTCAATAAACTTTACTTGTTTTGCTTATGAATTTGAACAATATAAATAATTAAGAACGAGCTGCAGCTAGCAAAAAATAAACCCTTAATTTCCTTTTTGGAATATTGCTCATGCCTCAAAAAAACAGGGAGCTATGTGTCAGGGTTAAACCGGCAGACTAAATACAAATCTTTTTGGTCCCTCAAACACCAATTTAATCAATTCTAAAATCATGACTATCATAAGGGTTTTCTTAATATATTTCAAAAGAACTAAATCTTTAGAGGAGACTCTCTTAAAGCCATTCTGTGTGGACAGCATCCTTGAATCGAGCCTGGACTCTTGGCTATTTGAAGCTTCTAATGCGCACAGCCCTTATACTGAAAGGCCGAGTCTACAGAGTCACACAAAGACAGCCCGTGGTAGGGGAAACACGCACAGTGTCACTGAGCGGAAAAAAGAGCTGATGGGACATAAGAGAGAAAAAGGGGAGTTTTTACTTCTTAAAGTAAAAACTGTATTTAATTTACAAGGACTGTATTAATTTCGTATTAAAAAGATTTAAAAGTGGATTACAAAACTGTGTAATAACTGCTTGATATATATCAGGCATGATTCTAAGCACTTTAGAAAATATTAACTCATCTAATCCTCCTAACAACTCTGTAAAGTGGGAACTTTTAATATCTCCTTTTTATAAAAGAAAAAAGAGAGGCACAAAAGAGTTCAGTAATTTTCTTCAGTCACATAGGTAGGAAGAGCAAACCCTGCTCTACTCTCCGAGGTCTTGATTTTCTTCAGAAAAACTGTATAACACAATGTTAGCATTGGCTATTTCTGATTGATGGGTTTTATTTACTCTATTTTAATTTTTCTTTTTGTTTGTCTGTATTTTCCAGTGTTCTCACAAAACAATCAATGAGTACTTCCAAAAAGAAAAAAAAAATAGTCTTTTTAAAATTCCTTCTGCATAAAGCAAGACTTGGTGATTTTGATTTAGTGCTCTGTGTGTGTTTTTAAAACGACCCCCTGGTAAACCTTCTTTTTATTTTATGTATCTAGTAAAAGCAGGTGCCCCTCATCTTGGCTATTCAAGTGTTCTGATGGATATAGATTTGGCTTTGTTTACAGCTGATCACTGAGGGAAATCCCAAGAACAGAAGAAACTACTGGAGCTTTCAAAATGTAGAAATACTAAGAAAGATGTAAAGTCAGAAAATATAGTTGTTGCTGTGTTCGTTCTAAAATGTCTACATTTATTTTCATTCGTCACGTCTTAGCAGTCTGAGTTGCTAAACAGGCCCAGTGCAACTTAGCTGGTGCCAATAAGCAACCCAGAAACTAGAATTTTGTCTTTACAGTGGAGTTCTCAAGACCAAGAAGTCCGCATCGAAAAATCACACAACAGAATCATATTCATATTTTTAGTCAGTGTTCATCCAGGTGGTCCCTCGAAAGCCTATCTGTTTCTTCAAATATTAAAAAAATAGAAAGCAACCATTAAGAATTTCTTATAATATCATGTGGAATATTAAGTATAAGTGAATGAGTTCTGACAGAATCAAACATGGATTTGACATAGCATATGAACACTTTAGAGTAGAGAAATACCTTTACCTCCTGCGTTTACATTTCCTATGAAATAAAAAGAAGTCTGCATGGGAGCCAAAAATAGGTGGGGGATTGATGTGTTACCATCTATAAGTTAGAACCAAGTTTGATTAGTACGCTTTATAGCAGGGTCCTATTTAGAGATGTCTCCTGGGTGAAATGGATGTGCAGGCTAGACACTGGGCAAAGCTGGCCTGTGGGAGAGTAAAGCGATCAAGACTCTGAACAGGAAGTTGCTCGCTGAGCTCAACGCGTGTCCATGACTGGGTGCTACTGTGCCTTCAGCAGGCTCTCGGGATTTTGGCAAATTTCATTTTATTATGTGAAGTTTGTGCAAATCTCTGGAATCCTTTCCTGTCTCTCCGTTTCCTCTCGGCCACTCTGGCCTCCAATTCTCTGACCCCTCGTTCACTCTAACTTCCTAAAATCCATTCTCCACAGGGGCAGGAGTGACCTTTACAATACACTAATGTAATCATGTTACACTTTCTACTTAGGCTCTTTAAACAGCTTCCAGTTGCCCTCAGGAGAAAGTCAAACATCTTGAACAGGGCCTCAGCTGTGACCTTCAAGTGTCTTTAGCAGGACCCAGAAGTTCTGGTCTCTGCCTCAAACTTGGTATCATTTCCAGACACGCGCCCACCACGCGCACCTCGGATCTCAGTACCTGGTCACCGTGGTTTCTGTCTCTCTCGCTGTTTTTTGTCTGTAACATCTTTACATTCCTTTTCTACACCTGTGAAGCCTTCACTGAACCCCAGGGGAGAAAAAGGTTCCCTGATTTTAGTTCTCTTAGCGGTAAGTGCCTTTCCTCTTCACAGTAGTAGCTGACATTCATTTGGGTGATTTGCTCGTTGTCTCCCCACCCTGTGAGACTGCACACAGTCAGCCCTCAGTATGTGTGGGTGCAGCACCCCCAGACTCCAAGGATCACAGATCAAAAAATGTTTGAAATAAATTGCAACTGTATTGTACACGCTCACACTTTTTCTTGTCACTCTTCCCCAAACAATACAATATAACAACTACTTACACAGCATCCACATTGTCTGAAGTATTATAAGCAGCCCAGAGAGACCTAAAATACACTGGAAGATATGGTGGAGTTCTGTGTAAACACCACACCATTTATTATAAGGGCCTGAGCACTTGCAGATTTGGGATTGGAGGGAGGAGCCCCAGAATCAACCCCCTGTGGATACTGAACTCTCTGCTTTTTGCATCTTTACATTGTTAAGAATGGTTTCTAGCAGGGCTTTCAAAGTATTCGAATAATCAAGTCATTACATGAATAAGACAATGAGAAATGGGTTTTAGAGACAGCTGGTCTCTCAAACTCAGTTTTCAAACATGGTATCCATTCATGTATTTATTTTTGCTGAGAAGGAGACAGAACCAGATTACATTATATATTCTCAAAATATTGTGTCTTATCAAGTTGGATTACTAATCCTGAATCCCTCACCTACACATTCGTTACCAGATTGCTGGCGGTTCCTGCATGCCCACCTCACAAAAGGGATTAGTCTGGCTTTCAAGTCAGTAAGCATTTCTTCCCCCACAAGCCCATCCAGTACTGGCAGATGCTCCTGCTTTCCCAAACTGAAGGAGAGACTGAAGGAGAACTAACTGATGCGGGGCAGACTGCAAGTGTGTGAGGGTGGACATCGAAACCGGAAACACATTCCATGCTTAATATCTTGTTCAGACTTTTACAATTAATTTTATAGGTCTTGGGGAGGTAACTCGGTGGCAGAGAACACGCCTAGCATGTGTGAGGCTCTGGGTTCGAACCCCAACACCACAATAAGGTAAATTTTACACAACTAACATTCGTCTTATGTATTGATAGTGCTAGATATTGGTTAGTGCATATGAGAAATTTTAAGAGTTCTGTAAAAATTCAAGATTTTCACACCCTCGATGGTTATTACTTCTGTTGACAGCAAAGCTGAATGAAATTTAGCCTTTTAAAGAGAATAAGTATAAAATGTATTTTATGGAATACAATCGCATTCATTTTAGTGTTTCCTGAGTCTTTGTCAGCCATTTTTTTGTTATTCAGCCAAAAGGAAATTTTAAATACAAAGGACCTCCAAAATTATTTATTTATTTCAAGGACTTCAGAAAAGATCTGAGACTCAGACCCATCACACAAAGTTTTTTGAGAATGAGTCTTGATAAACCGTCTCCACCAATCTTAGGGCACAACTTCTATTCAAGATTCCTTTCTTTTGGCTTCCTAGTGTATTTAAAAAAGAAAGCTGTCTTTCGAATGTGACACACAATTTTTCCCTGAGAAAATTAACTTTCAAAAGGGTCTTACTGCATGACTTCAGGCTCTTTCGGCTGTTACAAACCCTTGGAGATGGGTTGTTTCAGCTCTGTGGGAGTCTGGGTGCTCACCCCCCAGCCTGGTCTCAGCACATCGCTTCCCTTCTTACAGAGGAGCCTGGATCCTCCTTCTGTGTGTGGCTCTCTCCTCTGCCGTATCGTTTACCCATCCATACAGCCATTTGTCAAAGATTTCTTCATCTCTGCTATGTGCACAGTATGTAAGGATGAAGGACAGGAAGACTTTTTCATCACTGGAGGGTTACAGTAAAAATATGTGAAACAAGTAAAAATAACTGTCAGAATATGGGCATTCAGAATAAAAGTTTGTCTGCTGAGATTTTTTTTTTGTCCTTTTTAACTGTAACCTAGTAGTAGTTTCATTAAAAGTCTCTCTTTTCTGATGGTATAATCTTAGACTCTACAGGAAAAGAATAAAAATGCAGACAGTTTAAAGAAAAAATGAGGTAAAATAGTTGGTTTTTCCTAGAGTTAGACTGGTATACATAATTTCAGTGCAATTCAGTAATTTCAACAATTATCTTTCTGAAGAACTCTGGGATGGAAACAAGTTTTAAGATATACACATGTCCCGGAAGTGAGGAAAACCTGCTGTCAGAGAGAAGATAAAGCCAACTGCAAACGGAGTATTGAACTTCCCAGGAAGCAACCTTCACATTCCAGGCTTCCATCCTAAGTTTGCCCACACTCGGCTCTCTCGTTTTCTTCCCTAACTACATTCTGAAAAGACGGTTTCAGAGGCATCCCAGAGAGCTACCAAGAAACATTTACCAGTTCCACTGAGGAAAACACTAGAGACAAAGGCCAGCTGTATGTGCCCTTAAAGAAAAATATTTGTAATATTTCCTTCAAGTCCATTATTGACTTAGCATTTGATTTTTGTCTTTCCTTTGTGTTTCATTGTAAGAAATAAAAATTGAATTTAATAATGACAAACCGGAAATTATAAGCTCACTCATCTGAAAAAAAGCCTAACCCTATAGCATTTAAAATCTAACATAATGAAGCACCATCTCAAAGCTTCTGTCAGAGGAGCGACGTGGCTCACATCCATTCACTTTAAAATCAGCTCTGAGTACTGGTAGCTATATTTGTGGAGAACGTAATTTAACAAAATGCAGTAAGTTCAAATCTATGTGATGAGAATTATTTGAAAAGCCACTTCCTTTTGTTCCTGATTTATTATTTAAATTCACTTACATTTCCCCATTACGTTTCTTTATTTTAGTAGCCTAATGGAAATAAAAATTCATAACCCAAACACCGCGTGGTCACTACCAGATAGCGAATCCATCGGTAGGAATACAGTGGGGTCCGATTCCTCCCTGCACTACAAGATCCAATTTTAAGCCTTTTTACCTTAATTTCCCCCCACTCAGTAAGACGGTAGTATGAATTTCCACCAGCTTTGAAGGGATCACACACTTGATTTTTTATAGCTTTAAATATCCTGTGAAATAGACTGCTAAGGTCTAGCACACTGCTATTTATTGTTTGTGTGTACATTTTCAGATTCCAAATCGTGTTCAAACTAGTTTGGCTACTTTGATGAACGATGACAACAACAACAACTACTACTACTACTACTGCTACTACGAGGAGGAGGAGAAGAAGAGGAAAAGGAAGAAGAAAAGAGGAAGGAACCACAAAAATTGTTTGGTTGGTGATTTTTTTTTTTTCACTGATTAAATCAGCCCAAATCAGTCTAAAAATTCAAAGCATTTATTAAGAGCAGCGTAGTGCTAACTCAGAGAGCAGAGGCAAGCAAACCAAACATTTCTTCCAAATTGTGATTCTGGTCAGTTCACTGCTGGCTGGAAACAAAAGAACACAAAACTATCAACGTGCCTCTTTGCCCCATTTTTGGCATCCCTTGCAATCACCTTCCCTGGCTGTGACTTCTGTTGGGCACGGAAGACACTGAGCTTGCCTCTCGCCACATCTGACAAGCAGGACCCTCCAGGCATTGCCTACAGTAAGACCAACACGTGAGCGAGACCATTTCGCCCTCATTCCAACCCAGGCACAAGAGATGGGTTACTTAAATTCAAATGCCAGGAAAGCCCACGGTAAAAGGGAAATATTTTCAAGTGGATTCCGTTTGATCTTCTTTTATAGGGGCTCCTTCCAGCCTCTCTCCTTCCTCCCAGACCCTGGAAACCAATTAGTCTCAGCACAGAGGCCACGGGCCAGGTTGAAATGGCTCCCTTTTATTTTTAAGGGATGTAATTTCTGCCAGGACGTCTGGTCAATTGTCACACAGTATACTTAGCACACTACACACACACACACGCACACACACACACACGCTGGCTCTCCTTCAGTGACTGCACAGATCTTGGAGTCTGGCTCCTGGGAAGGAGTCACAGCCGTTCGCGGCCGAATCCTTCGCTCTGACAGCGGCTAACCTCGCAGGGCCACCATGCCTTCCACAGAGGACCCCCGACCACAGCCCCCAGAAGACTCCTCTCTGTTCCCTCTTGTCTTGCTGTATCCCCGCAGCTCCTTCTCTCCCGGTGTTGGCGCACAATTCTGAAAACCTTCCCTTCCATGCTGCAAAGTAGCAGAGAACCCGCCAGTAACTTCGATGTTTAAAATGTTTCTGAGGTGCTCATCTTTTGGGGGGACAAAACCTGGAAACCACTGGAGTCCCTGCCTGTCCTCACCCTCAATCTCGAACCTACCTTAATTCATGGAGGCAGGAAAAAAAAAAAAAGGGAAAGAAAAGATCAGCCGGGTTGGCCTTTTCTTTCTCAAGAACAACACTGCAGAAAGAGGTGGGTGAGTGTGTGTGTGTGTGTGTGTGTGTGTGTGTGTGTGCGTGTGCGCGCGCGCGCGCGCCTGGCGCGATGAAAGGCGGGAAGGGGCCCCGAGGCAGCCCCGCTCCCAGATGGGAGGGGGCCCGGGGTCCCCTCCTCGGTCCGAGCCAGCGCCCCGCCGCCCCCGCCCTCGGCGAGCTCCGCGCCCTGGAGCGGCGCCAGGGCCTCTGACCGTGCCCGGCGGGTCGACGGGTGGGGGTCCGGGTGAGTGGCTCCTTCCCGGGGGGCCTCCCCGGCGCGGCTGCCCACGCCGACCGCGCCGGAGGTGAACTCGGGGCTCGGCCTGCGCGCCCGCCTGACCCCGCGGCTGCCGGCCTCGCCCTCGGCCGCCCGCGTCGCGCGCACTCCGCGGCCCCGGGCTCGGGCGGCGGCGGTCGGGTGCGGGGCGCCGGAGCGTGCTCCTTGACCCCGGCGGCCGTCCCTGTCACCGCGCCGCGCTCCCCCCGCCCGCCGCGCCCTCGCGCCTCCCCTCCCGCGCCCCCCGCTCGCTCCCCGCCCGGCTCGCGGCTGCTCGGGTCCCCCGTCCCCGCCCTCCGCGCCCCCGCCCAGCGCGCGGCGGGACCTCGGGGTCGCAGGTTCTGGCCCGCGCGCCCCCGCGGCTCGGGATGGGCCGCTCGCACCCGGGGCGCTGAAGGCTCGGCGACCGCGCGCCCGGAAAGGTAACGGGGGCGGGGGTCGCACAAAGCGGCGGGCGGGCGGGCCGGCGGGCGGGCGGCGGGGCTGGGCCGCGGGGACCCGGCCGTCGCGCGCCGGACCGGGAGGGCGGGTCGTGCGCCCCGAGCGCGCGCCGATCCTGTTTCTGGAGCTGCCTCCCTCCCACCCCTGTCCTGCGCGCTCCCCGGCCTCGGCCGCCCCCGACCTCCAGGTCCCACCTCTGCGCCGCCGCCGCCCGGTGTCGCCTCCGGGCCGGGCGCGGACCCGCGGGTCCGGGGTCGTGCGTGCGCCCCCGCGCCTGGCCTAGGCCGGTGCATTGTGTCTCCGGCCCGGTGCGGCGGCCGCCGAGACTCGCGCAGCTTTGTGCTCGGGCTGCGCCCGCGGCCACCCGGGCCACCGCCGGGCTCCTTCCTCCGATCCGGGTCCCCGCGGCCACCCGGGCCCCGCCGGGCTCCTCCTCCCCGCGCCCCCGCCGCGCTGCCCGGGCTGCGTGCGCGGCGACCCGGCGACCCGGGAAAGTCGCGGCGGCCGCGCGATCGCGCCCCGCCGAGGCCGGAGTTCGGGGCCGCTCGCGCGGAACAATGTTGTCGGTGCAGCGCGGCCTAGGAGGTGCGGGGTGCGGGGCACCGCGGGGCTGGGCTGGGCAGGGCGGGCGCCGCCGCGGGAACCGAGCCGGGAGACGCCGGCGGGGCGCGTTCACTGCACCCCCGTCCCCGCACACCCCAGATCCAGTCAGAGTGCGGGCCCTGAAAATGTGCGATTGGTTTGTGCTGCAAACCCACGAACACAAACAGGTCGGGGTTGAAAAAACTAAACTTTAAGTGAAAGAAAAGATCTCCAAAGGGGGTGCCGGGCCCCGCACCCCCGAGCTAGCCGGCCGGTCTCCGCGTCCCGCCGCCCGCCCGGGGTCCGCTCTGCTCGCTCCGCAGTCCGAGTCGCCTGCGCGCCGGGGAATGGGGACGGCGACGCCCCCGAGGGTGGCTGGGGTCGCAGCCCTCGGCCCGCGGTCATCCATCAGTCCGGGGCGGGGAGAGGACCGGCGTCCCGCGGACCCTGGCGGCCAGCCCCGCGCAGACAGTATCCGTGGCGGCGGTGGCGGCGACAGCGGAGGCGACGGGTGGCAAGGCTGACGAGCGAGGAAGGCGAGCTGGCGCTGCAGGAAGGAAGAGGAGCTGCGGCCCGGAGCAGGCGGCGCGCAGCCGGGAGGGCAGGGCGAGTGTGCCGTGTGCATGTGTGTGCATGTGTGCGCGTGTATGTGCGTGCGTGTGTGTGTGCGTGCGTCTGCATGCAATAGCTGAAGCCCCTCCAGCTGCCCACCCCAGATTTAAAACAAACAAACCAATCCAAAGTGGAGAATTCTGCGCTCCCCGCCCCACCCTATATAGACTCCACGCGATGCCAGGCGCGGGAGCCAAGTCCTGCTCTCCCTCCCTCTGGAAAGGATGCGCCAGCCGTGTGTCCGCAGTGCTGGGGACAAGTTCAGGTGTAAGTGCGGGGGGCGGGGGAGGTGTGCGCTCCCCAGCATGGAGAGGCACGTGGGTCTACGTGTCTGCACCCCCCAAGAACTCTGGCGGCGCCGCGGAGGGGAAGGCGCGTGGGCACGGCTGGCGCGCGCAAGATGGGTCGCTGCGAGTGGGCACGCAAGTAGGGGTGCGAGCTAGGGCAGCGCTGCGGGTGCGAGGCAGAGACAGGAGATGGTGAAATTTGGCGGAGTTGGAGCAGGCGAGTTCCGAAGTCCCTGCTCGCTGTGGCCCGCGATGTCCTTGGGGCAAGTGATTAAAATGAGCACCCCTGGTTAGACAAGAACATCGTGGGCGCCTTTCGCGTGGCTCTGCCAGGTGGGGCGTGGGGAGGAGGTCATGAATTGTGGCTTTGAAACTTTTGGTAAACTGGACTTCTGGTGTCTAGGAGGTGGAGACAGTGATTTAATTCCTCAGTGTTTAATCCTTGCCTTGCCAGCGGATGTGAAGAGGGTTTCCAAGTGGAGCGGTGGGAAAGAATATTTCCAGTTGTGCAGCGTGAGGACAGTAGAGCTGACAACTGTCTAGGAAATGCAAAAATGTGCTCGTGTGATTTTTAAAAAGCAGATTAAACTTAACACCAGCACAGTGTTTGGCAGCGCCAGTCCTGTCGGGCTTCTCTTTAGGCGTCTCGACGTTCTGTACTGGGTGCTTTTGTTTTTGCGGAGCAAATGTGTGGAAGTAAGAAACGGAAATTTTAAAAAGAAAACTGTTCTCTTTAGCTGTTGTGGGTGAAAAGTTAGTGCAAGTATGAAGAGGGTGAGAGGGTGAGACAGTTTTACTGCCTCAAAGTGGGCAGCAAGGTGACACGGCCTCGAGCAGTGTAGGCAGGAGCCTCCTGTTTGCTTTGAAGCTTTTTCCAAATTCTCATTTTAAAGGAGAGGATTTTGCTCATCGACCTGTTTCTCTGAGAGTTAAAAAATTCCAATCTCGCCGTGTGTCTGTGCTTAATACCCTTAGGATATGTTCATTATGAGACGCAGGTGAAGGGGAACAGAGGCGTTTAAGAAAGCAGCCTTTTCTTGACCTGTCTGTAAAGGTGGAAGTTTTGAAGCTCTGCCTCAGTCTGACATTTTCTTCAAAGGGCTCCAGATTAAAGAAGATAGACGCGGCAGGTGCGCCATTTTGATTAAACGTCTGAGACCTAGCCTGGCAAAGGGGAATTCAGACGAGGGGCCAGCTGCCCGTTAGCCCTCCCGAGTCACAGGGCCCCATGGTTGCTGGTGCCCAGATGTCGTTTGCCTCGCTGGGGCCAAGGTGCCAGGAGGCCAAGATGCCCTCCCATGGGAAAGGCAACCTGCAGGCTGACTTTCGGATAGAGGGAACCGCTTAGGAGTGCGAATTCACCCTGTCTTGGTTCTATCTCCTCTTGGCTTACAACAGAAGAACTTGGGAGGGTATGCTGCTTGCTCCCATGAATCACTGCGTATATGCTTAAATATTAAGTATGTATATTTTATATCCAGGCCACAGTGTACTTAATTAGTGAGTTTACTCCAGAGACAGTTAAACTTTCCAGTCCTGGGTGCAGACTGGCACTTCGAGGCCATGGTGGTCTAGACCTGAATTTGGGCTCCTTTCTTCTGATGGTTCTGTGTTTCACACAATAGACATTGATGGAAGGAACATAAGAATTGCCCAGTAATTTTTATACCATTCTCTAATTTATGCAAGCACTAAGTTCTTGCAGACTGAAAATGCGTATTTTTCCCCCTCATGCTTTGATGGCTAACATTCTTTTTAATGACAGTCATTTCTATAACAGGAAGATGTTTTCATTTGTATTTACTTTTCATCGCCGCGCAATTATGCAGTTTTGCGCTTCAGTACTGTCTCCGTACTTTGTGTCTCAAAAGAGAATTACAGTACTTAGAACAGGACTGCAATTTGAAGCAGGTGTTGTGTTTTACTGTTATGCAAAATAACAGTAAAATATAATTGTGGTGGAAATTAAGGAAACAGCTGCAAACTTGGTATGAAAACTGCTACATTATGATTCGTAAGCAGTTCTTATAGGTATTTTACATTAGAGGAGCAGGGAAGGATTTTAATTTAGTTAATCCTGCTGGCCTGGTTGTCTATCAGCTGGTGCTTAAGGAGTCGTAGCTCCCAGCAAACCAGGAAGAGGACGGAGCACTGTGATCCATCTCTTGGTGCCGCCGTCCTGCATTGAGAACACAAGCAAGGTGGGTGTTATTTAGCTCGCTCTGCTGATAGGAAAGTGCACGGGTCTGAGCGGAACACTGTGGAGTTTCTTAGCCCAGCTAGCATATGGGGGACCACACAGCCCCGGGTTGTAAAATAATAAAATAAATGGCCTATGGCAGGCCATCTGCCTTTTGCTCGATATTTAAGGTGTTTCATGCCAAATTTAAATCTAATCTTATTATTCTAAATATTTTTATCTGAGATAGCAGCTAAGATTTCTGGAGCTTAATGGTGCACACGACAGACGTATCCTAAGCATTTAAAGTGAGAGTGCCGGTTCCCCTAGAAATGTGTTTCTCTTTCTTCTCCGCCACACTGCTCCATGGCACCAGCATCCACACCCAGATTTGCGTTTCTCGGTCTTTGCGTACCTACTATGCAAACAGACATCTTCGTTTCTCCACCCAGTGTGGCAGCTAATACAGTGACATTTAAAATGACTCAGAACTCGTGGGAAAAAAAAAAAAGAAAACTAGTGAGAATGAGGCAGCACAAGAACGGGGTTGCAGACATCACGGCTGCCACCCTCCCTGCTGCGCCAGGCCCTGAGGGGGCGGCCATGAGCTCCTGCAGACTGGTAGTCCTGTCCCGGGTGTGGCTAGCATCTCCCTGAGTGGCTGGTGTGTTTCAAGACATTACAGCACACTCAGCATGAAGGGTTCGCCTTACCACTTGGCCAGAGACGAATGCATACGATTCCAGCCAGGCCTCGCATACTTGGGGGCTGCTTGGGGAAGAAAAAGTTATATGGAACATGCGCGTATTATAGTTCTGCACAGGTGTCTGATATGAGCCCAGAATTTCTTTTTCTTACATTTGTCATGCATTGTAGAGATCTCTTAAACGTGACGATTTCAAAGGATTATCTGAAACTAACTTTGCAAAAACCAAGCGTTCCAATTAGCTGGGATGGTTGGAAGAGTCTCCTGTCTGAGTGCAAGCCGGTTATAGCCAGACACCATGGCAACTGTGGGTTTACCCCTTCCGTAATTCTGTTAAGTGCTGTGATTATAATTAAAGAGGAAATCTGAGTTTGAGCGGCTGCGAGGTGATTTGCTGGCACCCTTCAGTGCCGCTGGGAGTGGAGTGTCCGCTCTGAAGTGCGTGCGGGAAGAGAGGCGGGAGCAGCTGTGTCCACAAGGCAGCAAGGCCGAGGCAGATTTTTCCAGAGCCCAGTTTACATCTAGATGTCAAATACTTTTTATAATTTTTAGTTTTATTAGGGCATCTGCAGCGCATGAGTACGGTCATCGGGAGTTGGTGCATGTCCATAGCACATCTTAATTGTTATTCTGCCCCCCATCTCCTGCTCCGCTTGCATCGCTGAGAGCCCTCTCTTTCCTTGTTCTCTTTATCTGCACACTCCTACAGCTATCTCTTCTTTCTTCTAGAAACACACAGTGGCATTGATGAGTAGATCCTTGGATTCAGAGGCTGGCTGAAGTGAACCATGCCTGCTTCGGTCCTTTACTCCGGAAAGCTGTGACCTGCTCATGCCTGGAAGATGGCACATGGGATTGCATCTCAAGGCAAGGTTACCATCACGGTGGACGAGTACAGCTCCAACCCCACCCAGGCCTTCACCCACTACAACATCAACCAGAGCCGGTTCCAGCCGCCCCATGTACATATGTAAGTGTCGCTGTGAACTCGAAACGAAAATAGCAATCGAGAAAATAGAAATGAAATAAGAAAGAAAACCCTTCTCTCCCAGCATTCTGCCAGGGAGGAAAAAAAGTAAATGATTTACAAAACAGATGGGTATCTGTGGCTTCGAATGCAGCCCAGGAAGAATCTCGTACGTCTGCATGACTGTTTGGACATGAGAGCTCTCTCAACCTCCGTTTGATGTCCGGTCTGGAGGGCTTTTTGCAGTAGCTTGCTCAGGTTTCGGAGGTGGGCACAGGGAGGTGAAGGTGTTTCCGTGGTGTCGCACAGAGACTTTTGGCGGCATCTCTTGACCCCCAGTTCCATTTACTTTACCCTATACCGATTGCTTCTCTGATGAGATGTAGCTTCCAAATTTCTATAGTATTTTCCCACATCTCACTGCTCTACCTCTTTACTTCGGCCGGGAAATAGGCCTAATTGGGACTAATTGTTCAGCTATGGCTACATCTGTTGTCTTGCCTGTTGCTGGTGAAACATGTGTGGCATGCTGGGGCCTCCACAATTTAGGGAACAAAGGGTGAAGGACAGCGGAACCATCAGTTCCATGAATTGTACCTTTCTCTCACTCCCTGACGCTGCGTCCAGTCCTGCGGAGGGCGAAACTGTGGAAGGAAGGAGTCAAGTGTGGGAGCGACCCGGAGGCGAGGATTTAGCAGCACAGGGTGCAGCCAGCCCCTTTCTAGCTGCAGGGTGTGTGGCTTTCCGCGGAAAGGGGCCAGAGGTCACGGTCTCCCTTGTTTGTTCAAGGCCTGGTGCTCGCTGTCCGTGAGACCCTTCCCATGTCGAACAGGAGTCTTTGAGAGCAGGACTGAACCTCTTTGAAAACCATTGTGTCGTCGGGAGAGAAAGGAGGTTAGAACTCTGTTGAGTGTTTTTACCATTCTTGGCAGAATGGAATGCGGGGCATGTCCATGTCACAGCTCCTTTTTAAGGAATTGTTTTATGTGGGCGTTTAAAGAAAAATAGGAGGATTGCCCCTTCCAAACACACACACTAACAATCCCCTTTCAAACACTAACCGAACAGAAAGGCCTCCTTGACTGCCTGGGTATTAGTACAAACACTGAAAGGTCGCTTTGCAGGTGTATTCTAGAGAGCCACTCAGTTAGCCAGGGCGAGATTGATGGAGAGTTTGAAAGAAAGGAAGGAAGGAAGGAGGAAGGAAGGAGGGAGGGAAGGAAGGAGGAAAGAAGGAAGGACAGGAGGGGGGAAGGAGGAAGGACAGAAGAATGGAAGGAACAAAAGGAGGGAGAGAAGGGAAGGAAGGAAGGGGAGAGGAAAGAAAGAACGAGAAGGAAGAAAGAAAGAAAAAAGCATCCCTGCAAATGATTAGCACTGACCTATTTCAAAGAATTCTCATACTTGAAACAGAACATGTTCATGATTATGGAGGCTCATGATTGTAAGAGAAACTTTTTTTAAGGTGAATAAGATTTTTCTTTGCTAAGATGGCTTTTCTGAACATTAAGTGCGTGCTCATTTATCTTTTTATTCTAGTTCCATGTTTTTTTTCCTTCAAATATGTGATGAAATTTGTGCACGCTGTACTTCGGGGTGCTTTTGGTCTGGTTTCACTGGTGGGACATTTCGTGTTAAGGGATCACAAGTAACTTGGTGGATTCAGTGTCCTGTCAGGCGAAAGAAATGATGTTTTGCGTGATTCCTTGGAAAATGAGCGATGGGGAAGCTGGGCAGACACTCATCTGCACACATCTGCCTGCTTGCCCTTGGCCGTGGGACTTTTCTGCACAGACATTTTAGCCATCATGTAACCTTAGAACTGATCTACTTCCATCTAGCCATGAAAACCTAAAGGGTGAAATTATACCCTTTTTGGAAAAACTGGCTTGAAAAACGAAATTAGCAATGGCAACCTAGACGGCTGTGCAGCCCTTTTATTAGACGCCCCACCCTGGAACAGGGGGCTGCCACAGCTGGCTGCAGGGAGCCCTTCACTTCCTTCCCCAGCCCTGTGAGCTCCGCTCACAAGTTGCCCGGCAGGCGGGGACACCTCAGCCCTCATCGGGGCCACCACATTCACTGCTGCATGCAGCTGTGTGCCTTTCTCTGCTTGTCACACGTTTCACAGCAAATTTAGGTTTGCTGAATCTGCTGCCTCTCCCTCTCCAGTCCAGAAGGATTGTGCCAGCCAGTGCCACCAACCACCATTACTATTTTTTCCTGCCCCTGTCTCTCTATCTATCTATCCATCTGTCACCTTTCAGCTTACCTGTTGCTTTACGTCTATCTTCTCTTCTACCTTGTTTTATTCCTAAAGCAAGGGCGTACTTCCCAGCAGGCTGCTGGTGCTTGGGAATTCTGGTCGATTCATCCTTCCCTTGGTTTGGTTGGGCACGGAGGTGAGAAATCGCAATGGATGCTTGGAGATTTTCTCCAGGATTCTTCTGCCTCGTCTTGAGGTTTTGGGTGTCTTGAGGGTGCGTTTGTTAGGGTGCTGGCTCGCCTTTCCTCGTAAGAGGCTGCTGCTGCTTTGCAGGTCTGACAGCCCGGCGCTGTGACTGGCCAGTAGTAGGTGCTCAGGTGTTTTCCTTGAGTGCAATAATGTCATGTTCCTGTTTATTAAAAAAAAAAAAAATTACCCTTAGTCGAGACAGACACTCAGATCAGCTGGAAAATCTCTATGAAATATTCAGTCTAAAATTTCTCCAGTTTTTCTGAAAATTTCAAGATTTCAGAGCCTTGCTCTTTTTCCTAAAGATATTTTGTCTTTTCCACTCGAGCGGTTGCTCATTTATTTTGCACAGAAGTCTTGAGACATTTGCTTTCCTTTTTCACGCTCCCCCAAGGTCTGTGCAGACCCGCGGCATCACCTGGATCAGTGTTAAAATCCTGGTCCTTGTGCTGCTCCTGTGTTTTCCCCCATACACCCTAGTGGTGAGAGGAGTGGTTTTCTCATCTTCATTAGGGAACAGCTCACTTCCCATTTAATTCCTTGGTCCTAGCTCAGCCTTGCAACTAATTCCTGGCAATTTGCTTCTTATCTCTGGGCCTCAGTTTCCCCGTATAGAACCAGTTACACCAAATGACAGTTCAAGATCTTTTTAGCTTGACTTTCTGAGATTGCAATCAAGACAGAGCTTATGTGCAAGGTGTTGCTGTGGTGGGAAACGAAGATAAATAGATTCGGGCTCCATCTGCATGAAGCTTATTGCTGATTTCAGAGCTGACATTTCATCTGGTTTTAAGAGGTTTTACTTAGTTTTTATCTGTAAGTTCTAACAAGATTGCTACCAGGCTTAAAAAGAGCCATTGCCTTGAATCTGCTTGTGACATGGGGAATTTTTGTTTGTTTGTTTTTTGTACTTTTAAGAAAGCAAGCCCAGATGGCTTTGACAAAGAAAAAGCACAGCTGGAGTTGATGGATCACAGTGTAACCTCGAATTTGTGTCCCCTCTCCTCAGACTCTTGGTCACACTAATAGATGTGACGCTTGGAACCTAATGATCAGCAAGGCGTCACTGTCCTGTGACCCTGTCATCCTTCCTAAGCAGAATGTTGAAAAATTATTCAGTATTTTAAATGACGACGAGAGGAGGTGCTAAAAGAGCCAGTGTAGGTCTGAAAACACCGTAAGATTTGTACCTTTTTTAATGATATGAGGCCTGATGAAATCTTACAGAAGCCTGTTAGGCGGCACCCCGGCCTCCCGCTTTAGCCCTGAAAATCCCCGACTGGGAGCAGCCCCTCGGGCACCCTACTGAGTTAGTTCCTCAGCCTTTTCTTTAAGGGCTGGTTAGGGAGAAGTCAGATCAAATTTTATCTTCAGTTGAGGGCTGCCCTCGTCTGTGCCGTCGGCGGCCAACACCCCTGAGCGCGTGCTTTTCAGGACGCAGTGCACGTGGTGGCGTGGTGGCTGCTGTCACCAGCAACCTCGATTCAGATGTCAAACACAGGCACGGCCCAGTAACTGTGTCGCTACCCATCTGTAGAATGGGCTCTGGGAGAGCGATGGCCATCTCCGAAGGTCATGCTGGAGGTCGAAGGGGTGAAGTTGTGTTGTGGGTGGAGCTCTCAGCAGAGCACCTGGTCTGGCTCAGATGTTAGCTCTTATCATTAAGGGCTGCTTTGTCAATGCCGAGTTTCTTTAAATTCTAAACTATCTCCATCCACCTTGAGAATCAGTGGAGTATAACCTGCTGGTAAGTTTTGTGCTGTTTTCTCAAGGAGTTACTACCAGCCCAGGTGCCTGTAGACTTTGCTAGGTGGGCCTTTGGGTGGTGAAGGTTGGCAGGTGCCCTGATTTTGGTGACCGTCAAGATCATTAACAGTCTGGGCAGGCCTCACCTGCCGTCGGTCATGCCGTGATGGTCATGCCGAGTGGGAAGGACTCCGGGGCCCTGACCCCACAGCCACATGCAGTTAAGAGAAGCGTCCAGGGTTGACCTTAATCAGGATTGGGTGCATAGGGCACAGCACGGGCTGGAGGAAGAGGAAGGGTAGCAGAGATTGGTTGATAAATGCTGATCATGGCAGTTCCTGGCTTGGTTAGGTGATGATGGGAGGATTCTGGCTCTCAGTCTTGTCATCTATAAAGTGGGTTTAATGATATTTAAAACAGTCGTAAACATTAAATGAGATGTCGTATGTGACATACAGTCCTGAAAATTGGTGCTGCTAAGTGGATGTTGTAAGCATTGCTAAGGTTTTATGTCCCGCCCGGTGAGATAAGTATTAACATCTGCCTGTCTAAACTGCTCGGCTGTGTACGGTCTGACAAGTCCAACTTGTGTTCTTCACGTTGTGTTATCCGTCTCTGTTGCTTGGACAGTGTTAATCAAAAATGACCTTTTAGGCGACCTAGGTGATCATTCCACACCAAACTCCTGTAGGACTTTATTTGTTTGTCTGATCTCAGATTTTGTTCTCATCCAGTTCAAGATTGTGGTCGGAAGTAACTATTTGTTGCAGGTCTGCGGTAGGAATCCCTAGCTCACAGAAAGAGCATTATACAATGATACAGAATGTATAATATAAGAGTATTATAGAAAGATACCACAATATATAGATTGAAAAGGATAAATACCACCACTGAGAAGGATATAGACATATATATGAGATATATACATGAGATATATATAGGAGATGTATGTATGATATACATACACACACACACATACACATACATACATACATACATATATAGAGGAGAGTGAGAGAGAGGGAGATGCCACCACTACTGGTAAATTTAAGGAGTAAACTTGGGAATCAGTTTGGGGGAAGCAATGCTGGGTAATGACCTTTCACTTTTTATTTTATATTCTGATGTATAATTTGAATTATTTTTATAGCAGCTAGATGATACTTCACAACAAACACTTTTAAAAAGAATGCTAGGGCTGCCATTGGTCTCGGTCCTCCTGCTTGGCTGTCAGATTTGGGCTAACGGCCCACTGTGATGCAAGCCTCGGGCTTTCTTTGGGCCCACTTCTCGGGTGGCACCTTCTTCTCTTTTATGATTTAACCAAGGAACAGGCCAAAGGCTCTTTGTTCCATATAGTTCAACACGGTCGTGTGTGGAAAGGTGAGAGCGATGTCCAGGATTCTGTCTACTGCCTACAGTGATACTTTTAAATAAGTATCTTCAGGACCTGTTTTCAGAAGCCAGCAGGGTGGACGATATCAGTAAGCAGGGAGCTCGCAGTAGTAGGCCCACCTGAGAGGATTCCAGCAAACCTGGATTCCAATCCTCTTGTGTCACTCGTTAACTCTGTGATCTTTAGCAAGTTTGGGTTCCTCCCCAGTGACTGGACTTGGTGGTCCACAGCATCATCCTTTCTCATTCTAATGGTCAGGATGTCTCCTGTTTCTTTCCTTTTATTCTGTCTGTTTAGAATTAAGAACACAAAGCCCATATCATTAGTGGACTCCGTGGGGGAGAGAATGTATTGGTGAGACGGCATGGGGATGTGGAGAAGAACATGGGAAGGGTAATCTCAGTGAATAAATGCATGTCTGGGCCCCGGAAGACACTGCTTTCCCAACAAGGTAGACATGTGTGCTTTGCCACAGAGCTGGGCTGCATTAGCTGCTTGAAAATAAAATTCTGAACACACACTGCTCTTGGTAAACCACTTTCCCATTCTCATTACAGATTTATCACACTGGCCTGCACATTAGCATGGCCATAATTTTTTTTAATGTTTTCAATCTGAAATTTGTCTTGGAGATACTGAATGGCCCTTTTAGTTTGCACTCATGTATAAACACAGGATATTTTTCTTTTCCTCTCTCATTTCTTTTCAAAAATAAGTTCTTTTTCCTAGGCACCCCCTGAGGGTAGCCGTCTTGTGGTCCGTGACAGTTGGACTTCGTTTCAGTGCTGACTTTGTCCTATTCTGTAGATTTCTTTGTTTGCATCTGAGCATTAAGAAGGCAATCTAAAATTAGATGTTTTGTCCTTATGGATTTATTCTTAGAAACTTAGCTGTGGGTTGTATAACTGGATAGTGTATTTTGTTTTGTTTTTGTTTTGTGTTTTGGCTACTTGACTCTCAGGGAGTGTAAAGACTTTTGACAAATAAAGCAAATCATGCCTACTAGGTTATGTCTAGATTCTGAATTCTGAAGTAGTTACCTACACTGGTGGGGATAAAGACAGTCAGGGAGGAAGTGCGGAGACAATGAGTGGATCACCCCTCCTTGTGGGCCCGGTAGTCCTGCTCTTTCACACACTTTAACCTTCTTTCATGGAGCTGTTTTCATAAAAATGGCAGGAAAGACTAAAAAAGAAGTACTGCAACAGCCAGAGTACGTTTGAGACATTCAATTTTAATTCTGAGATTTTACAGCTTGTGGAGATGAGATTTTAAGACACAAAAACACAGCCTCCTATACTCAACCTCCCCATCCCGTGTCATACCCTCTAGGTAGCGCTGAACTGTTTGCAGAGATGGGGGGAAACCCCACATGCTTGGAATGCTCAGTCTTCGGCATGTGCTTCTGCCTTCTCGGGGTTTTCCTTGCTCTCTTCTTCCTGCATCTTGTCCCCTTTTAGACTTTAACAGCCTCTTGAAAACTAGATGTTCAGTAGCCATCCTGGTATGGCTGGGCTGTTATTTCAGGATCTGTATGGACCAGACTGCCGCACTTTTTTAGACCACCATGTTAGTCTTTTTTTTTTTTTTAAATATAAAAAGTACACTTGGAGGCTTTGTCTGTGTGGAAATCCTAACTGCACAGAGGAAGCCGTTGGATTATTGGCCCTCACAGTATTTGGCTCTGCCTATTTCTGTTTCTCTTGCTTTGAAGATGGTTTTTCCTTACCTTCTGTCCCTGTAAAAGGGTAAAATACACCCATATAAGAAAATGCATTTGGAAGTTTTTCACTTTTTTTCTTCCTTAGCACAGATCAAAAATATAAGCTCCTTGAGTTGGTTTATATTTTTGGTGCAGTTTCATTATGCTTTAAAGCTGTTGAACCTTAAAAACAAAAAGGAGGATGAACGTCACCATTCAAGAAAGCAGACAGATGCATTTTTCGGAGTTGATGGTGTTGAGTTTTGAAATTCTGAGAGGACTGTAGACCTTTGTGGAGCTTCCTCGGTTGGCTTTGGCTTCCTTAAGTGATCACAGGACTCCGCCCCATACCCAGTCTGCTGAGACCCGCTTGTTTATTGTAGAGGCAGCCTCTAAACCATCCAGCTCAAAGATGGGGTAAATCTTGGAGTAGACAATGTCTTTTTCTGTCTTGTTGTGGACTGTTTTGGCATCTACGTTGATCGGCTAAAGCAAGTGGCTTACTTGGTTTTAGGTATTTGTGCCACCAACTGACATTCAAACCCTTTATATACTGTACACTTAGTTTAAAATGTTCTTTGGACAAAGATTTAAAGCTGAAATCAAGAAAGAATAAAGTCTCTCCCCAGCTATTGCAGCCGCCACATGCCTCCCTGATTTCCCAAAAGAGTTTGCCCTTTGCTATGGTGCAGATATTTTACCAGCTGTATTTAAGTCATGAGTTTTAGAAATTTTTAAAAGTTTTGTTTCATTTTGCTTTGCTTTAATGCTGCTGCAGAGATAACCACAAGAGTCTATCAAGCTTTATCAGTTCTTTCTAAATCACAAAAGTCATATCTCTTAAAACCTTGTATTTCATGTATGATATTTTAAAAAAATATACCAATTTTATGTACTGGTCCTGCTTGGGTAGTGCTATGGGCTGGGTATTTGTGTCCCTTCAGAATTCATCTGTCAAAATCCTGACCTCCAAGGTGATGGTATTGAGAGGCAGGACCATTCATTTATGAGGGTGAAACTCTCCCCTGAAAGGGTCCCCCGAGAGACCCTTGACCTGCACACACCCACGTGTAGTTCTAGTGAAAAGACGGCTGCTCACGAAGCAGGGCGTGCAGCCTCGTCGGTCAGGATGCTGCTCGGTTCTTGAGCTTTTCAGCGTCGCAATCATCAGGGGTAAATTTCTGCTGTTTCTGAGTAACCTAGTTTACAGGAGTCGCAGAAGCATGGACCGACTGAGGCAGGCAAGGAATATAATAAAGAGCCGAATTTTGCATGGAAGATAAAAATGGAGAAAAGGGGGCATTCGTGAAAAGGGAGAGGAGATAACAGAGATCGCGTATCTTTCTTGGCTTTTATGACGCCCCTGACCTTCGCTTGCACGCCAGCACAGGGTCAGTAGCTATCAACCAGGAGGGGAGGCAGACTTGTGCCTGTGCTTCCTGGGGATCCCAGAGCGACCCCACATACCACGCATCCAGCATTCGGAAGGGCAGGGTGAGCAATTTTTGGTGTGTTAACCTGCTTTGATCTCTGAGATGGAATAATTTTTTTAAGGCCTTTTTAGGCATTTCAACTCTTCAGATTTGGATTTCACTATTTTTTAAAAATGCATTTGACAAACAGTGAACTATGAACTGGCTTTTGAGAAGTACAAGAGTATTTATTAGAAGTTGGGATTTCCCGGGGTTGGCCATCTGTTGTCATGGAGGAGACTTACCACATGTCTGTGCAAATTCTGACTTCTGCGGGTTAACTGGTTTCCACTTTGTTCCTAACCCCACACTGTGGGCCCAGCTGGTGGCTCTGAAGCCTATTTGGGCTCAACAAACTTAGAGAAAAGGAGATGGGGAGGGTGACCCTGGGAAGAACAGACCAGGAGGTGTCGACTTTTAAAGGGTATTAATTCCTAATTCCTCTATTCCTAGTTCAATGTCTTCCCGGAGTGGAATGGACCAGCTTGGTATTCAGCAGGCTAAGCTCTGTTCTAGCCTCATTCCTCGCCGGTCCTCAAGAATTCAGGAGGGAAACCAAGCTCAGGGGAGGCTGGCGGCCCTACGTGGCTCCTCTGTCCCCTCCTCCGTCCCCACCCCCCCACCTCAACCCCATCACCCTAGTGGCACTTGCATGCTCCACTATTTATCTTGGAATTCGATCCCGTCATCTTGGCAACCAAACAGGGACCCTCGGTGCTCAGATCGGTTGTCATTTGTTGTTAATTATCTGTTACCATAAATTCTGCCCTTTGAGGGGAAAAAAGGGAATGTTTTGAAATATTTCCTGCCGCGTGTAAGTGGAGCTTCATTTTCTGTGGACAAAGGAAGAGGGAAAAAATGGACCTTTCAGGAGCTCGGGGCCATGGAGGGCCTTGGCTTTTCAGACAGGCTTCCTTCCATCCTGCACTTCTGCCAGCCTGGCACTGAGAGGCCTTTGTGAAGGCAGCCCCGGCCTGTGTTTGTGCGGGGCACCGCCGTCCTAGAAGAAAAGGATTTTAACTTGCATGTGGGGTTTGCTTCCTCGGCAGCTCTCTGTGCGCCGTGGTGCTATAGTCTGTCCCCTTCAGCTGCTCCTCCTCCGAGAGACTATTAAGACAGAGCAGGCCCGAGTGGGAAGGGCCTCTGCTCACCTGCTTTTATGAGGTGTTTATTTTGTCAAGTGTGGAATGAAAGTGAGGTTTGGGGCCATTAGTGCATTTTAGCCCGCTCTTGCTCTCTGCAGGGAGAGAGTGTCATGTTATAAACACATGGGCTGTTTGTGGAGGTGCTGGACCCAGGCTGCAGAGGAGAGTGCAAAACGAGAGAAGGGAGGTGGGGGGAGGAGAGACACCAGGGAGCCGGAGATCGGCAGTGCAGTGATTATTGCTAACAGAAATCTGGGCACGATTAAAAGTATCAAAAAATGAAGTCATTTGAGAAGTTATGAAAAAAAGGTTTCTCCAGAATGGAGTCTGTCCCTGGCCCACTCCTGTGCCCTCCCCATTCGCCCCATCTTCTCAGGGGGACCTCGCTGCTCCTAGAGGGGCCTGGTGAGCCTGCATCGCGTGGTGCGTGGCGCACCATGAAGCCCGCAGCACGGTGTAGACATTCGCGTCGTGGAGAATCGTGTTTATCCTGGTGGCTTCTGCGGCGTTAATGTGGGCGCCTCGGCAGGTTCAGTGGCAGCCTGCGTCTGTCACCAGTGGAACAGGGTGGTACATCTGTTTTTTCCTGTCCAGGGGTTTTTGCGGAGCTCCACTCAGCGAGGGAGGGATGGTGTGGACACAGGCTTCATAGATGCGAGTCTCAGCTCCCCGCCGCCTCTGGGGCGCTCCCTGGCGGCCTCTCCTCCTTTCCTGGACTTGGAGAATTGCTCGGGTTCATAAGGGAGAGTCAAGATGACAAAGCTGTCCCTGGAATGAGGCCCCTTCTCAAGCATTCGGCTCTCAGTATCCTGTTCCTTCTCTCTCAGTGTTCGTCAAAGGGGCAGGGTAGGCGTGTGTGTCCTATTTTAGATCACAGATGACAATCAGAGTGAGGGGTTAAAGGGGAGTATTGAATATATTAAATGAGTGACCTGCAACCGTTTGATAGGAGAATGAGAGACGAGGGGCAGGAGAGGGGGAATTGGGAAAAAAGCGCCTTCCAGTTGCTGGGGACAGGGGGAGGCTGGGAAAAGGATGTAACATTTTGGATTTCTAGAAGCCATTAAAAGTCTGTTGGGTCAGTCTCCCTGACCGCGTGTCTGAAACGTGAAACTCTCACCCTAACCCGTGCCATTAAGTTAAGTTCAGGATCCAGGCCCTCCCGGTAGGACCAGCCTTCTGGGTGAGCCTTGCTGTGGACCACCAAATTATTTCCTTTGAGAAGAGCAAGATGACAGTGAGGTTTTTATGGCCCGTTTAGTCTGCGCACTGGGGCCAGCCAGACATTTGGCAGCGGCCAGTGCCAATTGTAGTGATCCGTCCACTGATTTTTCCCAAGGTCTTCAACACCATCTGGGTTCAGCGCCTATGTCGAGGGGAAGATGCGTTAAAGGCCAGCTTTTGAGGCGCGCCTCTGAGTTTTATTTTTTATTTTTATGTTTAGGCAGGGTCTTGTTATGTAGCCCAGACTGGCTTCCAACTTGTGGTGATCCTCCTGCCTCAGCCTCCTGAGTGCTGGGATTTGTAAGCATGCGCCACCACACCCGGCTGAATTGCCATTTTGTGGAGTAGGGGTCAGCTGCAGGCTGATCCAGGGCCCTGGACCTTTTGTGGAGGGTCTGAAGGACCATGACTCTTCCTCCCTGGCTGCTGTTGTACCCCTCGACCTTTGTTCCTTTCATCGGGCTGCCCTGTCCATCTCCCCAGATCAGGTGTCTTGGTACTGGAGCTCAGACACTCTCCAAGTCACGCTCTTTGGCGGCCCAGATCATAAACGTACTTTCCAACTGTCAACTGTCTGCCTTTCCCAAACTGTAAGCATGATGGACACAACTACTCTTTTTATTTTTATTTAATTTTTGCCCTCTGTATCCACAGCATGTAGCACAGTGGTGGGCACACGCTAGACACTCTGCAAACACTTGATCCCTGTATGAATGGAAGCTGAAGCTGGGTGTGGTGGCATAAGCCTGTGATACCAGCACTCTGGGAGGCTGAGGCAGGAGGATGGCGAGTTCAAGCTCAGCCTGGGCAGTTTAGTGACTTAGTGAAGCCCTGTCTCAAAATAAACATAAAAAATGGGCTGCGGATGTAGCTCAGAAAGGCCCCAGTAGTGTGAAAAAAAAAAAAAAATTGAGCTTGCAAGAATTCCAAAGATCAGTATGTGGTTCCTGAGAATTCATGCTGCTTTGTTGAAATCGTCCATTCACTTTGAGAGTGTGCTTTTGGACTTGACCTTGTTCTGGGCTTTAAAAAGGGCAACTTATATATGTCTCTCATATTTTTTCAGGACAGAATTGGATGAAGCATAGAGTGAGTATCTCTGACACACTAATTCTGTAATCTATTTGCCTTCTGTTGACTCTTGCTCAGATTGTAGTAAACTCATCTCCGACATGGGAGAAGTATCCAAGTTTCACTTTGCACCTGACCCTGAAGATTTGGCTTCCTTATGTTGTTCTGTAACTTTAAAAAGAGGACATTAGAATGCATATTGTTTTACCTCCTCATGAAATGCTCATTTACTCCCACTGGGAGTCAAGAGTTATTGGCTAGAAGGATGAAAATTAACTGGGATCCACTCTGACCAGCTTACCCAGGAGTCTGACTGGGGGCTGCCCCCGAAGCGTGGCCCTACTTGGAATGAGGAGTGATAAATCAAACCCGTTTTGTTCTATACTCTTCTGTTTACAACTTTACTATATTTTCTGGAATAGTAAACACTTAAAGCCCTTATAGAACAACTATTTTGACAGAAGTTTGTGATTTAGATTAAATCCAGATAAAATGACCATAACAACTTTGTTGTTAAGAGCAATTGAAAACTGTGTAAAAATAGACTTAAATGAAATTCAGAGTAAGTACAGAATGGAGTTCTAATGGTGGGAAACTAAAGCATGAACTGCTGAAAAACTAAATGATCAGAAAAACCCTGCTGTAAAGTGCCAGGTTGAAGAAAGAATTATTCTTGGGGCTGAATGAATTTCAAGGGAGGCAGACAGGAAGAAAGTGAAATTTACAGTGCAAGCCCTTAGGGTACAGGACGTTTACAATTTAGGTGACTGACTTCAGGTTTTGGCCTACACTCTTCCTTGGCTGGTCTGCTACGAAAGCACTGTGTAATTGGTCTTTCTGGAGATACCCTTTGGCTGAGCCCTAATTGAGTGTCTGGACCTAGCAAAAGCAGGCCTAGAGTCAATGAGGTTTTTGCCCCGCAGGTAGGTGACTTCCGAGGGCCCTGCCTCTTTGATAACTACCTGTGGTGACCGGCAGTGACATTGTTTAGGTAAAGTAGCATTTAGTAATTGAGGAGTCAGTGCTCCTTAGTCTATAGAACTCGGTCTTTAAAATAGGGAAGACACAAAATCCACATGCGCAATTTAAATGAGCCTGTATTCTGCATTATAAATATGTACCGGATGCCAAGTGGAAAACCGGAACCCTCTCTCAGGATGCTGTTAGGGCCAAGCGGAATCTCATTAGGGACAGCTTCAAAGATCAGTTCCTCGTGTCCATAAAAACAAGTGTAAATTATCTGGTGCGCGCCTGCTGTTAGCAGTCTCGATGTTGCATTATGCATGATTCAAGACTGCACCGAGGGGACCAAAGGAGGGAGGGAGGGAGGAGGGAGTTCCACAGTATATGTGGGATTTCTCCATCTTTTCATTTATTTATTGATTGATTTTTGGTGCTGAGTCCTACAATTTGGAAATTTATGGGTGTGTTTCAGTTAATGGAGAGTGCCATATATAACTGGTTCCTGTGTTTTTGATGGATTGGAGTCAGTTCAGAGAGGCGTGATAAGGTCTGAATTGTTTATATGAACCACCAGGCCACTCCGATTTATGTATCTTGTTTGCTGCCATGTGGAGTCCAATCAGGGCGCCTTGAAAGAGCTCTTGGTGCACAACATTGCGTGCATTTGCTTCCATCATTCGCTCCCTTTTTTGGTTTCTTGGTTAGATTTTAAACAGAAGTGTGGATGCCCAGTAATAAAGAAAAGGAAGTTGAATTTAAAACACAAAATTTTCATAAATAGCTTTGGAATACATTCTAAGGGTCAAGAAATATGTTCTCAAGCTCACTGGTGGGGCGGAGTTGGTGGTGGAGAAACAATAATGTGGTGCTGGGAGCAAGGACTCTAGCATCACAGGACCAGGACCAGGGTGAGTCTTCTCTGCCTCTTATTACTTGTGACTCCAGGTAGCTGCCTAACCGTGTTCTCATTTAGACGGGGGAGGTGATTGCATCTATCCAAGGTTGCTGCAGAGTTAAATCAGCTGATTTATATGTTGCACCTGCAGTATTTCCAGGAACGTGGTGATGAGCGCTGTAGAAGTGTTTGTTCACATCAGCGTTGTCCTTATTACTGTTAGACGGTAGAAGACTTTGCAGCTGAGCTGGGGACACCTGGGTGTGGAACCCCAGAGTGATTGCTTTGGGGCCAGTTAGAGGAAGCCACTGAACGTGAAGTACTTAGTAGATTGTATTTATCTCTGGCTCAGGTGACCCAAAGAGGAAACCATGAGAGCTTGGGAAAAGGTACAGAACTGGAAAGAGAAAGGACAGTGTCTACCCGTCTCCTTTTCCCAGGACAGAGCAGCCCACGGGACAGAGACTAAAAGAGCAGTCTTACTCTGTGGCACACACTTGAATCCACGGCAGGTCCAGTGCCACTTACTTCCGGTTTGAGATGGCATCTGTAGACATAAGCGGGGAGCTGAGAGCTATGGACAGCACTGTTGGCCCTTCTAGAGAGGAAGCCCTGCCAGGCAGGGTCTGCTGGCTGGTGGGAGTCCTTGGAGGAGGTGCTTGTGGGCGTGGCCATTGCAGGCCTCTCAGCAGGTCGCTGGTCTCCAGGGAGCTCGGTTCGCTCAGTGCAGGTCCTCCAACGCCACTGTGCGTGTACACTCTTCCTCCTCGTGGTGTGTGGCACATGCCTGCCCTGGCCACACGCGCTCACCAGCCCTGGCCGTGGTTTGTCCGCAGCCTTCTCGCTTCACATTTGGGGTTCTGCAGTCCTCTGATGCCGCTCCGGGAATGCAGAAGGTGCCCTGAGTTGCCCGGTCAGGGGAAGAGCTGGAAACTATCCGCAGGAGAGAGAAAACGAGCTGGGAGGGTGGGATGCGCGGGGAAGTCATTGCCAGTGTTACAGTTAGTATCGCAGCACACACCCGCGATCTGGGCTACTCAGGAGGCTGAGGCGGGAGACTGGCAAGTTCAAGGCCAGTTTGGACAACTTAGTGAGGCCCTGTCTCTAAATAAATACATAGATACTGCTAGGGAGGTCGCTCAGTGGTAGAGCACCCTGTCTCATCAGTGCTGGGGGAAAATAAGAAAAAGAGGAGGGCCTGGTTACAGAATCAGTGAGTGTTGGGGTAGCACGGGGCGGACAGGGGTCCTGGCCACACAGCACACCCTTTCATTCCAGGTGTACGGCCCATGCGGACCGTGCGCTGGTCGCTACTGGTGGGCATCAGCGGCTGTCCTGTGTGTCTTTAGCAGTGAGAACAGTGTGGAGTCATAAGCCAGCCCATCCTCGTCCGCTAGGAGACAGTCGAACCCCCTAGAATTTGGTAACGTTTGATAAAGTAACGTGCATGCAGTATTAACAGGCCCTCAGGTGTTTTCAATGCCCGAGTACCATGCTCATGTGCGGGAGACGCAAGCAGAGAGTTTTCCACGGGGATGGGGCAGCCCTGAGTGGTCACACACAGTTGCCCACGTGGAGACCAGCGAAGCTCTCCGTGACCTGTCCTGGGCCGTAGGTCGTACCCTTTGGGGCAGACAGTAAATGCTGACCTAGGAAGAGGAGGAGGGAGAACTTCTTTTAAATTAGTTTGGTCACCCTGAAAATCTATATAAATGGTCTTTCCATGGAAATCTCAAAAATAACCAAAAACTAAATGAATTGTTGAGCTCAAAAGAAAATACTTTTCTTCTTAACTGCTTCTTAACTGGAGCAGTTATAAGTGCTTTACATTGAACAAACATATCTGAACATTGAACAGACAGGTGGACAAACATCGTACATGAAACAATTAAATTTAAATTAGAGTGCACTCCAAGATGTATTTGGCCAAGTTGATCTACAATAACTCTTTTACAATTTTAGGTTTGTAATTATAATTAGGCTAGTCAGAATTCTCATACGTCAATTAACAGAGATCTCTTGTAGTGAGAATCAGATGGAAGAAAACCTTGTACACCTGTGAAAGCAAGTGGAGCCCTTGTGTAGAGACTGCTGGGGCTCTAGGAACCAGCTGTTTCCTTTATGTCTCTTTCTCTGGCCTTCTAAAACCAACAATATGGTATTCACCTCCAAATGTAATGCTGCTTGTTTCTCATTAGAAGTCAATGTTTGATTTAAGAGTAGACGTTCTTAGTGGTCGGGTAGGAGAGAAAGGCTGACTAGAATCTCCTCATCTTTAGCAAAGACATGGCTCTAAAAAGGAAAGCACAAAGTGATGGGAAAAGATCAGAAATGACATCAGGAAGAGAAGGTCTTCTCTTCTCATGCTCACGGTGAGTTGCTGAGACAACTTGCCCAGGAGTCGTCACTCAGCCTGGAAAGGCGATAGTGGGAATCTCGAGGGCTAAGATTGGGAGGGAGAACGTCTTTAGGGTCGCGTCTGAAATAAGCTTTCTGGGGGCCTCTGACTCGATTCCACTCAGTGCTCGTCAGTGTCATTTCCCGACTTCTCCCCGCAGACTAGGATGGTCCAAGCGGCCTCCTTCTGGTTCTTCTCCCAAACCCGGAAGAAGGGGCTTCCACTGCGTGGTGGAGAGCCATTTAAAACCAGCTGCCGCTTTCTGCCCAGGATCCCTCTTGCTTTCGTCTCAGAGTTTTTCCTCCTGTGCCTACTCTTCTCCATGCCTTGGTTCCCCTGGAGTCTGGCAGCGTCTCTCGGCCTGGGGGCTCCAGGAACCACTGCCATTTCCTCCCCAGAGACTGCACACACTTGGATGGTGTGCACGTTTCTGCCGGGCTGTGGGAAAGGAGGAGCGAGCGCCAGTCCCGCGGCTTGGGTGGTGGTTCGCATTCCGAGCACATTAGATGGTTTCTGGCCCGCGGTTTGCGCTGCGCGGAAATGAGCAAACCTGTGTGCTTCTGGCCCTTTCTGCTTGGAGACCGAAAGATGGAAGGTTGGGTGCATCAACCCACTGCATTTTCCAGGTTTGGTTTGAATATAGTGTTGAGGCCGGTCCATGGCCGAATGTCCAGGAGCATGGGTGACCTCAGTGGCACCTCCATGTTCGCGACTTGTTTGGGAGATATGTGACCAACCAAAGAGAAGTGGTGTCATTGGAGAGAATGTTGCTTCTGTCATGCACAGCTGGCGTTGCCATCGCCTGGTGGACCACAGAAGTGTGTCTTCCTCATTAGGGTGGAGAAATCGTGGCCACAAGTCACTCTGCCAGGAGCATTTTTCGTGACATGCAATTTCCCTCTTGGAAAAGGCTCTGTGGCAGGTGGGAGGCGCCTCACTAAACCCTTTCCTGTTAAAACTGCAGCTGGGTCTGAGATGGCTGCGGCTGCCACCCTTTCTGCCGAGGGTGCTGCACACCCAGCTGTCAGCAAGTCTTCCCACCAAACGCCCGACTGGTGGTGCAGTGGCTGGCCCTGGACTGCATTCGTCACTGCCACGAGCGAGGGTGGCCTGTTCGAACTTTGAAACCTGAGGATCCGGGGAGGCAGGAGACTTCTTCCAGCCCCTGAACTTTTCTGGGAAGGTCAGAGATGGCGTCTGCTAGCAACTTGCTCCTTTAGTTGGAACTGTTGAACCTCACATTCGGTTGAACTGTTGAACTTCACAATGGGAAAATTATGTAATGAAAGCTCTACATTTTGGTGATTAAAAATAGTAGCACTGGAATGCTTATGACCTAACTTGGTGGGTGGAAAAATTTATCAAATAGGCATTGTGAGGCATCCAGCTAGTGAATGTATTGGTTGTAGCCATGCAGAGAATGTATTGGTTCTCTTTCCCAGTAGGAATTGTCTGTGTTGTCCACATACAAACATGCGTGTGTATGCACAGGTACACACACTTGCAGATGAGGGAAGGGCTCATCAGACAGATGAAAGTGCACACTGGAAACCAAATAAAACGTCAGACTCGTTGGCATGTGGGTTGAACAACCTTAGCGAAGGATTACTCACAGAGCCGAGCATGTTTTCTGTTGAGGGCACTGAGAAGCCCTGTTATTAAGCATATTGGGTCAGCCCTGGATTCACCTTAGCATCGGTTTTTCTTTCTGCAGAGATGAAAAAGGTCCTCGACCAGACTGGTTTCTTTGTGTTCCACACTGAGTGGGGATAGCTTGATTTTTGCATAACTATGGGTCTGCCCTATAAATAAACAGATTCAGTCCTTTGTTTTAAGTGCAATCAGCAAGATTGCATTTCCATTGCTTGTAAGTGAATCGCGTAAGTGAAATTACATTGCCCGCGTCTCATTTGGTATCATAAAATGTTATGGGATGCAGGCTGTTTTTCTCCAGTGAAGTGTCTTGAGCTAGTATTAGGGCGCCTGCTTTCATTTTCCTTTGTGATCAAATTTGTTGTATTCTACAGAGCGAAGGCTCATATTTTCACTTATGTTAGTTGCTGGAGAAATTCTCATTTGAGTCTTCCAGAATGAGCTAAGATATTGGTTCAGTAGGGGGTAAATGGGAGTTTTAGGACTATCTCGTGTCGCGTAGCAAGTAATCACTAATCGCTTTCTGTGCATGTGACAACTTCTGCTTACTAAGTAAATGCCAGCCAGTGTTGGTTGGAAGTATAAAGCAAGATGAAGCTTTTCAGGCAGTTGGCTACAGAAAATGGTTTACATAATTAAAAAAAAAAAAAAAACCCAACCTAAGTTAGTCACCATTGTTTTTTTAGCAACCAGTATTTTTAATTGGCTCTTTAAAAGGTATCCTCGAGGCAAATGACTCAGAAGTCATTTTGAGATTCCCTACTTATGTCCTTAAAATAAGTAATTTAACACAACAATGATTGCCGACTTCCAGTGTCAGTCATTTCCATGACAAATGAGAATGTCTTATTTCACAAATCTGGGCCTCCCCCTTCTGTAGATGCTTCCTGGACTCATGAATTTTTAAAATGAAAACGGAAGGAGAAGTGGGGCTCCTTAGATAACCTGTAATGGTGTACCTCTGCTCATCGGCTGCGTTACTGATAAACAAGGCAGCAGGCTGAGTATGCTCTTTGCTTAAATGCGAAATTATTTTGAAAAGAAAAGCCACCCAGTCTCAGTGCTGGCCCAGAGTATTGGTGCTTGGTAAGAAACGATGACCTGTGGGTTTTGGAGAGGGACGAAAAATATGCTTCCTCTAGAATACACCATCAAGAGAAATGGGAGTGAGCAGGACATTGAAACACAAGAGGAGAATTCTTTTCTTCTGTCAAAGAGGAAGACTTAAGCATCCTAAACCAAAAGGAAAAATTAGCTTTCTGAAACACCTCAAAATATTTTTGCAGTAAACTTTGAAGGAGATTTACAATTGTGTGTTCACATATTATTAAAATACATACAGGAAAAAATTTCATATGGAAGAAGACTATTGAGTGTGATTTCTCTTCAATTAGCACAATTTTAGTTGAAACATAACATACAAAGAGGTGGGAAAATTTGGTGTCTTCTATCCAAAAAATTTCTACAAAGCAAAATACTTGTGTGACTGTCATTGGGTGTGGTTTTTTTGAAGATAATTTTGTTTGGTTTAGTGTGCAAAATAATATTATAAGGTTAGGAGAATTCAAATATTATTGCAATCTAAAGTAAATTTTTGTTGATAAAAATTGTAGAGACCCTTGTAGCCAATGCTGTGTGATTTACAAAGAAGATAATTGCATGTTGGGGTCCCCTTTGCCTCCCTCCGATTCGTCTGCAGCTGGATGCCCCAGGATATAGAATTGCGTGTGTGACTTGTGTTCCAACTGATCATTTGTAGTCACTTAAGATCTTCTGAAAGCTCCTCTCTGTGATTTGAAACTTTCTCTGGATAATATTTCCAAACTGATGACCTCCTTGAGTTAAAACACTTTTTTAGTTTAACTTTAAAGATATCTTTATTTTCTGTTCCATTCATCACCATTTCTCATTGAAAAAATTAACCATGCTTATCCCACTTCAAATGAGCAGCTGCCCTTTGAAACTAGATCCTTCTTTTGGCTGTAATTGTCCAAATGAGGAGGCCCAGGTTTACTAACTATTTGAAATGAATTGGTTGTGACTGTAAAGCATTTGGGGGCTTTCTGGTTTTTTTTTTTTCCCTTCGAATTTTAGTGTATTCCCAAGCCAGGAAATAAAAAGAAAAAAGAAGAAAGGAAAAAAAGGAGGGGGGAGGGAAGAAAGATGGAAGGAAGAAAACAAAGACAAAGAGAAAGAAAAGCGGGCGCATGTTCTGAGTAGGCCAGCCACAGCCCACGGTGGCTTTGAGGGCGAGAGTGACTTAGGGTGACCTCACTGACGCCGTTGGCTTCAGGGGAGACTGCAGACTATGGAGCCAGGTTTTCCTGAAATAAACTTACCAATGTAAGTAAAATAACAGAATCTGTACGTACTTATCTGTGTGTCTGTACACAGAAATTTGTGCGTGGCGTCAGGGTTGATGTTGCCTTTTCTCAGTGCCGGCCCTGCGGAGAAAGCTTTCGCCCACCTCCTGGAGGAGCCAGCTCCTGGGCACCTGCGGGTGGAGCGCTCCGTGTTTTCCAGCCACGGAAAGCGCCCGTCACCTCAGCTCGCACCTTCGGGGTATTCAGTTGAAGTCAGCATGCCCAAGGGTGAGCCCTGTGGGAGAATTCTCATAGCCGACTGTCTCCCTCTGGATCAAGGCTGTGTAGACTCACCAGGCTGAACGCTTCTGATCGGACCCTTCCTGTTCACACAGATGGATGTTACTGCAACGACTTCTCCTTGTCTGCAGAGGTGTTGGACTGACTATTGGAAAGCTGATCCAACAGTTAACCCAAATGTTGCTGTGTACACCGGTGCTCTGGTTCATGAACTCGGTTCTCTCCACAATTCTGGTGGCAAACCAGACTGGACAAGAGCCGAATCATATTTCTCCATAAGGCCAACATTCATCCCAGCCATTGAATTTGATTCAGTTGTAGTCCAGCTCAGTTTGCAACCAGAATCTTGGAAAGAGTCAAGTTCGTGAACCGAGGCAGCGTTGCGGGTGTGAAATCTGGCCTCGGTTTGGAGGCTGCAAGGTGTGCACATCCCTTTGTTAAGGGCACCAAGGCGGCTGATTGGAGATGTTTACTGGCAGGTTATTTAGCACGTAGTCATTCCTCGGAAAATTAAAAACAAAACAAAATGAAAAACCAGGAAACTAACAACCAGATTATCTGACCGTGTGTGTGTTAAACCTTACAATAGCCAGAGAAGAACATTTCCAAATGAACATGAATTATAGCTCTATTTATTACACTGTTGTGGACGCTATTAATTTATCTTGTCCTAATAGCCACTTTTGGGCTATCAGTAGTCGTGAATTAATGAAAACATGCACAGATTTCCAAAAGTATGTTTGAGTTCTTATATTGTGCATAATGCCAAGTCACTTGTCTTCTCCAAAAAACATTCAAATCGATACCTCTAGTTGTGGTAGAAATAGTCAAAAACTTAATTGAACTTATCTTAATTAAACTTAGAGTAGTAAACAGATTGGTTTCAGTTTTGATATATACATATTAGTGCATCTGGCATATTCATTCATTCATTCAGACATCTATTGACACACTGCGTGCCAGGCAAGCAAGTCATAAGTTTAGGGCTGTTTAACAAGCTGAGATGATGGTTGCATGCGTTTATTTTGGGGGAAATGGTTCAGGGTGATGCCCACTGATGATTCCCACCAGTCTTGGCACATGACATTTATCATAGTCTGGGTTATAGAGTGAACCCTTATTATTTGGACTGTTTTTCCATTCCACTGGGTCTTTCTCTCATTTTACTGCTTTATGTTGGATAAACACAGCTTTTGGGTAACCCTTACCTCTTTCTCCTTCGGGGTATCTTAAATCTTTTGGACATACAGCCCAGGTTAGAAGGAAACTGGTATAAAAAAATGCCAAGCCAAATAAGCAAAATCTATAGAGATACTGCTATTACTACTACTACTGATGATGATGATGATGATGATGATGATGATGATGATGATGATGAAATTTCTACCTGTTTTGAGTGTTTATTGTGTACCTGGCTGAGTGCTAATTACCTAATTAAGGAAATATATCATCTTATTTAATCTGCACTAGGTGGGCGGTATTATACCCATTTTGGAAGTAAGAGAAAATTTGGGCTAAGTCAAACGTGGTGCCTACAGTCCTGGCTACTTGGGAAGCTGACGCAGGAGGATTGCTTGAATCTATGAGTTTGAGGTCAGCCTGGGCAATTATTGCAAAACAGTATCTTAAAAATGAAAGAAAGAGAAAAGAAAGAGGGGGAGGAAGGAGAGAGGAAGGAAGGAAGACTGGAAGGGAGGGAAGGAGGGAGGGAATGAGGGAGGGAGAGAGAGACAGAGAGGGAGACAGAAATGCCAAAACGGGGTGCAGACTTTGATCTGGGCTCACAGCTTTTCAGTGCAGTTGAAGTCCACCTGAATCTGGATCTCATTGGTCTACAGACACATGGGTTGAATGTTCGGATTTTGAGTATTTTCTTTTCCAAAACAATGCTCACAATAAAACCATGTGTTGCTGAAGTCATAGAGCAGTGTGTGGTAAATACAATCCAGAACCGAGAACATATTTTTGGAACAGCTCCACCAATCAAGGCTGTGTAGAGAAGGGTGACCCAGGATGACCTCTCTGCTCAGACACAAGTGTGGAGGGCGCCTTCCCAGAGGTCGGGGTGGCACAGCTTTGGAGTCAGATGGTGGAAGCTTCAGTTCCCACATGTGTAAAAGAGGCTAAAGCCACATGTGGTGGTACAGATCTGCAGTCCCAGCACTCTGGGAAGCTGAGGCAGGAGGGTTGCAAGTACAAGCCCAGCCTGTATAACTTAGTGACTCAGCAAAATCCTGTGTCAGAATAAAAAATTTTAAGAAAGAACTGAAGATAAAGCTCAGTGCAGAGGCTCAGAGTTCAATCTCCAGTACTGAAAAAAAAAAAAAAAGGAGGGCTGTTGCTAGTTATAGCAGATAATCTCCAAGGATCCTTATGTGTTGAGTGTTCTGAGCTTTTAGGCCAAGGTGACTTAGAATTCTCCATGTTTGTTGCTGGACTTTATTCTCAAAGGCTACAGGACTGGACGAGAATGCACAGCCACTTCAGAAAGTGGCAAGAGGGATGGCGTGCCTGTGTTGGAAGCCAGGGGCAGGATTTGGGGGCTTCCTGGCAACGTGTCTTACTAGAATAATATTATAAAATTTAAACAGTCAATACATTCTGATCACACCTCTTAAAACAGATAAAGTAGGCACCTGATACTGTCCACTGGTGCAGAAGGTCTTGAGTGAGTGGTGGGCGTACCATTTTCCACCAACGCGAGACGGGGGCAATGTGGAGGGAGTCAGGAGCCACTGGGCTCTCAGAGCCCTGGTCACCAGGGGTGTGACCAGTTCAGAGGACCTGACGCCTTTTCTAGGGGAAAGGAAGAAGGCAAGTCCAGTATGTGAAAAATAATTTGCACTCGAGGGTGAACAGGTTGTCTCATGGGGTGAGTGGAGTGGCTGCTGGTAATTCTGCTGTCGTGCTCTGCAGCATCCCAGAAGCAGCAGATGGGGCAGGGCCGGCCATGCTGGGAACCAGGGCTTCTGCGTGGGCTGGGAGTGAGCCGCAGCCTGGAGGGACAGCCGTCGCCAGCCCTTTGGAACTGGGGTCCAGGTGGGCAGCACGTGGTGCCAGGGATAAGCGCGGGAAGTGGAAGGGTCCTCTTATCAGGTGGGGGACGACCCCAGCTGCTGGGGTCTGCTGTAGGGTTTCCTGAAGGCCGCCGCTGCTGAGTTCACATCTGGACCTGGCTCTGGACTGAGCTGAACAGAAACAGTGAAGCTCTGGGTAGGCTCCGGGTGCAAGACCAACATCCAGGTTCTGCAGTTGTTGGGATATTCAGAGTGCCCCAAAGGCGTTCCTGTGGCAGGCTGCCGTGGGGCAAACTGATGTCTGCGCTTTCTCCCTGGCTCTCTGCTGCAGAAAGAAGCAGTGGCCCTCATTTCTCAGCGATGGATCCGTGACCCTGCAGTGGTGGTTATTTACATCCCCGAAGGCTCCTGCAACTCGGTTCCTGACATTCTTGCCGTGCAGAGTTTCTTCTTGTCATCAACAGCGCCGAAACCCTCACCCCTCACCCTCGAGACATCCCTGCCCTGGGCGGTAGACGGTGCTTGGAGTCCTAGATGCTGCCAGCTTTGTGCTCCCTGCGGGGTGGCTGTTTATCCTCCTTCCCGGGGCTAGAGTCAGGCCCAGCTCCTGCGGTGACCCAGCCCCTCCTTCTCCCTTAGGTTGGCCTGACTTCTCGCTGTGATGCTTTTCATTTGTGATCCTCGGTGTCGTTTTAACACCATGCTTTTTCACAATTTCGGCTCTCGTGCCTGGAAGTTTGCACATGCTGTCTTGGCTTTGCTCAAGCCTGGACTTCCCGGACTCCCTGTCTGTTGGCGTGCGCCGTGTTCCTTCACACCATGTCGCAGCTGCCCAGCAGCCTGGCTGGGTCTTGAGTCTGCGCTCCTGAGTCGGATCCTGCAGGGATCTGAGCAGGATGCCGTGAGCCAGAGCCTGGTGGGGTGACATCAGTGTCACGCTGTGTTATGAGGAACAAGATCTAATAGGATTGTCCTATCTTAACTCCTGTCCTTCTTCTGTCTTTTAAATTTTTCTTGAAAGAAAAATATAAGGAACATGATACATTACTTAAAAAGCCAGTTTTACTGTGTGGTTGGCAGCAGATGGAGTCGAGTGGTGATGGAACCTGGTTTGGGAGATAACCTGAGCAGGGTTAAGGGACACAAGGTGCCATTCACACGTGGGCCCTGGTAGCGGGCCGGCTGCAGAGGTGGGAGGTGTCGACGTGTCCCCTGGCTTGCCGTGGGTGGCCAGGGTTGTCGCCAACATTATTTTATTTATCTTGGAGGAGTTGCCGGCATGGCTGAGCACAGCAACTGGCATTTGGGGTTCACACATTGCGGGACTCAGGATCTCCGGCATTTGGAGGGCAGCACGCTGTGTTCGCCGCCTACAGAGCAGGTGGTCCTGTCAGGAGCCCGGCGGCCCCCGTGGTCAGACCTGAGCGTCCAGGAATCTTCCTGGACTTGACAGCTTACGAGCTTTCTGGGGGGGTTCAGCAAGGGAAACAGTTAAGAAAATGAGGACAAAACAAGCCCACGTAGCCACGGAGTGCATGTAGAAAGGGCCTGCAGTGACAGCGTGTGCTGATGTTATTACGGCTTAAGTGGAGGGGGAGAAAAAAGACTATAGCACTTTGCGTGCGGAATGATCCCAATTATGTTTAAAAATTCATAGCAGAAAGAGGAAATGGAAAGATACCAAAATGTTCCTGGTAGCTGCTTCTGGGTAGCAGAATTACAGGTTCACTTTTCATTGCTTTTTATAGATGCATAGTCTTAATTTTAAAAAGTTAATTATTCCTAACTCCAGTAAGCATACATTTTACAACAAGGGGACAAAAATAGTTTTACAATACGAAAGTTCTTTTCTCATTTGTTCGGGAAAGTCCTCTTGCTGGATCGGGGAGATTGACTTGTCTTTGCCGGCCTGGCTTCTCGGTGGCTCCTGCTGGAGGCATTAGCCCAGGATGCCATGAAGCTGCCCCTTGGCCCGTGGGACCCGGGCCCTGAGGTGACACGGAGACTTGACAGTTTCAGCAGCGCCAGGTAAACAAGAATCCTGAGATGGCCCGACTTAGGAGCTACAAGTGGCGTGTCCTTGGGCAGACCGGGTGTAGGCTCTCCATTTATTGAAAGATCTGTATTCGGGACATTTCATCACGGAGAGCAGTCAGATTTTGTCAACGCGGTTAAATTAGGGCAAGCCTGAGACATTTTGCAGAGACAGAAATAACAACAGAACGATAATAATGACAGCAATTATTGGGCCTTTACTTTCTACTCAGGGCATTCCCCTTACTTCCCCCAACACCCTTAGGAAATGAGTATTTTTACCAGGCACGTCCATGTGGAAAGCCGGGGAGGAGGGTGAACAACTCACCCATACTCCAGAGGTGGGCAGTTTGTGTGTTTGGGCCTGAAACGTACGCCGTTTCTCTCCAGAACTTACCATGCTCCTTGTAAAGTTTTCTGGGGACTCCAGGGAAGTTCATGCAGGAATTCATATTAAACCATCTGTTTTTCTTTTAAATGAAATAAGAGATGGAAGCCAATGACATTTGGACCAGTAAAAACACCTGACAAGAGATAGTGCTTTTTAGTTTTCAGGGTATTTTCTGTTTGACATTATCACAGTTGTCAAAACTAGAATTTCAAAAGTTTATTAGGTGTTTAAAAGTAATTTATTTGAAATCCAAAGAACACTTGTACTTTTTTTTCAATTTCACATTGGAGTTGCTTAGAGAAAGCGTTGTCTGGGAGGCAGTAAAATGTGAATAAGCAGAGGAGTCCGACAGGCGCCCTTGTAATTGATGCCTGTGTGTTTATGGGGGCTCTGACTTTGGGGAAGTTACTTAACTTCTCGGGCCAATATTTCTCATCTGTAGAATGGGGTTAGCAGTCTCTCCGTACAGGGTTGGCAAGGAACAGATGAGGCCATGCCCTGAAGTGTGTGGCTCGGTGCCTGGTGGGAGCCGCTATTTTATCACGAGGCGTTGAGAAACCTGGAGCCGGGATCCAGGTCTGCCCACCCTGGTTGTGAACAAGTTCCTCAGCCCTGCTGGATCTGCCGTTCCAGTGGGGCGAACGACTTCGTCCTGTACGGCGGGTGAGCGTGGGGCACAGGTCATGGGAGGCAGTTTTTGGAGACAGCACGAGAGGCTGGGCGACTGCACGGAATGAAGATAGAAGGGGACCTCAGAGGAGCGCAGGGACCCGGCCGTCAGCTCTGCTGGGATCGGAGCTGTACCTGGGCCTCTGTCAGGGAGTCCGGTCTGCGAGAGAGCCAGTGGAGTTCACGCAGAGGCCCCAGGCCGCTTACCCGCGGGCCTGACTTGTGGCCACCCATCTGCAAGGCTGGCCAGGGCCCGGACCCAGGGGAGCCTACCGCATCCCTTCCCAGGCAGGCTGGGCTGGGCGCTGGCTCCCATGCAGGAGTGGGAGGAGGCTGGGCTGGGCCCTTTTCTCCAGCCTTGCAGGCTATGGAAGCTTCAGAGGCAGGTGTGTGTGTGTGAGCTCATCTGTGCCCGTCAGCCCGGGTACCTAGAAGAATTACTGCACCCTGAGGACTCCGTGAGGCGCAGCCTTGGCAGACCCATGTGGAAACTCCTGGCTCCCCCCTGCAGGACCACAGCAGGAGTGTGGATGGTGCTGGGTGCTGGGTCCTGGAGCGAGGTTTGAGTCAGAGCAGACAGAGAGAACTGATATCCTAGTCCCGCTTCACTTGCCGAAATGGGTTCCAAATCCTCGACGTGTTTCCCACCCAGAAGGGTGAGGGGATGTGGTCATCTCTTTGTGCCCATGCGCTAGTTTCTCTGGATTGGGGATGGCCAGTCTGGCTGGGGACACCTGCGCTCACCCCAGATTCCCATAGGAACCGGGCAGTCTGCACAGAGCAGCCGGGTCCTGATGCCCCTTGAGTGTAGGCCGTCAGCCAGATGGCTTTCCTACGGTGGGCACTTTCAGCAGGACCTGTTGAACGCAGAGTCTTTAGTACTATCCTGGAAACTGATTTGAAGCCTTGATCGTCACTCCCATATTTTTATTGTGTTTTTTTTTTTAAAGACCATTTGATGTGGGAGTGGGAAGGGGGCAGGTTCAGACTTACCATGCTGCTTTCGCAGCCGCTGCCCAAAGATGATCTAAAAACAGGCAGTGAGCCAGAGAGTCTTCAGGGCCGACTCTCAAATGGAAGAGAAATGATGGTGATGCCCTTTAACTAAGTATATTCACTCGGCCTTGGTGGGCCTGGGCGCCAGCATCCACCTCCGCGTGGGGAGGGAGCTTGAGAGGACACGCGGCGGAACCCCGGCCCTTTCTTTGTTTTCTGTTTTTCTCAGAAGGTATTTTTGAAGAAGTTAGCTTTCTGCCAAACGCCAAAGCAGACCAGCCACCTTTCGTGGTACCCATCACTGCGCTAGCAGGAGACAGTGACAAGCCTGAGTCTCAACACACACAGCCCCCAAAAGCGGTTTTTAGGAACTGTTTGTTAGTCCATGTTTGCAGCACATAATGACCATATTCCTCGTTGGGAGTTGGTGTATGCACATAATGCATCTTCATTCTTTTTCATCCCCTGCCTGTCTTCTCCCTGCGTGCTCCCTCCATCTCTTGGTCTTCTTCCCAGGTGCAAAAGATCTGCTTTGCAGAATGCACAACTCAAGAGAGTGGATCTTATACAGTTTTGCTTTTGAGTGCATGTCCAAAGGAGAGGATGGCCAGAATTATGCAAACAGAGTAGAAGAGGACATTGTAGCAAATTCTAACAAGGGACACACAATGGAGAATTATTTTAAGTTTATTCCCCTATCTGAAGTATCTGAGAAAGTGATTGACTTGAAATAGAACAAGGGAAATTTTGACATGAACTATCATGAGACTAGTAAAATGTAGAAATGGTACAAGATGTGATCAAAACATAGCGTGAATATTTAAATTAAAAAAATATTATAGTTAAAGTCACATTGCCGTGAATCCCCCCTCATCCTTTGCTTCCAAGACACTCACTTAACCCACTGTTTTTGCCACTTTCTGAAGCAGTTTAGAATTTATGGCGATTTCTGTCAAATAAAAATACGACTCTGTGTCATCTACCTTATTCACTGGATCTGGCACTATGTGACTTCCGGCTCTTCCCGAAAGTAAAAATGACCATGAAAGATAAATGTTTCAAAATGATTCAGGACATTGAGGCAGCCAGGACAGCACAAGGAAAGACCCTCATGAAAGAAGACTCCCAGAACTGCGTCAGAAAGTGGCAAGAATGATAGGATGAGTGTGTCTGAACAAGTGAAGGGCGGATTTCAAGGGGGATTCGTGGCAATGGGTCTTTTACTTTAATACTTTTTTTAAAAAAGTTAAACATTTACCATGCTCTCTGACTCCACCTCGTATGTAATAGGCACAGAAAGATCTGTCCAAGATTGGAATCAGGGTATAAATGGATCTGTGTGCTCTTTTCCGTGTGTGTAGCACATGCTTATGTGTGTGGCATGCGCACACTGAACATAAGCTCACTGTCAGGATGTCCAATGAGGTTTCCTCACTACATGTGCTCGGACTTTAGGCTCAGCTGCTTTCAGCTAATATGCTTTTGTTGTTTACAGTATTTGGAGTAAAATAACCGATTGTTCCAAGTGATAGTCCTAACTGTAGTCAGGATGACTTGGTGTCCAGATTTTGTGAAAACTGCCATCTAGATTATTCATTCTTCCTTGGCTTTAGTAACGCTTATGCACCTATGAGGTGCGGAGGTACAAACTTGAAAATTCTGGGAAATTCGGGGTGATTTATAAACTCCGTGTTCTACCGGAAATTGCCTTCTGTAAATGTGGAACTCTGACTTGCCTTCCCGGAGCTCCTCCCTCTTCTTGTTCTCTCCCTCGGTGTAAATACTGCTCCCGTTCTGCAGAGCGGTGTCGCTGGTGCTGTGTGGAGAGCTAAGAGCCTTCAGGGACTCGGGCAGACAGACTCTTTGGTGAGGACCTCGCTCTCCGCACATGGAAGCGGTTCTTCTCGTCAGTCCTTCTCAGAAGCATCCCAGCAATGCCGGCGGAAGCTCGCGGAGCACTCGGTGTGCACGGGGCCTTTCCAGGCCTGTCTGCACCATTTGGGGTTTCTGTACCAGAACTTCACAGACGGGCTTGTGTGCAGAGAAAGGGAGCCCGGAAGCCCCAACCTCGGCAGGTGTCGGCGCCTGCCGAGGGACTTGCTGCTGCAGCTGCCCTGCCCGCAGCAGGAGGCCAGAGGGGCAGCAGGGGCAGCAGACAGGGCCAGACCCACCCTCGAGGTGAGGGGCCTCTCCTGTGATGGCGGCAGTAATCCACCAGTGAGGCCAGGATCCTGCCTCTGTAAACATGCTCCTGTTGGGGAGTGAGTTTGCAAACACAGGGCTTTTAGAGGGGCATGTGCAGGAGTCACCTGTCTTCCTGACCCCCTTCAGCCCAGGGATGCAAATGAGGTGACCGAGCCATCCTAGAGGGTGAGTGTCTCGCTCGGTGTGCACAGCCAGGCGGCGGCAGAGTCGCCGTCCACACCCAGGCCTGTTGCCCTCCTAAGTGACTTCAGTGTCCAGTGAAAACGACTTCCGAATCGCTGTGCTCTTTCTTCATCTCCTTCGCCCCACAGTGGACATGACTGTGTGTCACTTGTGACGTTTGGATTACACATTGGTGTGTAGGCACCTCGAAGTGAAAAATTCCAGATGGTAGAGGTGGCATCTTGGTACCTCTGTAAAATAATACTTTGCAAAGCTCTCAACTCTGGCATAGATGCAAAATGAATACTTTTTAAAAATTTTACTTAACCTTTAATGAGTGAGGGAACCAAGAAGGTTGTCGCCAAAGTGTGCACTTAGCTTGCACAAGGCCCCGTGTCTGATCCTCAGCACCCTCAAAATTTAAAAATGTTTTTAAAAAGCAAAAGAAAATTGTTACAAAAGGTTCGTAGGAGGACCACAAATTTATATGTAAAAAAATAACACTGAAATGAATTTTCAAATAGGTGTAGTGAAGAGCAGAAGTCAGTCGAGTGTCCACGGAACCAAATTTATTTGCCTCTATGAACAAAAATTACTCACACTGCTCTGAATTGTGGACAAGTTACAGGGGTGTAAAGCAGCCCAAAATTGAAGGCCTGTATCCCCACGGGGTCAGATCATCTCCCAAGGATTCCGACATTGCCTTAAAAGACGCCCACTCCAAAGTCTTCAGTTGTCCCCTGCCCCTCTGAGAACTGGCACCACATAGCCAAGAACACAGGTTCCTGGTGTAGACAGGCCAGGATCCAAACCCAAACTCCCAAGCTTAATGTGTGACCTGAGGAAACATCTGGAGAAGAATACCAAAAATGTGCGCATGCACACATGCACACACACATACACACGCACACACACAGAGACAACTTCACATGGAGCTTTTGGGGGATTCAAGGTAACAACATAACAGCAGCCCCCAGTGCACAGTCGCTGGAGACTGCTCAATAGTGGGCGTTATTATCAGCAAAGAGAGCAGCTATCACAGCATCTGACATCAGGTTGTTTCCTGAATGCTTGCTGAGCTGAGCGACTGCTTCAGGAGTGGACATATTTTCCAGTTGAAAGAATTCTGAATGTGCCACCCCCAACTCCGCTGCTTTAGTATACAGACTATTTTAAACCGAGGCACTTTAGAAAGAGCAAACGCAGGGAGGGGCTTGCTCTGAACGCCCCTCTGCCTAAGGACGGCTCCTTCGAGAGGAATTCGGCTGTCAGCGCTCCCTCCTTAGCAGTTTCATTAACTGGGAAAACTGACTCTTATCCCAAGAGACGAGCGAGGAAGTGGACATCACCCCCGATGAGCTTTGTCACGAGCTCTTTCCCCAGGGCCCCTTCCTCTTTCCTAAAAAATCACTCGATTCCCTGAGTCGCCCGAGGCTCCCCTCCCTTTCCCCTGTGAAGACGGATTTTGAGTATTGGATTCCTTTTCTCTCCCGTGATCTATACGGTAAAGGCCCGAATTGTAAAATTTTCTGGCTTGGCACGCCATGTGGTGTTCGTTGCAAGTATAAAACTCTGCTGTCGTATCTTGAAAGCAGTCATAAACAGTATTTATACAGATGAGGTGATTGTGATTCAATAGAATGTTAGCAAAACAGGCCTTGGCCTGGATTTTGCCTACGGGCTGAGGTTTGGACTAAACGGGTAAAATGGTAAAATGACTGGTTCAGAAACTTAGGGCAGAGGACAAATAACCAGTCCTACCTGTTGGTAGAGCTTCCCAATGTTGCTCAACAGGAAAACGTGGACAGAGTTTGACCAGACCTAACTAGGGGTTGTAACAACACGGTAGGTAGTTTTTCTCTTTGTTATTATTAGAAGTAAATCGATCACTGCAGTTACAGTCAGAACTAAATTTGATTCTGTTCTTAACCACACACTCACTGAGGGACAGTGGGCAAGTCACCCATTGTGTCTGTGACTGGGAGGTACCAGCCTTGTGATACTCCTGGTAACGTAAGTTGTGAAATACGCCACAAAAGCAGAGTTTACTTCCAGAGAGGGAAGTTATGTGGGATCCATGTAATTGTTACAGCTAATTAGTGGATTCCTTCAGCAGGGGATAAAGTTATAGGGTAAAATAGTTCTTTATCATCATAGAAGAGTCTCCAGAGAAACAATACTAAGTCTAAAAATTATTGTATTGATTTTGAGAGATCATTAAATGTGGAACCATGATAAGTGGTCTTACAAATACTCCCGTACATTTGCCTTGAGACAGACTTAAAATGATGCACCCTATTTAGGTAAAAATGGTCTTGCTTCAAGCCTGACTGATTCTGTGAAAGTGATTCTGATCAGCTCAACTCAAAGTTGGAAAAAACAATACAGATTATTGAAACCCAAGGGAAATGGCCACACATTAAAGGAAGCCCATTAGCCATGTGAACAAGAAGTCACCTGTACTTCCGATGAGCACAGTTAACTAAACAGTGAAGCTTGCTAATATCCACCTGCGAGACAGGAAGCCTTGGAGAGCTTGGCTTTGATGGGTTGGAAGGTAGAGGAAGATAGAATTTCATGCAATATCTGCAGTTTTAATACTGCAAAAAAAAAAAAAGTCTTGTTTAATCAGTGGTAGCCAGTGCTCTTTATGACCTGCCTCTTCCTCCCCCTGTGCCTTTTGCAGCCCTTAGGGTTCTTTCTAATGGATTGAGCCAGGTGAAGACATGTCCAGAAAGGATCCATGCATTGTTCTTGAAGTTGTATCTCTTATTAGGATGGAAGCTGCTCTGACCTCTGCACACCATGCTCTGTCACCAGTGGAGAAAAACAGATGCTGGGCAGCCAGTCCAGGCAGCACCACCCCCCAGCTCCTTGCTGTTGCCGTATTGTTTCATCCAAGTCTCAATCTCCTCATGTGTGAAATGGGAACAAGAGAGGCCGGCCTACTGTGAGGGTTAAATGCAGATGACCCTGTCCCGCGCGCTGCCCAGCCCCGGGCGCCTAAGCAAAAATCGCTGCTGTCAGTCATCCTCATTATCATTACTGTTGTTTTCAGCCAGACTAATTCTGTGCTGATATCTAGATCAGTGACAAGAATGTGCAAGTGGTGGTGCCTCAGGAGACTTAATGGTGTGGGACTTTGTAGATCGCTGTGGCGCTTGCTAGTCCTCCTTCACACTCTGCGTTCCGTCACTGATGATTTTCTGGTTATGGCATCAGTTCTCTACTTCTTTTCCTTCACATTCTCTCACTACTTTTCTCTTGACTTGGCTTGATTGCCACCTGCCTAGGACCATTGCAGTCAGCTCGGAGTCATCCCTTCCTCTTCCTGCCTTCTCTCCCGCGTCCTGTATGGAGCTACGTGTTTTCCTGGAAATCAGGTTGCACGCAGCCCTCTATGCCTGTTGTGGGTGGGATGTCTCCCGGCATGCAGGAGTGGTGCAGGCCCCTCGGTGGCTCTCTCAGGTCTACCCTCAGATCGTACTGGTCTTTCATACTTTCTCCTGCCCTACTCCAACCACATCTATTTACTCACAAGTCCCTTCTGCGTCCACCCAGCTCTTAGCATTCCCTAGACTGACCTTCTTTTCTCCCTGGTTTTCTAAGTCCTGTGCTTGTTTCAATTCCAAGTCAAGTTCCTGCCTCAGGCCAGGCTTGTGCTGCTTTCTGACTCCTAAGCGTGATGGCCTACACATGGCCTTGTGATCTGTCCCCACTGTAATGCCCTTTACCTTCTGAAGTAGTCACTCCACTGTCTCTGGGAAAAAGTAGCCAGCAACCACAACTTAAAGGATCAGAGGTTTATTTTGGCTTATGGTTTCAGAGAGCTCAGTCCTGGTGGGCGTCTCCATGGAGGAAAGCTACTAACATCATGTTGGCCAGGAAGCAGCAAGGGAAAAGAAGAGCTGGAAACAAAGATAGGCCTTTCTGGGTCATGCTCTCAGCAACCCACCTCCAACCAGGCCCCACCCTGGCAGCATACTCACTATGAACTCATCAGTGGATGAATCCACCCCTGAGAGTATATGATGCATATACTGTGAGTATATGATCCACCCCTGTGAGTACATGATGCATTCACCTTCCAGACACCTGAGACTTTTGGGGGACATTTGAGATCTAAGTCATAACATCTTCCTAGGCTACACACAGTGGCAGATACATTCTTCTGTACCCCACAGCACCTTGACTGACCTTAATTATGACACTTTCCCATTGTTTCATAAATCAGGATTTATACATCATATGGACCATCTCAGACTACTTATAGCTGACTCCTCAGTATGTAGCATAGTTTATGGCCCATAAATGCTCATGAAATAACTAAATAGTTACTAGTCATGTCAAAAAGGGTTTTGAAAGTTGAATTGATAGATCATCTCAGACTCCCCGAAGGAACCATCTGGTGGCTTCTTTACCTTGCCAGCACCTACCTGCTACCTGGTGCATAGGTGGGTGCTTAAGAAATGGTTGATGACTGACTGCCTGACCAACTGTGTGTGTGTCTCATGCCTTATTTTCTCAGATTCAAGGCCATTACCCAGAATTTTAAGCTGATTAACGTAGTTGTCGCCTTAGAAGAGAGGAAAACATTTAACCTTGGGAAATGCATCTCCGTGGGTTATTTATAACCTAGCAGTACACCACAGGTGAGAGCTCGGGGGTGGACAGGGTAACTAGCTAGGAAGACACTTCCACTGGCTCTATCGTAGGACCCTGAATTCATATTACATGTAGTGCCCCAAGAATTAAATTGCTACCACTTAATATTCATTGGACGTCAGCACTATACTTTTGTACTTGGAAAAAAATAGCGGAGACACTCTCCGTGCAGTGGGCTTTGTTAGCTGTAATTAGTTGGTAATAGAACAGTGTCGATGCAGCAGTTCGGTGGTGACAGGAAAGCGGCGCCCTGGTACAAACGTGCATGTATTTGTACATCTGGTCTGCGGTGTCGACTGTCTCAGCAGTGCAGCCGTTCCGGGGCACGCAGGCCAAGCTGGGGGAGTTTCACCAGCTTCTAGTTTAGGAAAATGAGGAGAGTCCTATTTCTGAGGCACCTCGGTGAAATCACAAGTCCTTTCATTTCGGCTTTGTGTGGTTTCTGGAATTCTGGATTCTCTGTTGCCCGTGGCACTAGATAAACCTCAGAGCTGTCTTCAGTCCAAAATTCCAGTCCCTTTTCTTGATACCAGTCTTGCTAATTCTGCTATGTGTAGAAGGATCTGGGCTGCGTTTACTTTTGCATTGTCTGGGAAGGTAGAAAATGAAGTTGCAAAGAGAAGGAACATGTTTTAAGAGACTTCAGAGACTGAGCTGCTTCTAGAGTCTTGCCTAGTGCGTGGCGGGTGGCCGAGTGGAACCTGGGTGTTGCCAGTCCTACTGTGCTTCATCTTCGAGGGCCAAAAGCTAGAAGGAGGGATGTGACTTGTCCAGTGCACCGCAGCTGACCGATGGCATGTGGAGAAAGAGCGCGAAAGCTCTCAGACTTCACAGTTTTGGGCTCTTTGTAGGACTCTTCCATGTGTTTGGAAGCATAATTTGCACTCGTGACTTAACATCTCCGAGAAAGAGGGACACTTATGTCTTCGGGTGTTGCTGGCTCTCTCGGTGAATTGCAATATGCATTTACTTTAGATTCCAGGAGACTCCATTCGACTGGGTAACTTATATGAGAAGGGGAGTCACTCTAGGGAGAACTTGGATATTGTGACAGTGGATTCCAGCAAATTTGACTAATCCCTTTAGATATTGATGGCTACCGGAGTGTAGTAGATTGGTTTGCTGGCATTTCGTAATTGTCGAAATCACTTTTATTCTCTCAGTGCTGGTATAATTTAGCTTGTAAAGTTAAGCTGGTTTACAGAGAACAGAATTGGAGGTTAGGAAACTTGAGAGCTAGTCTAGTTCTAGCTCCCTCTCGTCAAGTGAGTCATTTTAAACCTGATCAGTGTTCTCCAAGGTGTGGAGTATGTATCATTGCCATTAGGCAGGATGCTTCAGATTAGGCAAACTGTAAACAAAATTTTAATACTTCTTGTTTATTTTGATGTGTAGTTGAAAAATAAAACAGGCTATGATGAAATTGGTCAGGTTAAAACTGAAAAATATTTGTGTCAAAACCCAAAGACACTTAGCAAAGCAGTATGAAAACAGCGCAGGCGAGTAAGGCAGCGATCACGAGGTGGTACTTGGAGAAGTGAAACAGGCTCGCGTAACCTCACAGTGCCTTCCGGTGTAAGAATCCTGTGATTCTGCTCCCCTCAGCCTGGCCTTTTACTTGTGTTCTGTCCACATTTGCATTGATCAAACAGTATGTTTAGGTTGGAGGTTGGATGTACAGTATTACAAATACAATTTTAGCTCTTTGTATTTTCTGGATAAAAATGAAAGCTTTAATGTCGCCCTGGAAGACTTATATGAAGTCCGTGGAATGCACAGACACAAACATCAGAGTTTAAAGTGGAGCAGAAGACGCTGAAACACTAAGACCCTGTTAGAATGCTTTGGAAGGGCAACGCTGTCTTCTCAACCTGAATCGCAGGCTGGCTGTGTGCGCAACGGTCTTACTGAACGTGTGATCCGAAGGATCCGTCACAGCAAGACACACAGTGACAGCCTTTCTGAAGATCTACCAAGCAGGTCTGAAACACTGCAGGAATTTGTTATTGTGAATAATAACAGATATGGCCATAGAGGACTCCGTAATGGAAGCAGTAACGTCGCCTCATTATTCTTTATGGGCAGAAAAACACTAATGTATCTCAGGACTGAACAATGGGAACAGCTTATTTATTTGCATATACCATGAGATATGTAAGCATTTGATGATAAAGCCTCAAGAACAGGATTTGTAGCTTGGCGTAAAACTCAGAGAGTTAATTGGAAAATAATTCTAAGACGATCGGGCCTTCTCTAGGAGAGACCCCGTGCCACCTTGGCAGCCGCGATTAGCACTGTTCATCGGTCCAGGACGAGCACAGACTGAGAATTCTGACCCCGCGACTGGAGCGACCAGGGGACTTGCCTGCAGGAGAAAAGCGCAGGATTCTGTGGCTCCCGTCCCACAAGGAGAGCGCACCGGCTCCTCGGCAAGAGCACAGGGGATTTCAGGGCATGGGGATGTATTTTCAGGTTTTCGTGGAACTGTCACGGAACGGGGACTAGACCTCGCTCTCTTGTTATTTCAGAGTACAGAGCTGGGCTCCAGGGGGAGCGTCAGGAAGGGGATAAGGGTGTCGAGAGACGGACGGGCTTATGTGCCCAGTACAGCGCTGGGTGCTGTGCACCTGGTCTCCTCAGATCCACGGCCCAAGCGATGCTTCTTTGCCCGCACACAGATGGAAGCTGCGGGGTCGTGCGTGCTGGCTGTGCAGTGCCGCCGAGACGCAGCTCCAACTACCTTCTGATAGTGGGAAAACTTTTCTCGGCTAATAAGAAGAAAAATGCTAACACTCTCTTACACGTTCTGAGGACACCATCTTCTTTGTCCTCACATCAGTCCTGGGAGCAGGCGCTGTGTTCCCGTCCGTGTCGCTGCCGAGGGAACCGAGGCACGAGGACTGAGGCACTTGCTCGACGGCACAGTGTTCAGCAGTCGAGTGAGACACAGAGCTGCAAGTTGGGCTGCACAGCCAGACACACTTCCCCCTCGTGTGGTTCTGCTTCTCTCCTTCCAGCACGTGTGCTGTGTGTCGCACACTGCAGGGCGGATTTTATTCTCAGCAACGTGGCAAATTGGGCGTTCTTAGCCCCATGTCACAGGAAGCGTGAAGCTCAGAGGAAGTCAGGGCTCTTCCCAGAGCCAGACACCCGCCGGCACTGCTGCCCAACACTTCGGTCTCCAGTACCAGGCTTTGGTCCAGCCGCGGAACTCCTGGCGGTGCCGGCAAGCAGAACCCTGAGCGGGCTGCTTGGGGCGGGGAAAGGGCCTGGAATCCCCCTTCATCGGTAACCTCGGAGTGAAAATTTTGTCAGCCCGACGGCGGGGGGTGGGGGGGCAGAGGGGATTCAAGCACTATACACCGTGCTGACCCGGATGCCCTGGAAGGTGTTGTCCTGCTCTGGGGTATTTTTGTTGTTGTTGTTTTGTTCTTGAGACGGGGTCTCGCCATGTAGTTCAGGCTGTCCTTGGACTCACTATGTTGCCTGATTTATGGTGATCCTCCTGCCTCAGCCTCCCAGGCGCTGGAATTACAGGCGTGCACCACCATGCCTGGCCTGCCCTGGGATGTTGCGATGGTGCATTTCCTTCTCGTGTTCCCATGTCATCTCGCTGTCCCCTGGCTGCACTCCAACAGCGTGCAGCCCTCCTCTGGCGTTAGTCTGGCTCTGGGGCTGAGACTGCTTGGGTGAGATGGTCACTCGGACAATGTGTGATGCAGCTTGAAGCGTTAGGTGGTCTGTGAAGTCAGCAGCACACACAGTGAGTGGTAAAGTTGTTAACTGAGGAGGAAGATGGAGCAGGAGGGCTTCGCAGGTGAACGCGGGATCATCCTCCTGTGTTCTCCCAGCAAGGATGCCCGCTGCCTTGATTGGTCTTTCCAGCTATCAAGTGCCCCTTTCGGGAGAGACGGCTTCCGGGGTGTCACCCCTGCACCCTCTGATTTTCGACTCCAGTGGTCTGTGGGTGGCAGTGTCTTCCTCCCTGTGGTCCGGGCGAAGACGTCACTCTGACCTGCATGCTGCCCTGTGTGTCTTCCACAGCCGTCCCAGCTTCGTACTCTGTCCTGTCAGTGCTGGGCTCAGGGGACCCCCTCTCCCCAGGCGTCTCCTTGAACCTGTCTCCACATGCCGCCAGGTGCCTGAGGCTCTTCCCTTTGCTACCTTGGTGCTGGTGGCATCAGGGTGCGTCCTTCCCTCTGGTCCTGCTGCCTGCTTTGTCCTCGTCTCACCTCCGCTCAAAGCTGGCAAGCGTTTCCCCTGTTTTCTATCCACCCTTCTCCCTCTACTGTTAGGCTGCTTGGACTTTGCTGACTTGGTCGCTCTGCTGGGTGTTTCCATGGTTCTTCGAAGGTAGGAAGCAGGCCAAAGCGATTCAAAAATTGGTGTTGCCCGCAGTCTCGGAAGGTTTCTTGCCCAATCTGGAGCCGAGCTGGGGACAGATCCTGTACTGTGTGAAGATTGGCTGCTCCAGAGCTGAGGCCTGTTCCTGGTGAGTGGTTGATACCTCTGCTGCTTTCTGCTTAATACGTTCAAAATGATGGCTGTCAGGTCCCTCCAATAAGCTGGGGTGGACCCAAAGGATTTCAGTGCAATAGTTGTGCCCATGATTTAGCTGAATTACAGAACCAGGAAGTTGGTGGCTTGGTTTACCTAATAGCATGAAAGCTGGAAGAGCACACACACATGCACGCACACACACACACACACGCTGCGCGCACAGGAGACAGTGATTTGTTCACAGCTTTAGGGGTCCAGTGGTTGATTTGTTAAATTTCCATTCAAATGCGGGTGGATGAAGATAAATGCAGAGGATCCCCCGACAGTGAATATCTTCGCTTCTGGAGTAGGCACGCGGCCTGTCACCTTTCCAGGGTGACGGAGTCAGCTGCAGCAGGGAGCAGGCTCATCCTCCGGGACAAGAGCTTTGGGCGCACACGGGTGGCGCTGGGCGCACACGGGTGGCGCTGTATGCACACGGGTGGTGCTGGGCGCACCAAGTCCCAGTGATGGAGAGGAGGCCGCCGAACATTTCTATGTGTAAACACGTGGCACTGAGTGTCATCAGGAAGGTTCTCAGGTTACTGGCAAGGTCTCAGCGTATCAGCGAACGTCCTGCATGGTAATATTATTTTTATTTATAACTTTACTGGGAAGCCCATTTTTATTTTTCGCAGAAGTTAAACTTTGTTTTTAATCTTCCAGTTAGACCCATGTCCTATCTGTTTTACTGTTCCTTCCTCTTTCTCTCCTTTCTGTTTTCCTGTGTTCTCCTTTCTTTTTATTTTCCTTCTTTTCTTAAAAGCTAAAGGAAAAGGATTTCATCCTTGAAGAAATTTGAGACTAAGTTGCATGCTGGTATCTTTATTTTCTTACTGAATTGCTATTCTTAAGATTCTTAAACAATTTTAAGGATTGTGTCTTTAAGAGGAGGAGGAGGAGGCGGAGGATTAAACAAAGCCTGTGTAAGAATTGGAATCTTGTACGGATGCTTCGGTGTTGCTGACTGCCTGCTAACTCTCATGCATGGGACTGTGATATGAAATATAGTTCTTTATTTAATGTCTTACACTCTAATCTTTGCATTGCATATTTGCTTCTCTTGTGACCTTCTCTTTGCATTTATAACTGCTTCTTTTCACCCATAATCCGAAAATAAGCATGCATTCCTGCGGAGAAATTAAAGGAAGCTGTCAGTGGAGAGTTAATATAGTTAAAGCACCCTTAACTCTGCTACAGACCTCTTAAATAATTAAAACTGTATGCTCCAGGAGTCAGATTTGCATTTCTTTACCAAGTTTATTTAGCACACTTTGTTACAGTCAATTAAATGAGAATGTTCTGTTTCATTTTCTTTGCTAAGGGTTGATCACTTTGCCTTTTGATTCTTATACCCTGGTGTAATTTCACAGTGCTTAGGTCTCTAAAACCATACATACATTAATGCATTCGTAGATCTATAAGATCTGTACCTACACATTAGCGAGACTCTGTTCGCACTCAATACAATCTTTGCCCCGGCGCTGGAGCGTTCCAGGAAGCTAAGGTGTAACCAGGACTGCAGATAATTCACCACGGTAAAGATGGGCTCGGCCAAGGTCTTTCTATTCAGTTTTCTTTTTTAAGAAGTCTGCTGTTTGGTTTCACTTTCTCTCCCCACAATTTGGTTTGTGAATCTCTTAGTGAAAGCGAGACCCAGGTGCTGAACAGTGGTGGGAAGGAGATGCAGCTGGAGCGCTGTCTCTCCACACCTTGGTGGGCAGAGCGAGTGTGGGAGAGTGGAAAGCTCTCTGGAAGCGAATTCATTGCTTAAGTTATGCATGTCTAAGAAGGAATAAATTAGTTGTCTGTTTCCTAATGAGTAGTGGGATCCACCGAAGCATGGTGAGAGAGAAATAGCATAATTTTGCCTCCTGAGTTGGAGTTCAATATCCCTAAACCTCACTATTAATCACTCTTATCAGTTTCCTGGGTTATTTCTGACTCTCCATGTGAGATGTTCATTTCCTTTCATTTTCCTATCAGGTAAGTAAGACTTTTGAATTTGCCCAGTGGGGTTGCGGCTGAGGCATGCCGTCTTGTCCAATGCCCCAACGTGTCCCTTGTTTCAAGGGACCCTCCCGCCTCTGCCCCATTTGGTTTGGGTGTGTGCACGGCTAACAGTCGATATGCATGTGTGATGACGATTTCGAGGGTTCTGACGTGTTTAACTGTTGTGGGATCTGTTATGTCTACTTTAGGGTCGACCCCATCCCATATGACACTCCAAAACCAGCGGGCCACACGCGATTTGTCTGCATCTCAGACACACACTCCAGAACAGATGGTATCCAGATGCCTTACGGGGACATCCTTCTCCACACAGGCGATTTCACCGAGCTGGGACTGCCCTCAGAGGTTAAGAAGTTTAATGACTGGTTAGGTAAGGAATGATTGCGTTCTGGCGGCCCCAATTAACCTTTCCCGTCCGAATGTCACTCACTGCGTCCTAATTGAATTAAAGCCCTTGGAAGCCAGCTCAGCCATTTCTTGTATGATATGCGGCGGTGTCTAGCTTTAATCCAATTCTGTTAATTAAAGATGAATTTTTAGATATTTAATTTTACCACGCATCCTTTCAGTGCCTGGCCTTGTCGGTGATGGGGCAGAGATAGCCAGAAGCTTTGAAGGCGATCTCGCCCCACTCCTTCTGCTTTAATGACGGCCTTCACTGGCGCACACGAGACCTGGAATCATAGTTTTAATTCATCGGCTCTGCGATCTTTCTGAGATATTATGATCAAAGATGTACGAATGCCCTAGTCATAAGAGAACTGCCCTGTTTGTTTCAAAAGTGTCCATAGTTTGGGGGCTCCACTGCGAAATACTGGGTTCTGGGCCAGGCATTTGGCAAATATCAGCCTTGCCAAGCAATCCTGGGTCCTCCATCCCTACCTCCGAAGTCAGTTCTGGGGCGAAAGTGTGAGCTCCGCCTCGATAGGACCTCGGGTTTCACCCCAGCACCCCATTAAAAAAGAAAAAAAAAAAAGACGGATCTTTTTAAAGAATCCTCTCCTCTTAGGGGAAGGAAAGATGTACAGCATTCTGGGAGTTCAGAATCTCTAAAAACTCTGAAGAATTATGCAGTCTAGAGAAGAAAATACTCTGGAGGAGAAATGCAATAAATATCATGGTAGACGATAAAAATTACTTAAGAGACTGAGGCAGAAACTTTAAAAGTTTGTTTTCCACTAAACTAAAGCAGGATTTGAGAAAGTTTTAAATTATGGATTAAATGATAAAATGTATATGTTAATGGAAAACTGATATCTGTTAAAATGGGTAGAATATTTTAAAAATAAACAATAAGCCTAGTAACATAACTATTTTGATTTTTCATGAGGTCTGTCCAGCTTATAGGTAGCCGGCAGCAGGGCACATACCGTTTTCACTTGTGACGCTTTTTATTTGACAGTATTGGTGGAACTTCAGGTGTTTTTGCCTAACTTGTACCTTACCCTTTTTATTAGCAACGTGCCTTTTGTATTGTTGGTTATTCGTTTATTTAGCAAGATGCATTTCTCCAGTGAACATGCGACTGAATGTCAGTTTCTCCTTTGGGGGCTGGTGCTGGAATGTGCGTTTCACGCGTCTGTGGTTTTGGCTCCGCTGGCTGTTTCTGAGGAGGCAGGACCCGGTGTGACTTCACTTCCGAAGCACAGAGCGTGTGCGTCTCTGTTGCTCTTGCTGCTGTTCTGTAGCTGTGTGCTTCTCTGGTGGGAGTGAGCGTCCCAGGTGACCATGATCCCGGCAGTCGTGGATGTTGGAGCTATTCTATTTTGTGCTCTTTAGATAGATAGTCGTATTTAAAGCAGGGAGATACTTTAAATATTCTCAAGCTTGGCAACCTCGTTGTGTAGATGGCAGAGATGCAGCAAAGTGACTTTCCCTGTCTCCTTAGGACAGAGTTGGGTCTGTAATCCAGAACTTTTCACTTGCATTCTTCTGCCTCTCTAAAGTTTACTTTCAAGTACAGTCACCGCTTCTTTTTAGCCACCAATGTCTGCAAACTCTTTGCAGTTAAATCATTTTGGGTGAATCTTCACGATTCTGACCGCTCGATGACACGTGGGTCTCGGCACGATCCCCTTGCGCTGCCCGGATGATGCTGCATTCCAAGCTGGCAGCAGTGCTGGGAAGCCTCACGGATCCAGGGCAGGTGAGGGTCTGGGAATAATTTCCTTGAGCCCTGACTCTGGCGACTGAGTTCACCTCTTCCCCTGCTCTGCCTCTGCAGAATGAAGGATTAATACCACTGTCTTTCTGGATCGTTGTGCAGATTAATCAGTAAATGATTGCTGCTAGCAAGTTTTGCAGGCCATTAATAACCGAATGGGGAATGTGGTGCGTGAACCATCAACGGATATTTAAAGGGTGAAAACAAGAAGAGGTCAGAAGCATTGTTTCGTAGATCAGAGGTAAACACTGGAAGACTTCTGTAAGAGAAAGTGCTCCATAAATGGAAATGTGCCGTAACTAGGGAAATAAAGTGATAAGGAAGTAAAAGGCGAGGGCCGCTGCGTGCCAGTCCCTCCCATTCTGGTTTCCTCTCTGATCTTGTGAGCAAGAGGAAGAGGTCTCAGCATGGGGTGCGGAATGAGACCAAAGAGAGGCCTTGGGGTGTGGGTGGAGGAGTTGGGATCCCATAGGGAGGCTGAGAATAGCTCGCTGTTCCCGGCAGCCTCGTGGGCCCAGGGGGCGAGGGTAGCGGTGACTGGTGACTGAGCTGGGCCTCTGGTTCACTCGGAGCCTCCAGAGGGAAAGGTGCTCAGCAGTCGCCCCCGGGGGCCTGGCAGAGTGCGAGGTGGTGCCAGATCAGTGGAGGGTCAGCCTGGAAGAGGGCCTGGTCGTGGTTTCTGTCTGGATGTGCCCCGCCACCCCGATGTGCTGTAGACTGAGCCTTCGGAAGGCGATGCCATTGCGGGGCTTAGAGCTGGCTGACGGTGAGGCGGCGGACCCTTGGGGGTCTGGGCGGACCTTTGGGGGTCTGGGCGGACCCTTGGGGCGTGGCCGAGGGTTTCCCTCCTTCGGGCTCCTCCCTGACGGTCTTGGCTTCCGGTGCACCAGGCCCCTGTGCCATGCAGTTCTTCCCTGAAGTCAGCGATTGTGGACTGAAATGTGGTCCACAATAAATGCCTTTTTAATTTGCAGGTGTCACGTGTTGTGTCTTTGCGGCTAAGGCAGTGACCGAGACCAATCTTTAACTCGGCTGGCGCAGGTCCGGCAGGCTGGGCGGGCCACTGAACCTCGGATTGATTTCCGCCTTTCCTCTCCAGTGCGCACTACGCTGACGGAGAGCCACCAGATGTCCCCCAGGCTGTCAGTCTGTCGCTACCACAGGTGGGCACTCTGCTCATCCCTGGAGCGCTCCTCTCCAGGGCTCCTGCTATTCCCATTTTACAGATGAGGAGCCTGGAGTTCAGCTGGGGGAATCTCCCCAAGGTCACGGAGCTCAGAGACGCACGCTCGCTCAGCTAGTCCCTGGGCAGCCTGACTCCCAGTGCGAGTCCTTTTCCGCGAGTTTTCTGTGATGTTAGGAGTGGACCTGGGCGCCCTGGGAATCTTGCGGATTTTGCGCTTGCCCTAAAGAACACTGTAGCTCCCTGTTGCGAGTAGCTGCGTGGCCACATGCTGATTGCACGCGTGCTGGAAGGATGTAAGTCCCGCCAGCCTCCGCTGTCAGCCCGACCTCCTGGCCGCGAGCCTGGCAGGTGTGACCCCCGAAGTCGCTAACTCTGGTGGTCTGTGAGAGAAGCGGGCCCAGTGGAAGCGGATGTGGTGGGGAGCAGCTGGGGACTCGGCCTGCAATCCGCAGGCTCTGATGAGTGTGTGTCATCGCAGCGCGGACCCCCGGAGCCCGCGCTGTGGGGAGCAGGGTGTGCTCCGTGGGAAGGCTTGTGCCGTTCTTGGGAGGACTCTTGGCTGATGGTGACTTCCGGGCTGGGCGAAGGGAGACGAAGGGCGGCGTGGGCTCAGGGTCGGAGAGGGACACCAGGCTGTGTAAAGCGGAAGGCTGAGCGCAGACCCCTCCTGAGGGCGGCACTGACTGGACAGCGTCAGGACCGGAGAGGCCTTTGGGGCTCATCGAGTCCTACGTCCTGATTTGGTGGAAGTGGAACTTGAGGGAAACTGAGGCATGAGGGAGCAAATGAATTGCCTTGGTCTCTGAGTTAACGAATGGAACTTGGACAAGGGGTGGAGGGCGACTGGCATGCACTGTCTGTGGGTGGCAGGGTCCAGCTCTCCCCAGTTAGGGACGCATG